>JAKSXM010000014.1:40000000-40475000 GCA_022575985.1 Anagrus nilaparvatae | reverse complement strand
CTAACTTAACCTAACGCAACCTAACCTTATCTAACTTAACCTAACGCAACCTAACCTTATCTAACTTAACCTAACGCAACCTAACCTTATCTAACTTAACCTAACGCAACCTAACCTTATCTAACTTAACCTAACGCAACCTAACCTTATCTAACTTAACCTAACGCAACCTAACCTTATCTAACTTAACCTAACGCAACCTAACCTTATCTAACTTAACCTAACGCAACCTAACCTTATCTAACTTAACCTAACGCAACCTAACCTTATCTAACTTAACCTAACGCAACCTAACCTTATCTAACTTAACCTAACGCAACCTAACCTTATCTAACTTAACCTAACGCAACCTAACCTTATCTAACTTAACCTAACGCAACCTAACCTTATCTAACTTAACCTAACGCAACCTAACCTTATCTAACTTAACCTAACGCAACCTAACCTTATCTAACTTTACGTAAGGCAAACTTACGTAAACACTATTTAAGTTGCAAATATCAACTTAAGAGATGGTTTTGGGTCTCATTTCTTTCCAACTTTTGGGACTTAAATTATTTTCATACTTTTGGATCTCCAAATGTCACAATATATTTCTATGCATTTTTTTATAAAATAGAAATTAATATTTAACCTACGACAAAATAGTGAGGTCCTAACTTTTAGATCGAGGAGTTTCTCTAAAAACTACTAAAAATTAATAAAGTCTGCTAAAGAATTTTGAATACTTTTGGGAACTTCCAGATTTTTATTAATACTTAAATGGACTTCAAGGAACTTCTTGCGATTTATATGTAAAGGTTTTTAGGGAGAATTAAGGTATTCTAGGGACTTCATAAAATATGTAGGTATCTTAGAAGGCATTTACGTTTGGTTGGTTAGGTTAGGTCCTCTTAAATTATGTGAGTATCTTAGAAGGCTTTTAGGAACTTTTTAATATTTCTATGCAACTCTAGGTTTTTTTTAAAAATATAATTTTCTAGACTATTTCATGAAGTATATTTTCACTGGATTTCAGGTACACTCAATCAGAAATATTTAATTATTACTCAAAATCTATTTGAGAGGGCAGGGTTTAGCAAACTACTTCTAAGCAGAATTTTGACGCACTTTCAGTAACATTTTCCACAGTGCAATTTTTTAGTCAATTCTAGAGTCCCCGAAAACTAGTAACAATATGTTCCATGAACTCGTTCCTTTAGTTTCTTTTAGTCATATTTGTTATCTTTCCAGAAACAGAAACATGCAATACCTAAATGAACCTGGATTGCAACATAACTAAACCTGCCAGTAGAGTATCTGCTCTGAGGGTTGGGTTGGATTACGGACCATCAAATTAATTCCAAAATGCGACTGCAAAAACTATTTTTTTTACAATTCTAGTAAACTTTTAAGGACATTTGTTGTGATTTCTAGGGACTTCTTAAAACTTCTAGCGGACCTAGGGAATTCTAAAAAATGCACTAATTTCTAGTGGTTTCCAGAGAAAATCTTTAGAGATCACTAGAGACTTCTGGTATTTTTTAAAGATTTTTAGTTAATTTAATAGACTTAAATCAGCTGTTAAAAACTTTTAAAGACTTTTTAGGGACTTTTTAAGATTTCAACTGACTTCTAGAGGTTTTAATAAAGTTTTCAAAGGATTTCTAAAAACTTCTAGGGGCATCATGGGACTATTACAATTTCTGGGTTCATTTAGGATTTCTAGCAACTTCTAAGTACCTAGAGATTTCTAAGGGTTGTTAAAGACTTCTATTGAGTTCGAGGGACATTTAAAAACTTCTGAGGGTTTCTCAAGACTTATCTAGATTCATAAGAATTTCTAGGAATTTCTAGAGACTTCTTAGGAATTTTTAGTAACCTCTATGGACTTCTAAAATATTTTAGGGATTTATTAAGAATTCAAGGAACTACTAATGTCTTTTTAGAAACTTCTAGAAAGTTCTAGGGTATTCTAAAAACTCCTAGGGGTTTATAGATACTTTCTAAGATTTGTTGGACTTCTAGGGACGTCTAAAAACTTCTAGAGACTTGCAGTGATCCTTAGCGGATTGTTTGGTCTCCTCAAGAATTTTAGGGATTTACAAGAATCCTAGGGTCATCTAGGAATTCCTTAACAATTCTAAAGACTTCTAGTGACTTCTACGCATATTTTAATATTATAGGAAATTTTAGAGACTCCAAGGGTCTTTAATGGGGTTTCATAACTTCCAGGAATTTCTCAGGCCTTCTTAATATATCTAGGGACTTTTAGAAACTTCTTATGAATTCATTAGACTTCTAAAATTTTTAAGGGACTTGCAGAAACATCTAGGGGCTGCTTAAATTTTCTTAAGAATTTTAATGTCTTTTTAAGAATCTTCGGAATTTTACCGTCAGGAGACGGTTATATCCTAACCTAACCTATTGCAACCTAACCTTATCTAACTTAACCTATCACAACCTAACCTTATCTAACATAACCTTTTGCATCCTAACCTTATCTAACTTAACCTATCGCAACCAAACCTTATCTAACTTAACCTATCGCAACCTAACCATATCTAACTTAACGTATCGTAACCTAAACTTATCTAACTTTACGTAACACGAACTTACGTAATAACTAAATTGGCTTCGTCGAGCTTCATGCCCATTGAGACTTTTGCTCAGGATGACAAAATATTTATTGAAATTTAGGTATTTTATGTTATAATAATACTAGAAAAAACACGTCACACCGGTCCTAGAAAAGTTTGTAGCAATAATAACAATAGCAAGTATAGAAAGTTATAACAAGTCTTAAGAAGTTCCAATAAAAAGTAAGAATTAACTAGAAGTCCTTGCATATCCCTAGAAGTTTAATGAAGTTCCTAGTCTTTGGAAGTCTCTTAAAACCTCGAAATGTCTCTAGTAGTCTTAAGGAGTCCATAAACCTTTCTTGAACCGGTATAACATAACCGTTTTTTTTCTGAGACCATTAATACAAATAATTCCTAAATTTTAATTAATACTCAATTTCAATAATATCCTACTACAAGGTGCCAAATTTTTTAAAGATTTTTGATAAAGTAACACCACTAAATCTTTATATTATTTTATTTAGAAATGCGCCATCTTAAATTTTTAGAAAACTTAAATTTAAAATTAAAAATAACATTTAATGAAATCGGGGACCCAAGAAAGCTGGAAAATTTTAATATAATTTATTTTGCCCTCCCGGGCGTGAAACTTGTGCATAAAGATTTTTCTGCACTCGTTCTACGCCTATGAGGGCAAAAAATATCGTAAGCACCATGGGCGAAATACTTTAGACACTAGCGCGAACACATCGACGGTCCCTAGGAATAAGATCATTATTCGCCGAGAGTAGCAAAAACGCCGACATTTCAATGTATAAAGAATACGAGATTTGGCAGTCTTTGTTACTCTCGGCGAATAACGATCTTATTCCTAGAAACCGTCGACATATCACTCGTGCTCGGTTTCGCCATGCACTCCTGCTAGTGCTCACGCTAGTGCTAAAACTTTTACGCCCTTGATACTTAAGAGTCGATTTCATGGAGCGTTTTCTTACTAGATTATAGGGTCACTAGAGTTGACTTCAATTGAACTCTAGTAATTATCACTAAAAATTAATTAAAATTTTGCTATTGGGCGATTTTATGGATCCTGCTCGAGCAGGATTTTGAAAAATTTTGAGTCATAATTAATTCTTTCTATTCTAGTGATCCTAGAATCTAGTAAGAGCTCCATGAAATCGAGCCTTTATAATATACCATTTTGGTCTATCTTAAAATATTATTTTTTAGTAAAGTTAAGCAAAAAAAAAAATCATAGTCCCACGTGTGCTATATATTACGGATCAATCCCGATAAATTGTATATTTTTATTTATGATCCACCATCTTGAATTTTCAATAAATGGATATTTAAAATTAAATATCATTTTGATGACATCGTTAACCCATGGTTACAGTGAAAATATTAATTTCTTTTTTCGGTCGCTATATTAAGGAGGTTTATCCGTTGTTTACTACATTTTTGCAGGAATTACGATTACCGACATAAATTTTTTTTTTTTAAGTTTATTTTGGAAGCTACTAATTGAAAAGAAACTATAAAAAACCATTAATAATCCAAGAATATTACCAAAAAAAGTCTCATAGTATTATAGAATTTAAAAAAACGTCACTAAAATAATGAGCTATTTGGTTATGTTACGTGTTTTTTATTAATTTTACGAAAATAAAGTCGATAAAGTATGTAAAATTAATTGGGAATGTAATCTTTAAGTAATTATTTATCAGATTTATTAAGTTTCATCGATCTGTGTCATTAGCACCCTACTTTTTATAAAGCCGAAACAAATTTTCCCATAAGCGCAATGTTAAAATACGACTTTTATTTTAAGAATAAAAAATTAATTAAGTCGGTGACATAGGTAAAAATAAGTCGATTTTATTTCAGAAATGTTTAAACTTTAATACTATTCACGTTTTATTACATTCTGTCATTATTTTTTTTAACGGATAAACCTCCTTAAAATATTATTTTTTCTAAATTTAGTTCAAAAAATTAATAAATGCAGCGACGCTATAAATTAGCGAATTCAATAAAAATTAATAAGTCTAGCGTGTGATATATATTAGGGAGGATTTACTAACCCGATAAATTTAATTAAGTTTTAAAATTTTTTGCAATTAACATATCTGGGACCGGTATAGCCTAATCGTATTTTTTTCTGTGGAATATTACAGCAAAAATACCTAAATTTTAATAAATAGTCAATGTCAGAAATATCCTATCACTAGGTGCAAAATTTTTTAATGATTTTTGTTAAAGTAACACTACTAAATCCTGATTCAATTATAATTATATATTTCTTATTTATTTTTGTCTGTATCTTAAAATATTACTTTTTAGTTAAATTTAGATGGATTTAAAAAAATTAATAAGTCTTACTATGTGCTACATATTAGGGGTTAATCCCAATATAGTATATTAAGTATCAAGGGCGTAAAAGTTTCGGCACTAGTGTGAGCACTAGCACGAGTGCTCGGCGAAGCCGGGCACGAGTGATATGTGTTCACGCTAGTGTCTAAAGTATTTAGCCCATGGTGCTTACACTATTTTTTGCCCACCTAGGCGTAGAACGAGTTCAGAAAATTCTTTACACACGAGTTTTACGCCCGGGAGGGCAGAAAATATAATTTAGTTAACATTTTACCTTTAAATTATTCTGTGACCGGTATAACATAACCGCATTTTTTCTTGAAGCAGTATAACAAAATTACCTTAATTTTAATAAATAATCAATGTCAATAATATGTTATCACAAGGTGCATAAGAGTGCATTTTTTAATTTTTTGCATTTGACATTTCTGGAACTGGAATAACGTATTTACTTCTGCGACCAGTATAACTTAAATTTTCCAGTCAAAATACAGAGGTGGGGGTTGTACTTACGGTTGCGCATATGAGATTTGCTCTAGAATAAGTTTTTCGGGTCGCTGAACACGAAAATGGAGTTCATTTGGTAAAACAAATTGCGTTTTACCCTTAAACTTTCATAAACTACCCCCAAAGGGAGATACTTTTTATGTCATCCCGTTCTGAGTCAATATATTTAGTCAATAATTGTTTTCTAAGAGTTTTTTGAGTCGCCAATTAAGAATATTCATGTTTTTTAAGGTGACTTTAATATTTAACCCCTAAATTACCTTAAACTACCTCAAAAAAGGGTGTTTCCGCTATTTTCGCATTTTTTGTTACCAGATTAGGTCCAGAAGGATTAAAGTCTAACAAATATCATAATCGCAACCATAAGTATACCCAAACCCGTATTTTTACTGGAGTAAAATATCTACATTTTAATATATAATCAATGTCAATTGTATCCTGTTAGTAAATACCAATTTTTTTTAAATTTTTGATAAAGTAACATCTAAATCCTTATATTTTTTATTTTATGAATGCATTATCTTAAATTTTCAGAAAACGTAAGTTTCAAATTACAAAATAAATTTTAATGACATCTGGAACCCACAATAGCAAAAAAAAAGGTTGTTAATTTATTTATGTACGTCGCTATCTTAAAATATTAATTTTTGCTAAAATTTATGTTAATATTATTTAATTTTATGCTGAATCATATAAATTTATAATTAGGTAAAATTAACGATAATAAAATACTTTTTTCTCAAAAATTTGTTGAAAAAGTTTTACTCTACTTATTTTTCTGTCCAAATAAACACAAAAAATTTGACCTATCCAGGATAAAATACTATTATTATATTTATTCTAAAAGATATACAAAATAACGTGCTGTCTATCCTCTACAATAATCTTTTATTTAATTTGCGTGAAAAATTATAAGTTTCTCAAATTCGTGATTAAAGACCTGGTGTCAAAACTCCTTTAATTTTTATAATGAAAAAACGCTATTTTTCCATGGTTAAAATTTTTCTTGTAAGTAATATTATTTCAATGGGCTACATTAGAACGTGATATTGCCTATGAATTTAGAAAAAAACTTGAACAGGTCAGAATCTTTTTTAAGGAATTTCCCAAAGCTTTCATTCACGAAATTTAAGGTATAAGGTGTAAGTGAGCATAACAAGGTTAATTTTAATTTTTTTTAGGGTTTGCAATGTCTTACAAAGTTTATGCATGTACCTTTTTGTTTTATATAGAAATAGTTAATCTACCATTAACATTAAATCACGGGCGAAAATGTACACTTCTGTTATTAAACATACATTCATAATTTTGATAAAAATCATATGTTTGGAAGCTGTTTCATCTTAGAGGAAAATGTATAAAATTCTAAGCCATAAATGTTATACGTAACCAATTTGATGATGTTTTAAGGATTTCTAAGGGCAGTGCGAATTCGGTGGGTTGTTTAAGGTTGTCAGAACGATAAAACTTTGACAGATGTATAAATAATTGAATAGAGGTAAGATGCATAAGATTTTATTATTATTTAAAATAAAATACATAAACTGAGGTTTACCTCGTAAAAAATAATGGTAAAGGTTAATTTTAAAAATTAAAATATATAATGTATAATTGTTGTAATTATTTTTGTTTTATAAATATAAGCAAATTAAATAACAGTATAAATACGTAAGAAATAAACTGCTAAACTCAGCTAGATAAGCTGACATCAATACAAATAAGTTTTATACGCTTTGCACAGTTAGAGTTATTCTGCTGTATCTGCTCGAGTTAATTTCATCGAATTTTCATCCTCATTCTATAATAACATTAGTATAAATGTATATAAATATAGGTATATATAAATATATCTGTGGTAGTTAGTTTTGGGTAGGGTATATACGAGTGTTTACTCAAGACACGACAATTCATTACGTAATTGAATTGAATGAAGCTTCTCTCCGCAACCCCCTTATTTTTCGCTATATTATTCAGCGTACATATATATACTTAACTAAACCGTATATTTAATGACTCTGTTGGAAAACCTTCTTTTTTTATTTCTTTAAAATAGTTCTTAAAAATAGTTCCCAAAATAGTTCAAAAAATTTCGAGCAAAACAGTTTTTTGAAAATCTGACAAGCTTTTTGTAAAAGCTCAAGCTGCAAATTTAATATTTAATAAAATAAATTAAATCTCTTGTTAAAATAATAATAATAATAATAATAATAATAATTGGGCGGTCATGGAAATTTGTGGGTCTTTAAGGCCCGCAAACACTCCATGGCTGATGCAAGATTCACAAGATTCCCTTGACAAAAAAAAAAAAAAAAAAAAAAAAAAAAATAATAATAATAATAATAATAATAATAGAATTTAAAATTAGTATTATAGAGATTTGCAAGTAAATTTAATTAACGAATGTGTGAAATTACAAAGTTTATATTATAATAGAGAGTGAATGAAATTTGTTAGAGGAACCCTATATACATATACATCTATATATATTGTGTATATATATATATATATATTCTTTAAATCAAATTATCAATATCAGAAAGAGATAAATGTACAAGTCTCCTCTTTGTTAAATATATATATATATATATACAAATGGAGAGAAAGAGCGAATTAAACGATTAGTTAAACTGATTTGTAGTTAGGCGAATGAATAAGTAATCGGATTCCTCGTTAAGGTAATCGCATTGAGTCCTGATTGGCTCCGTCTGCCTGCTAGATCCCTCCTGTTTGCGCGACCAATTATATTCCCGAACGCAATCCCATTTAAATATTGTACTTTATGTACACACACATACACACACCTATACATCCTTCTACATATAAATATATATATATTTGCATAATGTATATATATTATATACATATATTTAGGGAAAAAGTATATAAAATATATAGGTAATAATAAGTAAAGTCTTGAGATATAAATCTGATTTATTTTTATTAGATTACACGCATACTTTAATATTTATTCAATCAATTTGTTTGAAAATTCAATACACTTTAATTAATAATACTACCACGTAAAAGGGTTTTGTCTCTTTAAACATAAAGATACATTTTATTTAATTTAAAGTTTATTTAGTCACAAGAAAAAAGTTCATTTCATCAGTTTCAGACAAGATAAAATTGTCTAGTGCAAAAAAGCTCGAACTCATAGTATAACAAGCTTACATATAGGTATAATATAGCGGTTTCTATAAAAAAGCTCCTTTTTTTATTCTAATTTTTTTCATGTATACTTTTTATTCTTTGTTTGGTAAAACTACTCTGAAAATAAAATTTCTGTCAAACAGATCAAACTTTATTGTACAATTGAAAACTTAAATTTTTTTTTGCATATTTGGTTTAAAATTTATTTATTTTTTCTATAACCGGTTTGACTAACGTAATCAAAAATTATATGTTCCAAAAGTCTATTTTTATAAAAAAAAAATAGTTATTATCCTTATTCTAACTATCATATTTCTACATTGACCAATTCTTCAAAATAAGTATTTGTTAAACAAGGGAAATCGGTAGAATTTGGCTTTCAATGCAGTGGAAATAAGAATTTCTATTTTTTCCCCATTTTTTAACGCGTGGTTTTTATTAAATAAGAAAGCAGTGATCGCCAGAGAGTAGCAAATAGATCATTGTTAAAGCGCCTAATGAAAAAAAATATTAAAAAATAAAATTAAACCTCAGTCTCATATTATATTCAAGGAAAATTATACAACCCAAAAAAGGCAATTAATTTTTCTATTATATCGAACATAGTATACAAATTAGATATCTTCATCATGGGGAACAAATTTGTGCACAACTTTATGGAGAATTAATTTAATTTTATTTTCTTAAACTAATTTCTCATGGTAACTTATTAATAATAAATTAATATTAATAATTAATAAATAAATTAATATTAACAAACTAATTTTACATTTTTAACTTCGGAGATTCCAAGAATTTATTATAATCTTAAATCTATTTTTCTGTACAGTAGCCACGAAAGTACGATTTCCTGGCCGCTGCGCGGCCAAGGAAATCGAAATTTCTCGCTACTGTCGCAGAAAAATTTTATACGGCCCTTGTCCATAAATAATGAATGCCCCAAATCGCAGTTTACCATCCTCGGCTTCGCCTCGGAAGGTTATTTTAAAATTGCGGTTGATATTTAGAACTTAGAATCTAATGTTTTTGCACAAAAACATGATAAAAATTACATTAATCTAAAATTTTTAGGAAAAATTGCTTTTTCAAAAGTTGAAAAATCTTTGGATCCATTTTTTGTAATAACTGCTGATTTTCAGCTTTCTTAAACACGCTTTAAATTGATTTGATTTAAAATTTCCCGAATCTTGTATTTTATTAAATTAAATTATTTTTAGTCGGATTATAATTAAATAATGATAATTAAAATTAAATGTAGAAATATTCATAAAAAAATAAATTTTGTAGACTAAAAAGCAGAATATTTAAATAATTATTTAAATTTGAATTGCTCGTAATAGTGTAGTGTTAATTCATTCATATTAAATAAAATGATAATTAATTTAAATATAATTTAATTATGTATACTCCATAATATATGTATCCAAGAGAAAACCTCTTCACGCGCATATATACCCGCCCATTATTATATTTCCTTAAAATTTATAAAACGCAAGCGCATTATCTACTATAAACAATGTAATGTATTATAAGCTGTAGCTTCAAAATCGTTTTTAATTTAATTATCTTTTATTTAATGTTAAATTATGCATATTTTTTTATTTTATATTTATAATTCAACTAATTTTTTGGAGGTTATCGGGAGATACTAGAGCTTTATTAAAGCTCAAACATTTTTAAGCAGGCTTTTTATAACTTTTATAGACTTTAAAGCTTATCAATTTTAGTTAACTCAATTTTATTTAATAATTTTGCTTATTTTGATTTAAAAAAATCTTTTTATTTCAATAAAGTAGTAAAATTAAGGACGAATGCAAGTGCTTGATTAAAATCTTAAATGTTCTAAATATACGGTGCCAAAAAAATTTTTTTCTTGCTTCTATAATTGTTCTAATTATTGAATTTTATTGAAATTGTGCTTTAAGAATTTTATAATTAAATTAAACAAATTTTTTTTTGCCCATTAAGGATAACGCTAGTTTAGCAATCCAGCCATCGCCTATAGGTTTATAAAAATGATTATAAGGAACATAGGTGGAAAACTTCAAATTTTAGCACGATTAAGTGTCAACCGTAACCAAAAAATTTTTGCGCCTTTAATTTACTAATTTATTTTTATATAATTTATCTTAGATCATGTAAATTTTATTTTGAAAAAAACGTTTTTAGGTGTTTCCTATAATTTATTTTAGAATTATTGTTCAAAAAATGAACAAAGTTATTCAAAATATTAATTTAAGAATTAATAAAATGCTTTTTTTCAATAATTTTATAAATACGTATTTCCAAAAAAATGGTCAATAAATATTTTAAAATAAAGTACAGATAATGTGTATAAAAATTGCAACCTCAATCCTTTTCTCACACCCAATAACCAGGGATGTTAATGAGTCAATTCCCTTTCCCTATTAAGCCCGACCCAACTCCCCACTTTTTTATATCCTTTTATATAATAGTAAACGCCCATTTTCCTAATACAAATGCGCGGCCATTTCTTCACATTATAACTATATACATAAACGATACAATGATTTAACTCACTAAACAGTTTCAGTGTATCCTTTTCAGTGTTAACATCCACGAAATCATAATATTTTACAAATTTTTATTATTTTATTTTATTTTCATTAATAATAACTAAATGGTTCTTAGGCTAGCCGATGGAAAAATTATTAAAGAAGGTATGGAACAGTTGACACAATTTGTAACCAAAAGTTTTGATGGTAAAACGATTAATAAATGTGATAATAATAAAAAAAAAAATAATTTTCAAATTACTGTAACAAGTGATATTAAAAAATTTAGTGCTATAACTTTAAGTGTTGCACATTTAATTGGAAAAAATGATGACGATACTGTTAAAACTAATGGACATGATAATGGAGAACCTTTGGATAACAAGGATATTGAGGAAAGTAAGAACATATTTAATACCATTTACGTTTTTATATAACAAGTAGTGTAACGCGGATATGGTCAGACTTGATTTTTATTTTTTAGTTACTTAGAACGTATATATACATTGCATGCTTGTTTTGACCTAATGATTAACTAATTACCATTTCATTTAGATGAAAATTCAGATACAGTAGATTCAGATACCAAAGATTCAAATATAACGATAAAAGATAAAGTTAAAAATTCACCGTCGCCAGATTTACGTTTACAACCAGAAGATTTAACAGTAACTAAAAAAAAAGATAAAAAATTATCAAGAGAAAATTCTCCGTTACCAATTAAACAACCAGAATTAAAGTTATCTGTTAGAAAATTATTAGGTTGTACACCATCACCACCACCAATTATAAGAGAAAGATCAATTAGTCCTGACGATCATAAAATACATAAAAATCAACATACGAAACTTTTGTTACATAATTCTGCAAATTCATTGTATTTACAAGATGACATTATTAGAGGTTCGTATAATTATTTTTTTACTACTGAAACCAAATTGTTAGATAAACTTTTTCAGATATATTGTTATAATCCGCTTTCGGAAACCCGAATTTCATCAGTTTGTATTTTTTTATTATTTTGACAAAAAATTAAAATGCTAAAAGTCTGTTAATAAAATTATTTTATTTATCATTCTAATGATTATATTAACTAATTACTCGGTGATTCATGTTTATCCTGGTAAATTTACGGTACGTTTCATTTGTTTATCATCATATGTACACAAATCAGTATCAAACAATTTCACACTCTTTGAAATGAATCCTTGTATTCTTGAAGGGTTGCTTATTTATATCTAATCTTTTTACTTAGTGTACAAAGACAATAAACCGAAATTTATCGAAATAATTTTTATATTAAATTAAGCTTTATACTTTTTGCTGGATAATATTATATAAATATTAAGTAATATTTATTTGACGAAAAATGTTATTTAGAGTAACTGAAGAAAATTCGAAGAACTAAATAAATAGTAATCTAGAATAATGATTAGCATTCATATAAATTTAAACTTGTATAGTATATTAAGTATCAAGGGCGTAAAAGTTTCGGCACTAGCGTGAGCACTAGCACGAGTGCTCGGCGAAGCCGGGCACGAGTGACATGTGTTCACGCTCGTGTCTAAAGTATTTCGCCCATAAAATATTTGAACTTACCCCTTACACTATTTTTTGCCCACCTAGGCGTAAAACGAGTTCAGAAAATTCTTTACACACGAGTTTTACGCCCGGGAGGGCAAAAAAGTCTTTATTAATCTAGAACCCTTTATCGAACTTATTTTAAGTCTCTAAATCCGGATTATTCTAAGTCCCTAAATCAAAAATATTCTAACCCCCCAAGTCGAAAAAATTGTATTTAAAAAAAAATGATTATTATTCTTTTTAAATACAATTTTTTAATTAAGTGAGTTGGGTATACCACAACATTAATTAATTATTATAAAATAATTATTTAAATAATGCATTCCCTAAGTTGAAATTATTCTAAATCTATTTGACCCTCCCCCCAAATGACATGCTTGAAGTAACTAACTCCCTCCCTGCCTATATAAACATTTTCCTGTTAAAACCTTGACAATAAAGCATACAAATGTTTATACTTTAGGGCAATAAAAGGGGGATTGTATTCTACATTCCAACAATAAACTAGATCTTGGAGGGAATATGTCCTAGAATCGATTTTTCTACTCTACGATAGAAAGGATATAATTTTTATTAAAAATTTTAAATTTAATAATTGTTCTTTGCGTCAATGATATTATTTTAAAATAAGTGTAAATATGAAAGAGAATTAACTAATTTCAGTTTTTTTTTAATATAACATAATTATCTGAGCCCCACGTGCGCTTATGCGAGAGTTTATTTCCACCAACGACTATCGTTAACCCCAAGCCAACTTGGCTCCTGAAATTTGGTTCCTGTGTAAGCGGGGCCATATAGTCCGGGTTTCAATTTTTTAGATGGAGGGCAATGGCCAACATTCATATACAGATTTTCTTGAAAAATTAAAGTACGAAATGTTTATGCATCGATTTCATAATGATTTTATCCATTCTATGAATAACCAGAATGCTCTACAGATAGCAATGATTACCCGAGATGATAAAATCTTTTATTTGCATTTGGAAATATTCTTTATTAAATACATAGATCTTTATTTTTTAGATAAAGTATACTTCAAAAAAACCTCCGAAACTACAAACGCAATGCGCAGTAGATGATTTTGGATAATTCGCGTGGCATAGTTGATAAGAAATATGTTGCGTAAACTTAATTGCTGCCTATGTTTGGTTGTTTCTAAATCTAATTGACTCTAATTTAACTATAAAGATCTTTCTAAATCTCACAAGAATTATTTATAAAAGTGCTTTTTTAGATCTTTTTTAAAATTAGTATTGTAAAAAATGTCGCTTTTAAATTTAGTTATTGTAACTTCAGGGCAGGATGTTTTAGAGCGTACATCAATATATTAAGTAAATGAAGTCGCATCATCCGAAATTTTTTACTTGCCGATTCTCTAATTTAATTTCAAATGCCTATTGATTAAACTTAAGTTCGGATTCAGAATCTACATAGATAATTTCTCTGAGCTTTAAACGCATATAAAATGAAGAGAGTTATAATAAAATTAAGAATCGACAACCAAAGTTAATTTAATTAAAACTAAATAAATTATATATGTAATTGCAGAAGAAAATAAAAAGTATTTTTAATTTTTGTAATTAGTCATTTATTTTGTTAAATATAATATAATATAAATAAAAATAAAGTAAATAGTGAGAAAATTCAGCCAAACTTTTTCCTGTTCGATTTCTTGTCATTCATAATTCAATATATCGAGGCAATAAAGTTTAGTACAAAGATTGAGATCTGTATATATAAACTAGAAAGTAATAACTATTATTGACCTTCCGTTTAGTCGCTTTTATGCCAAATTATATATTATATCGAATCATAAAATTTATTGACATGTGTAATTTATCTTTTTAATATTAAATTATGTTCTTGCTTTAGTTTTACGTTAAATAAGAATATAAAAATATTTAATTTCAACTAATTTAAACCTGTGTTTTATGGGTTAATGCGTATTTTCCTGCCTGAAAAAATTGGACGAAATTCAAACCTGAGGAATTCGGAATCTTAAAATTTAAAAATTAGGCAATTTATTAAATCTAAAAGGAGATGCTACGAAATAAGATAACTTACCTCAACAAAATTTTTAGGAAAATTGGATTATATTTAGGCACGATCACTATATATGTAATATATAGATGAAATCGTGCCTTATAATTTTGTAAGGTCAAAAAACGAAAAGTTCTTAAAATTGTCTAATTTGTGGAGAAATTTTTTCCCCAAGTTATTTCGATGCCTCTAACATGCTTATACTGAAGGTATGTGTGTCTTTATGTATGTTCGAGAAACTGTACAGAGCAAATTTTAAACACAACTCGATGAAACAAAAAAAAAGTTGGTACATAATTTTTTGTATAGTATGTAGTTGTGCCTCCTCCAGTATGACTAAATTTCACCCATTTGTTGTCGAGCAATCACAACAAAAATACTGATTTCCGTTACCATAAAAATTAACTAATAATAGTAAATATCTGGAACAACTCGATGAATCAAAAAAAAATTTGGTACAAAATTTGTTATTTGATGTTTAGTTTTGCCTCCTCCAGTTTGGCTAAATTTCATTAAGTTGTTGTTGAGTTATCACAAAAAAACTGATTTCCAATACCAAAAAAAATAACTAAAATAGGAATAAAATAGGAAATATCTGGAACAACTCAGCCAAACAAATAAAAATTAAGTTATAAAATAAAAAAAGGTTTCTTGCATTCATGAAAGTCATATGCCATGATGTCAGTTTCAGCATCCCACACGGTGCTATTACTAATTTTAGCTCCGTTTCCAGAGTTTTCCATTAATATAACATTTACAGCAAACTTTTAATTTTTATGTTTGTTCGCATCACTTGAATATAGTTCTAAAATGAATTTGATAGTTATAAAATTGCTAACTTATTATATTTTTATCCTAACTAGGTCAGTTATTTGCTTCATCCATTTTTCAGCTTCTTCTGCAGAATAAACTTTTGTCGTTAATGTATCAAACAAAACATTATGGATTATTTCTTTTGCTTTTTTTGGCTTGAATCTAGAAATGTTTAAGCATATTAAATTAATTTAAGATTAAGAAAAACCATAAATAAACCTCACCTTTCACTCAGTTTTGCCATAAAAAGAATTCTAATGCTGAAAAATAAAAAACAAAGAAATTACGTTCTTTATATTAATTTTAAAAAAATATTAAAAATTTTATACTTATCTGAATCAAACTTTTGTTTATTAACAACTTTTTAAACTTTTTCTACTATTTTTTTAAAAACGTGGATAAAAATTTATAAATTTATATTTAATTATTCTTTTTAAATTATTATTTAATTATTATTTTTATGCAAAATTTTTAAAACGGATGATATAATAAGTTCTTTTAAATTACGTACTCAAATTTAAACTAATACTTGTTTTTCAGCAGTATTGGCTTTTAATTACCTTACAATAAGCATTTTATTGCTGTTAACAAATTTGTTATTATTTTTTCTCAGATAAAAACTAATATCTTAAGGCACACAGGTAGAATTTGATTTAGGTAATTAAAAAAATGTTAATATATTCTTTTTAAAGAATATGGGAAATTAAAATTTTTCTTTGATTTTTTTCAGGATTAAGAAAGATTAATATATACTTTAAGATTCAGATATTTTAATCAAATTTAGAAACTCAAATCACCTATATTTTATATTTTCACAGCAAATTTTAGTAAATTATTATAAAGGAAACTTGGTGCCAGTTTTATTGATCAGTAATCTTCAGCAAACAATCTTATTATGGTGAAAAATAAATAAGAATAATCTAAACCCTATTATTTATATTATCTAATGCAGATAAAAAATTTTTCTTTATAAGTTTTAAATATTTTTATGTAAATTCAGGTTAAAGAAAAGTTTTCGAATAATTATTTATGAATACTTTGAATAACATGTAATAATAAATAATAGTTTTCAATTATGAGGGTGTGGATCCCATCAATGTTATTAAACAGAAAATACTCAATAAATATGTGATCGTGCCTGAAATAAAAAAGCCTTAGCTTTTTTATAATTCTTTGCGATTTTTTTATTTTTTTTATGCATTTACAAAAAATCTTTAAAAATATATCATAAAAAACTTTATGTTTTTTTTACTTTCAGTTTTTTCATAAAAATAATATAAATCCACATTAAAAAAATATTTTACTTTTTAATACATAAATGACCAGTAAACTCATAAAATTTGTAAAAAGCATCCATAAATATTCCATATATATAATATATATATAAGTAGTTTAATGCAATAACAAGATTCTAACTTTGGAAAATATATAAATGTAAGTAATATAAGGAAAAAAATTTGCTTCTTTTGAAAAAAAGATAGACGAGCAACGGGGGTTCGCGAGAATCTATAGGGGCTTGATGATTCGACCGAGGGTCAGTTTCCACTATTTATGTATATTTTTTTTTTCTATAACTTTCGTTTGCTATAAATTTATTAGATTAACGATAAGTTAAAATAAGATATTGAATAAATTTTTACTGTTTTTGGATATTTTTGCTAAAAAAATTTATAACGGATATTATATTCATTGTAAAGTTATTACACAATCATTAATTTGTTCTCCAAATGTGCAAGATCTTTTACAATCACTATTTTCTGCCAATTCTCTAGAAAAAAAATTCCATAAAAAATATAATGGTTTACTGCTGACGAAATTCTCAAAAAATCCTGAGTTTATTCTACCTATGTAAAATCAATTAATTTTCTTGTACATTACCCAGATTTATACATATTTCCTGCAAATATTGAAAAAAAAACTAAAAAAAACAAAATAGAAATTTCTTGTATCCGAAAACGCTGCTTACGTAGAAAGATTAAACTTAATTTAGCTAAAATTAAGCCATTTTAGGTAAGATTTTAAAATATAAGACTGTTTTAAATAAAAGTTAAAGTGAATGTGGAAAAAATAGTGCTAAAAGAAATTATATAAATAAATAATCTAAATACGATGTCTTTAAAATATATATTTATTTCAGTTCATTTTTGTTCAAATTTATTTTCTCAAATTCTGGTCCTGAATTTTTGAAATTGAAAGGCTTCAAATTTTTCTTCACCAACTCTAGTCAACAGACCTACAAGAAACCTAAGGAAAAATGTTTTTCAGGCACCAAAGCAACCCCTGAAAAAGTTTTTATTCATATTGAAATTACCTGTGCTTTATTATTACATTTTCCCGTTAGAAATATGAATAATTAAAATTTTAAGGCTTCAAATTTTTTTTCTCAAATTCTAGTTATCCTATCTTCAAGAAACCTTAGAAAATCTTTTTTTTTTTGCATCAAAGCAACCCCTGATAAAGATTTATTCATGGTGAATCTAACTGTGCTTTATTATTACATTTTCCCGCTAGAAATATGAGTTTTAGAAATTGGCATGATTCAATTTTTTTTCGAGAATCCTAGTCAACAGATCTACATGAAACCTATGAAACTCTGTTTTTCAGGTATCAAAGTAACCCTTGATAAAGTTTTTATTCGTGGTGTAATTAACTGCTCTTTATTATTACCTTTTCCCGCTAGATATATGAATTTTTGAAATTGGCAGGCTTCAAATTTTTTTCACCAACTCCAATCAACAGACCTGCATAAAACTTAGGAAAATCTTGATTTTGGAATCAAAAAAATCCCTTAAGAAAGGTTTTATTCATGTTGAAACAAACTGTGATTTATTATTACATTTTTCCGCTGGAAATATGAATTTTTGAAATTGGCAGGCTTCAAATTTTTTTTCGACAATTCCAACCAACAGACCTACATTATACCTACGAAAACCTGGTTTTTAGGCATCAAAGAAACGCCTGAAAAAGGTTTTATCCATGGTGAAAGTTACTGTGGTTTATTATTACATTTTCCCGCTAGAAATATGAATTATTAAAATTTGCAGCCTTCAAATATTTTTTTGCCAAGTCTAATCAACAGACCTACATAAAACCTAGGAAAATCTGTTTTTTAGACATCAAAAAAACCCCTTAAAAAGGTTTTATTCATGTTAAAACAAACTGTGCTTTATTATTTTATTTTCCCGTTGGAAATATGAATTTTTGAAATTAGCAGGATTCAAATTTTTTTTCGCCAATTCCAATCAACAGACCTACATAAAACCTATGAAAATCATTTTTTTAGGAATCAAAGAAACCCCTAAAAAGGTTTTATCCATGGTGAAACTTACTGTTTTTCAGTCATCAAAGCAACCCTTGAAAAAAGTTTCATTCATGGCGAACCTACCTGTGCATTCCCGCCTGAGATATTGAAACAGTGAACAACATAGTTATATTATGTGTAAATTATACGTAAACAGTGTTATAACATATATTACACCGATATTACACTTAATTTACACAGAATTTAACACTGTTATCCTATATAATACGTGTTCTTTTCTTGCTCAAGTTCAAAATATCTGCTATTATTGAAAAATATTGTTGTAATTCAACTTTTTTAGTGAAAATTATACTCAAGATAGTTAAGCGTTAAGATAACAACTTATAATCGAACTTTAAAATTATTAAATATTTTTTTAAGAATTTTAAGCAGACTGGCATTCTAACAATAAACTTTTTAACCCGATAAATGTTCTGGTGATAAATTAGGAAAAAACAATTTTTGCCGTAAAACTATTCCATGTACGAGCCTCCAAAAAGGATAATTACCCCTTGAAGCCTGGGCCACTATTCATGGTATAAAAAAATAAAAAAACTGCAACCGGTTCATGAACTCATAACCAACGTACATGGAAAATGTTTAAATTTATATTCTGAATCTTGAAACTTGTATAATTTTATGTCCTTTATTATTTAAGCCAAAATAAAGCAATTTAAAGATCCTGAAATCCTTATTATTCTATATCCCGTTATCGAAATTATTCTGAATCCCTAACTACAAATTATTCTAAGTCCCTAAACTCAAATTAATCTTAGTTACTAAATCAAAATTATTCTAAATCCATCTACCCTTCCCCAAACATGGCACATTTGACCCCCTCCCCACCCAATGACATGCTTGAAATACCCCTCTCAGCTTATAAACATATTCAATGTTAAGGTCTTGCGAACGTCAGGATTTTTACCTATCAGCATCTTTGTCTTACACATGTATAAAAGTACGGATCGCAACTTCAAATAAATAAAAGTTTTTTCAATAATACTTAATTATTAGAATTCAAAGCTTAAACAAAATTTTATTAACTTAATTTTGGCATTAAATAAATTATTTATTATTTAAATAATATTATTTCATTATTTATAAAAAAAATAAATAAATAAAATAAATGACTCTACCTCAATAGCAAAATAAACGTTAATTTTTTATACATTTTTTAAAGTAAAACAATAAAAAATGACGGTCGATTGTAAATTTTAAGGTCTCTTTTTATTTATTAGGACTTTATTTATAAACTCATAAAAAAAAATATCTAATTGTAAGTTTTGTATTTTAAATGCTTTTTTTCATTTTTAAAATTCCCCTTAAGAGCCTGTGTTAATTTATTTTTTATTTATTTATTTTCTCAAAAACTGTTCGTTCAATTATAAAAAAAAAAAAAATACGTGTAAAATTAAATTATATTTACTTTACTTTCTCCAAGTTTTAGCTTTTTTTTTGCATTTTACCTCGGACGTTCGTAAGACCTTAAAACTAATATTAAATAAAAAATTGTTTACATAATAGATATTCACGTTCGTCTAACAAACAACGGATTAATTAGCTAAAAATGAAAAAAATACCCATTCCTCATAAAGCCGCCAGCCTAAGAAACCTCTAATTATAGAACTATGTGTAGAAGAACTTTGGTTGATCAGAATTATTTCTAAATCTTGCCCATAAGGATTCCGCGGCTATTGATTATGAATAACAAGAAAATTGGAAAAATCTAAAAAAATTTATGAATAAATTTTTTATTAAATAGAAATAATTATAGGTTTTGCATTGTTAGAAGTTTTTTATGGTGACAAATTACGAAATTTATAAATGGAAACTTTGAAAATCTTAAGAAAAAATCCAATAAGGCGTTTATTCATGTTTTAAACGAACTGATTTTTTTTTTTTTATTATATAAAATTTACGAGAAAATTTATAAGTAGACGTTTTTAGGGTCACTAATGGGTTTTTAAGAATTCGAAAAATTTAAAGAAAATATAAAATGGCGGAAAGTTTCGTCATGTTAAATTTATAAAATTTTTTGATCATAAAAGCATAACTTCCCAGCTCTGTGCAACACACATCAAAATTCTGTTTTGCTCATATTGAAGATCGTTCACTTCCTGGGGGAGGCATCGTAGCAATTTTTTAAACTTTTCAGTAAAAAGTTACAACTAATTGTTTATAAAAAAAAGTTTAAACTGCTTTAAAATTTATTAACAAATGGCTATAACTCACTACTGAAGAGCTTTAGAGAAAAATTTCCTACGGTACACTTTCTAGAATTGAAAGATCTTTAATATGAGCTAAGCAGAATTTTGATCTAAGTTATCCAGATCTGCAATCTCAGGCTTTTATGACTCAAAAATATCAAAAATTTAACATAAAGTATTTGTTTAAACAAATAGCTATTTTTAATTTTTTTTTATACTCTTGTAATATAATCAAATACTGAAAAGCATTGAATGTTTTATTAAATTATTATTATAAATAAATATAAGGTTAAAAAATATTGATTTCAAAATGTGCTGTGAGAAAACACCCAGTGTCGGAGAGAGCGTTCTTATCTATTTTGAGTATAATTTTCACTAAAAAAGTTGAATTAAAACAATATTTTTCAATAATAGCAGATTTTTTGAACTGGAACAAGAAAAGAACACGTATTATATAGGATAACAGTGTTAAATTATGTGAAAATTATGTGTAACAGATGTTATATAGCTATTTATTAAACAAGGGGTAAAATATTAGTTTTGGCTTTGCATGCAGTTGTATACACGAGCGAGCATAGCGAGCGAGTGCAGACAGCATGCAAAAGTCGAATCCCATATTTTGTCCAGTGTTCTAAACAATTAATAGTTTTACATATAATGGGCAAAAAAGCCGTCTCCCTAGGGCAGAAAACAGGTTTTTTTGCCCTAGATATGTAATAGTATATTAAGTATCAAGGGCGTAAAAGTTTCGGCACTAGCGTGAGCACGAGCACGAGTGCTCGGCGAAGCCGGGCACGAGTGATATGTGTTCACGCTCGTGTCTAAAGTATTTTGCCCATGGTGCTTACACTATTTTTTGACCACCTAGGCGTAGAACGAGTGCAGGAAATTCTTTACGCACGAGTTTTACGCCCGGGAGGGCAAAAACTCTGTTTACGTATAATTTACACATAATATAACTGTGTTGTACACTGTTTCAATGTTTCGGGCGGGTTATTATTAGATTTTCCCGTTAGAAAAATGAAATTTGGAAATAGAAAGGCTTTAAATTTTTTTCCGCCAATTATAGTCAACAGACTTTCATGAAGCTTATAAAAATATGCTTTTCATGCATGAAAGCAAGCCCTGAAACAGGTTTTATTCAAGGTTAAACTAACTGTGCTTTATTATTACGTTTTCACGCTAGAAATATGATTTTCTGAAATTAAGCATTAAAGTTTTTTTCCGAATCTGGTCATTAGACCTTCTAGAAACCTATAAAAATGCTTTTTCCAGGCATCAAAGCAACCCCTGAAAAAGTTTTTATATTTTTTAAAACTAACTGTGCTTTATTATTACATTTCCCCGCTAGAAATATAAATTTTTAAAATTTTACAAGCTTGAAAATTTCTTCACGAATTCTAATCAACAGACCTTAATGGAACCTATGAAAACCTTTATTTAAGACATCAATGCAACCCCCTAATGAAGGCTTTATTTATGGTGAAACTAATTGTACGTTTAAAATTTACAGGCCTCAGTTTTTTTTCTTGAAATCTGGTCAACAGACCTTTATGCTTTAGAGTAACTTTTGCCACTAGTTATACTGAAAATATGTATTCTTCGGATTTTGAGGTTTTAATTTTTTTTTTTTTTTTTTGAGTTTTGGTCAAGACTTTTATAATACCTATATAAATTTTTCTTCAGAAATCAAAGAAAAAAATAAATATATAAAATATTTACGGCTCACAAAAATCGCACGTAAATTAAGATACGGGGCATTCTTTATTGATGGACAAAGTCCGTATAAAATTTTTCTTCGTCTGTGGTGGGAAAAGACATTTTTGCTTGACCCGCAGCATCCGGGAAATACGTCTTTTCGGGTCTCAGAAAGAAAAAAGGTTTTTCTTGTGGAGTAAATATTTGATTAAATTTTTTTGTGACGATATCCTTTGAATGACACGAATTCTTGAAAATTGAATGTTTTACATTTTATTTTGATGTACTCTAAAAGATTCTTACATACCCTTTGGCATCTGCAAAAACGTCAGGAATTTGAAGATTTAAAGTTTTATTGGTTACTCTATTTCAATTTCCAATTTGAGGCTTTATCCTAGAACTTCGCCTAAGATTGCTATGGCTTAACAGTGTAGATATTTTGCAACTACTCATTTATTTCAATAAAATGTTTTATATTCCAGCTATTATTTTGCCAAGGTATAAACTATTTTTGTTCAAAGTAAAAAAGGAGTAAATAAGATTTAATTTTACCTTAGGGATTATTATTTCCTAATTTCTTTTTCATAAAGATTTATGAGTTTTGTTTTAAAATTTAAGGTACATCTTTTAAGCTTGTATGTAAATAAATTTTATTTTTTATTGAAATAATATGCACCAAAATTACTTTTAAATTTTCATTTAATCAAAAAAAGAAAAAAATTTTATATAAAAAGGGATGTCAACTAGATTGTTTTTAAATATGTAGAAATTTATATACAACAGGGTGTAAAACAAGAATATTAAACCATAAATTCATGTGGGCAGATACGATGACATTTGTATACTTTTGTATTGTACTGTGTATTACTATGTACGTTTATCTGATATTTTTGTTATATCTTTTTTTACTGGACTGTGTAAATTCAGTTAAAAAAAGTAAATTAAATTTCATTTTTTTTAAAATTATTTATATTTATGGTATACTTTTAAAATAAAAATTATAATAAAATTACTTTTGAATTGTGTATTAAAAATATTTATAGTGTAAGATAAATTATGATCGCTTATAACTTGTAAAACATTGTAATTTGCCTAAATAATTAAAGAACCCTTTTATTTTTCCACTGATTTAGGTACTTATAATTTAAACATTTTTTCTTTCAACTCTATTCTGTTTTTCGGATGTCTAAAATTCAGTTATTAAATAAAAAAAGAAAAAAATTGTCAAAAATCACAAGTATTTATTCTAAAAATTTATAATTTTTATTTGATAAAATGATTTTGACATTTTTACTTAATTTGTATAAAAATAAAAGGATAAAAATATGAGGGTCGGTTGGGTTATCTATTATATTTGTACAAGTTATAAGAAAAAATAGTCAAAAGTACTGGCCAGGGATGAGTTAGCTTTTAGTAATCAAATTATTGAACCCTTGGATCCGAGTGTGATTGCATGGGTTTTTCATGCTGAATTTTTATTTTCGTATTCTTTTATTTTATTTTTATTATTATTATTATTTTTATTGAATCTTTATTGAATATCTTTTGAGTTTATTTTTTTTTTATATTTTAAGTTTGAAAATTACAAAATTTTTAGCTTTTTTTGTTAACTAAAAAAATATTTTTTGTTTTCTAATGTATTATGGCCTATCGTCTAGCCGTCCTTAAAAGGATTTTTTTCAGGGGAAGGACTTTTCAAGCAGGCTTAGATTTCTATATCTAAAATCTCTACAATTAATAAATAAATGAATGCAGTTAATGCTGAAAAATAATAACTTGTTAACCATGTTTTGAAATTCTAAGCTTATCCTTTTTGAAAGAAGTGGAGGGTCCATTATAATAATTCTGATTTAGGGACTTGTTAGAATAATTCAACTGTATAGACTCGGAATAGCTTGGGGTATTAGTTAAATCAGTTCTATGCTTCTAATATGCATGTTCCATGCTCATTGGTTCTGTTAAGACACTAATAAATAATAAGCTTCTTTTTCAAGAGGAAAAAAATTTTTCAAATTTCTTTGGCCCTTTAAAAATAAGCTTTTAATGCAATACAAGTAGAGTACCTATTTTATCCCATAAAAATTCGATAAAATTTGAATCTAAATAATAGATATGTCTGTACAGATGTATTCAGAATATGTATCATTAAATTACACGAATTAAACTGGTAGTAATAAAATTTGTTGAAAATAAAAAGCAAAGCCAGTTTTGATAATGTGTATTACACGGTACTTGTTTAATTAAACTTTTTTTTTATATGATTTTATATTTTAATCAAATTTAAAAAGTTCAATTGAAATACTAATTTTCTATCGAGAGGAATTGTGTACCTAATTAAATAAAACCTTTTTTTTCAAATCAATAATTCAACTTTTTTTTATTTCTATATAGATTTATTCATTTATGTATAAACAGTTTACATATTGGATAATTTACTTAAAAAAGTGACAAATTAACTAAACACAAACTCTATATGTATATACAAATCCAATAATGAATTTCGAAGGGTTGTCTAATTATATTTATAAAAAATTTTTAACTCGTATATATACATATATATATATAAATTTTTGATGTATTTAAGTAGGGATATATGTGTAAAGGGCATGAGAAAAGAAGTAAAGGTTTTAAACCACGCTTATTTAACGAAGGGTGAATTTGATGCAATAAGGCTGTTTTAAACCGCTATACATATGGATTGTATATTTTTACTAACACATACCAACAAGCTATATATAAATCTATGTATGTAATAAAAGCAAATTAAATTACACTATAGGTGTCCGCTAATTGATTAAAACTAGAGTTTACGTATGTGATTTTCTATACAATTAGATATGCTATATTTCTTTTGCAATTATATATGGGCTAATTCAAGCAAATTTTTTTTACTCATCTTTTTAAGTTCTTTATTTTTTAGAAAATGTTTTAAACAGTCTGTCCGGATTAATAAGCTATTTTTCTTTTCATTTTCATTTTTTGGAAAATTAGTCGCTGAGCTATTGGAATGCAAAATGAAATTGGTGAGACAAGTTGTCAATCTAAGGAAGATCATATCTTGGTCATAGAGCATATTTTTTAATAGTTTCTAAATTACGTGCTGTAATTTTATTGTTGAAAGAAGCTGACGAATTTGATTTGTAATTGGGTTGATATCCCTGCAAATTTTCTTGTATTAAACAATGGTTAAATGTATTGAAAAAAGGAATTGGAAAATTTATAAAAAAAAATTTGGGTTAAAATAAAATCTTCCAATTTACTCTTTCTTTATTAATTACTTGCTAATAAAATTTTTTTGTGTGAATAACATGGGCAAGCTCAAGTTTTGGATAGAAAGCTTCCCTGGATACCCCATTTTCGATCCAACTTGAAGCAAATACCCGAAATTTTGGATACCCGAGCCAACTTTCGGATAACCGCACACCCCTAATTTACGACCTTGTTATAAAAAGTACTATATTTAATAATGAAAAAAATAATTTTCAATTTTTCAATTTTTTTTTCACACCTTGGAGATAATGAACTGTACATAATAGTCGAAAATGAATTTAATCGATTAAAAATACTTTTGAAGAGTATTTATTAAAAATCATTGGCTATGTACAGGTTAAATACACAAATAAACAGCATGATGCATTTGGGAGGTAAAAAAATTTATAATAACATTATCAATTTCATTCGACTTAAAAAATATCTCTCTATTCAAATAACATACATATATAGAATAAATTTAATTTTTTCATGACGTGTATTAAAATGTAAATATCTAAATAAAAGTATTTATGCTGTTAAACAAATGGAAAACCATTATATAAATCCGTGTAAATGAAATGTAATCGTTTTTATATATTAACAACAAAAGATGGATAATATACATGAAAGTCCAGTTAAGCGAAACGATTTTCTCTTTTTTTTTTGTTAGGGAAGCTGGTTTTGCGCGGGTGATTAAAACCAATGTAACGATGATTTTCTCTCCCTTTTTGAATATGCAGTACCTAAAACAACCCTCGACTTTATACTACACTGCTATATATCTCACCACTTTACTAAATTATATAAATCACTGTTGTTTTGTACTTTCTTCCTAACTTTCTTCTTACAATCTCAAAAGAAACTATTTTATTATTATTATTATTATTATTATTATATTCGGTATGATAAAATTTCATAAAATTTATAAAGAACTATTAATTAAATAAAACTAGTAGTAATTGTGCAATTATAGTCGAACGATTAATTAAGAAAGTGTTTTAGCCTGCTTTTATAACTGTTTATATTTATAATTTTAATTTAACTTTTATCAACTTTCTTTTAATGTGGTATTTTAAATTTACTAAGGAAGTTTTAATCGTCTACTTATCTAATTAAATTTTCTTTGGATTATTTATAGTTCTTTTATAGAATACTTTTTTGAACTTGTTAATTGATTTTTTGCAAAGAATTTTCTTTAGGCTCCTAATATGAGCTCTAGCCAATATAAAAAAAATCAGCCCCTTTTTAACTGGTAAAGCTGAATGAATAATCTGAAAAATCAGTAAAAAAATAACTATTTTATCGTTACCAAAAAAATATTTAAATTACATAATTAAATGTTGATCCTACTGGTAGGATTTTCGAAAAATAAAATAAATCAAATCTTCTCATACATAATGATATCTTTATAAGGAAAAAAATATTTTTTAAAAAATCTGCTGAGATATAAAAATATTCTATGAATCTTTTGAACAAACAAACAGTATATTATCGCATAGAATTGTCGTTCAATAATAATAAAAAAAAGAAAAATTGTTAAAAAAGAATTTATTCTCACTATGTCATTTATGTGTGTAAACATAGGATCAATAAACTATAAAGTAAAGAAAAAGAAGAATATTTTTCGCTGATTTTAGGTAATCGTCCGATTTCAAGCATATAAAAAGCATCTCTAGCTATCATATTATTACGCTTACTGATTTTAATAGTAAAAGCTTTGCATACATAAAAAGAATCAACATTTGAGTATAGAACGTTTAGGTTTTGCCTTTTTATACAAGTGCTGATGTGTTTTTTTTACACAACTTTTTTTTTTCTCTTGAGAGGGAAAAAAGCATTAGATAAATGAGCCATGAAAATATTTTCAAACTTTATCATTTTTAATTTCTTTTACCAAAATTATACGAAAGATAATTTTTTTTTAGATTCTCATTGTAACAGAAATAGTGGACCTAGTGGCAATGGCAAACAAAGGAGATCAAGAACAAATTTTACTTTAGAGCAGCTTGCAGAACTTGAAAGGCTTTTTGATGAAACTCATTATCCTGATGCATTTATGAGAGAAGAATTAAGTCAAAGATTAGGATTAAGTGAAGCAAGGGTTCAAGTTTGGTTTCAAAATCGTCGTGCTAAATGTCGAAAACACGAAAGCCAGCTGCACAAAGGTACATTTATAAGCTAAAAGCTTAATCATCCATATAAGCTAATATTTACAATATTTATCCGATTCCAGCACCTCGAAGTCCGCCTACAAGTTTAGAACCGTGTCGAGTAGCCCCGTATTTACCCGCACTTAGATTGCATCCTCAAACACAAAATAATGTTTTTGACCCGTTACATTACGCTTCAGCTGGTGGTTTATTCTGTTTGCCACATCCTTCGACAGGATCACCTGCTGCGTTACCTTTAAGTTTAGCAGCGTCATTAGCGGCTGCAGCAGCATCAAGGAGTAAGAGTAGCAGTATTGCCGATCTCAGGCTTAAAGCTAGAAGGCATCAAGAAGCCTTAGGTTTAGAGAGGCCTGTATAACTTTTTTTTTCTATTATAAAATGAAAAAATTTTATTTATAATTTTGTACAAATACCGTTAATGATTTTATTTTATGATTGGTAATTAATGAATTGCATAATCGATATCTGTTTTCAGAAATCAAATAATTTTAATTAAATTTTATTAATTTATTTAAAAATTTAATAAATATACCTTAAAAAGTTGAAAAAGTTACCATTCAATTCAAATTTCCAAATAAAGCAAATGATATTGCGAGTTAATAAACTAGAAATATAATTTGCAATAAAAAACCTAATATTGCATTAAAGTTTTTCTCGCAATTGAAATAACTTTGCAATAGTATATATATGTAGAAGATGTATAGTTTTTTATTTTAAAACAAAAGTATGTGCAAAGCTAATTTACATATTCAGGGGAAAAAAAGACTATTTTCTAACCTGGACGAGACGCATTTTTTCCCTTTATATGTAAAAGGGGCAAAATATGGGATTATTCAACCTTTGCAAGTAGTCTGTACTCTTTTGCACAATTGGATGAAAGGTCGCAACCAATATAATTTTGTTCCTTGTTTAAAAAATAGCTATTTCAAACAGGTAAAGATCGTAAATTACTTTGTGATTTGGGTATACTTTGACTAATAAAATAACCTGATACCTAAAAATACTTGTGTATTTTCATGAATAATAAAAATCTGTTAAACGTATTAAAATAACATCATTAACCGTATTTAATTATATCTAAGCACTATTTTTTTTAGATTTTTGAATAATTTTTTAGCACCGAAAACTACGTAGCATAAAATTTAAAAATTTTAATTTTTATTAAGTAGTTGGATAAATTTAAATCTAAATATTTATTTAAAATGGAAATGATTGCACTGAAACATACAAAAATTACTAAATCAAAATAAAATAAAATAAATTCAAGGAAATTTCATAAAATATTTTTTGCTATAGAAAATATTAATTTGTAAAAAATTGATGACTAAAGTCAAAAATACTTATAATTGTTTCTAAATTCAGTTTCTAAAATGTAAAAAAAAAAAAAAAACAAGAATGTAAACGTTGAACGTACTATAATATGTAAATATTATATAAAGGTAAAGTTAAATATTTGAACAAAAAAAATTTTTGTTTGTCGAAAAATTGTGTGACTATATAATAAAGTTGCTTTTTTGGATAATAAAATAATTATATTTGCATAGGTACGAAAGTGTACGTATTAGTGAGTTTGTGTATTAATAGTTTTGTATTAACTTTTTATTATTTTTGGTAACTTTTATCATTTAATTAAATGTGAGTACATTTTTTTAAGAATTTTAAAAATATTTTTGGAAAAATGCTAAAATTTTAAATATTAGGAGTGTTTTGCTAAGCTGGTTTCAATGCTGTTTGAAAAAAAAATTCACGCGCCACTTGATAACTAAAAGTATAATGAATTTTTATTTTTCTATGGCCAGGGCTAAAGACGCGGGATATTAACATTATTTCTCTTTTGAACAAGGCTAAAATAAATACTTGATACCAAAAACTGCTAAAAAGAGTACAAAAGCTTAAAATTTTGGAAAATAAAGTACGATTCAAATATTTAAATTTTTACCAGTTTTACTGCGAAAAAATCCAAAAAAATATTGCTAAAAATGCACTCACATAAAGCTTAATTTATTTCGCATAGAGAAAACCTGTGATGTTGAATAAAAATAATATTTATAAATAATAAAATTACGATAATTAAGATGCTTTCTTTTGGCGAAAAGAAAAATATTTCATTGTTTAAAATATTTTGAAAAATAATAATTTGTGTTCATTAAATTATTATATATAAATTTTATAAAAATTATGAATGTTTATTAAAATTTAAACATAGACGAAATAAAATTTTAAATTCTGTAAAAAAGAAATTAAAAATATTTAATTATTAAAAATGATTATAATATAAAACTGTAAATTAAAAAAAAAAAAGTATTATGTGTGATATATTAAAAAACAAAAAATGTAAACTTTTTTTAGTCTAAATATTTTATTATTATTTCAAATCTACCTATCTATTCTATTATTTACTCTGTAAAATATTTCAAAAAGTTGAGTTAAGAAAGGTTCAGTAGGCGGAATTTTTCGTTAACAAAGTTTAAGTGTAAATAGCCTAGTCAAGTATTTTTCCTATTGGATCGCGTAGTCAATTCACTAAATTTAGTTATTTTAAAGATCCCTGTGCGTAATTTAATATAAATTTTCATGTATTAAAAAATTACCTTCTAAAATAATAATAAAACAAATAATTTAATTTTAATAAATATTCAAATAGTTTTCTTTAAAGTTGAATCAGGTGGATAGAAATAGCATTTTTTGAGTAAAAATTTCTGGAGATCGAAACTTCTGGAATGTTTAATATTTTTAGCCATTGATCCATGTTATGTGTCCCTTAAAATTAAAAAAATACCCTGCCAACTAGCTGGCACTGAGGTTCCTCAAACAATGGGATGTAATCTTAATTTACAACAAATATTACACGTAAAAAAAATATAAGACAAACTAAACGTATTACGTAACTGAAATATGATTAGTATTGTAAGTTTGTTGAATGGAAAGATTAAACGTTGAATTGTCAAATAAAAACATTAAACCAACAAATACTTTGTTGATTCAAGCAAAATTAAAATTGTTAAGTTAACCACTTAAATCTTTGTTGAATCAACATAGTGTTAGATAAACCAACAACCTACAACATTAATATGATTAATTTTAATAGTTAGGTCAATGCTTTTTCTTTTATATGAAAATATTTATTCATTCTTTCTCTTTCTATCCTATTATGATCTTCTCTTTCAGCAGCGCGCTTTTGTTTATATTATTATTCAATAAAGAAATGGAATTTCCTAAAAATTTTTAATGATAGTTTTAAGTATTATTTTTAAATATGTATAAATTTCACTGCGGGTATGCATAATTTACTTTTGCTTATATTATTATTCATTATTATTATAATAAAGAAATGGGATTTCCTAAAAATTATTTATGATAGTTTTAACTATTATTTTTAAATATGCATTTCGCTGGGTATGTATAATTTACTCTGCATATAATTTCGAAAATTATTATCTGTAACATATAGTACTTAAAATTTTTTTATTAAATACAACTGTCCTGTTAGCAGAATGGATAATCACGCAGTCTCGGAAGCCGCAATACTCAGTTCGATCCCAGTAGCAGTCAAAATTTTTCTTCGGTTTTTTTTAACAGATTTTAAATTAATAAATATTAAATAAATATAAAAAAATAATTATAAAAAAAAAAATAATTAATTTAAAAAAAAAAAAAATAAAAAAAAAATAAAAAAATAATTTTTTTTAAATAAAATTTTCACTCTGTTTGAATCAACTAAGTAACTATGACAATTCAATAAATACTTTGTTGGCATATTTCAACAAAGTTATTTGTCAATACAACTTAGAATTTTTTTCCGTGTATTGATTACAACCATGCAATTATACATACATTTTTCGTTTTTAGTAGCCGGTAAAGTAGATTATTAAGATCATTTTGTTATTAAAGTGAAAATTCTAGCGTCCATGGATTGGTCGCGCCGGCGTTAATGGATTTTAAATCATTTTTGCATAATTAAAAAGAAACAAATGTAAAAAAAGCTAATTTTATTTTTTTTTATAAAATTTTATTTTATTAGAATATATAATTATCCCTTAATAATTAAAATATTGGGTAACATGATTTTTTTGTTTTGTCAAAGAAATGGTTGGTAACGATGCTAAAATTACAAATATTCGCTCAATTATTATAAAAAGATAGGAGTTTTTACCATAATAATTCCTTATAATTTATTTTCTCAGTGTACTTCTTGCATTTCAAGATTTTAACATTATTTATATTATTTCTATTAATCAAAAAATAATAAATTATTTAATTCTATAAATTGTTTGATTCTTTAAAAAATGCCAATATAACTTTTAAATCTTGATTTTAAAATGCAAACATAACCATTTAATATTTTTAGGCTGTTTATTATTGTTTATAATTTCATTAAGCTGCATACATAAATAAACATAGCAACGAGCAAAATAATCCAAGGAAGTCAAAAGAGGCAAGATTTCCATCACTCTTTCTTGTGTGTTATAATTTATATCAAAATAAAAAAAAAAATTGTGATCGGATACAAAAACTTACTATAAACTAAATTTCTAAAACTTGTACTCTCATTAAAATAAATTAGATGTGCCCAAAACGAAAAATAAATTTGGTGTTTTATGTATTTTTTTGTGACGAAGATTTTGGAGAAAAAAATTTTCAAAAAATTAATTATCAGATTCGAGATATCGAGTAAAAATCATAATTTCAAATATAAGTAATTTCATGGAAATGAATGAGGTATTACATCCAAATTAAAAAAAAAGGGCGTTTGAGATTTTTTTAATAAAAAAATTTTTGGAAAAAAAATTAGGTCTTAATTCGATAATGGTTTTGAAATATCACTAGTTACAATATTTTCAGATACTAGTACTTTCATAGAATTAAATAAGGTATTACACCAAAAAAAAAAAAAAATATTGCAGTTTTTATTATTATTATTATTATTATTATTATTATTAATCTTTATTTGCCAACTACAAAAATATATTCAATACACTCAATTGTCAATTATATACATAATAAAATAATACATAAATCAATAGATATTAATATAATTTACAATATATAAGAATAAAAATTTAAATTTTTTTTTTTTTTGTACTTAAATTAAAATTAAATAAAAGAAAATTTACAATAAAATGACTATTTAAAAGTTAACTGTTAATAGTAAATAAGTAAATAGTTAAATAGTAAACATCAATAATACATAGTCAATTTCAAGATGATTGTTGCAAATGCCACCAACACTATTGTTCATTCTCTAATTTATGAAAGTAAAGTCTGATACTCTTTTTAAAACGAGAATAGGATGGTAAATCCCTTATACAGGGGGGAATCGAATTCCATTGATTCGCATACTTTACTTGAAAAGAGTATAGACCCCAGTCAGTGGGTACTGTGGTAACCTTAAGGTCTTTACGGGGGCCTCTGGTAGGTTTGTCTGATTTGTATGGTTCAAATAAAGTGCATAATAAAGGAGGTTCTCTCATACGCACAATTCTATACATAATAAGGGATGCAAAGTAGTCAGTTCTGTTTTATTTTTCTTTTTTTTTAATCTTGAGAAAAAAATTTTGAAAAAACTAAGTATCAGATCCAAAAAATTACTATAAACGAGGTTCTTAAAACTAGCACTTCCATGGAAATAAATTAGGTACTACGTCCAAAAAGAAAAAAAAAATTTGTATTTTTTGTATTTTTTTGTGAAAAAAATTTTAGAAAAAAAATTTTCAGAAAATTAAGTATCCGATTCTAGATATCATGTAAAAACCATACTTTCAAATATAAGTACTTTCGTGGAAATAAATGATGTGTTACATCCAAATAAAAAAAAAAAAAAAAAGTACCTCGAGCTTTTTTGGTGAAAAAATTTTTGAAAAAAAAATTAGGTCTTAATTCCATAATATTTGTGAAATATCACCGATTACATAAATACGTACGTACACACACACACACACACACACACACACACACACACACACAGACTTTTTTTAAAAACCGGTTTTTTAGCTTCCTGGGGTCCCAAAACGTGCTTATATGCCAAAAAATAGAAAATAAAATTTTGACCTAACACAATGGTTCCTCTTTGAGGAACCAATAATTTAGAAAATTTATTGACTACTGACAGAGATATTAGCGTTTGAAATTCCATTAATTTTTGAGGTACTTAATTAATCAAGACTTGTTTATAAATAATCTAATTTTAAAAATCTTTGAATATAATATTTAGAACATTATTTAGCATCGATTCACTAAAAAAATTTTTAATTTTCTACGTTTCGCCGCGATTAAATTGATTTTATGAAAAATTTAGGTTAGGCCAAAAATCAAAAAACTTGAAATATATTTCACATTATTGTTAAAAATTAAGATTTTTTTTAGTAAATCGATGCTAAATAATGTCCTAAATATTATATTCAAAGATTTTTAAAATCAGATTATTTATAAAAAAGTCTTGATTAATTAAGTACCTAAAAAATTAATGAAATTTCAAGCGCTAATATCTCCGTCTGTAGTCAATAAATTTTCAAAATTTTTTTTTAAATTTTAAGGGACACATAGCATGATCAATGGCTAAAAATACTAAACATTCCTGAAGTTTCAATCTCCAAAAATTTTTACCAAAAAAATGCTATTTCTATCCACCTGATTCAACCTTAAATTTACTTTTCTTTAAATGCGCACTACAAAGGTTACTAGATATGTGTCGAGATTGTTATTTTCTATATTATTTTATTAATTAATATTCTTAAAAGGTTTAAAACATCATAAACTTTTTTTTTAAATATTCCTAGTTAATTTTTTTCTTAGTCCAATGAGTTTCCTGAAATTCTCTTTTGTAATTTACGATATATCTTAAAATATGGCTTCTGCCATTTGATTTCCATGTTAAATGTTTTTATTAATTTCTCGTCGTAAAAGGAATGAAATGTTATAAAATTTTAACAGCGTTATTAATGCATTAAAAATATTAAGTCTGTGTAATTTAAACCTAATCTGTTTTGTAATTGCTCAGCACTTATACCTCCTTAACTCATTAACGCCGGGGTGGAGAGTTTTGGAAATGAGCAAAAATAAGTATATTCCCTTATATGGCTAAAAAGTTCATCCTCATGGTAAAATTTCATGCTCTTTCAGAATCTGACATTAGTTTTCAACTACAACCCTTAAAAATACCCTAAAAACGGGGGTGAAAGGGGTAGGTCAGGAATTATTAGGAAATGTTTGGAAAAATCAATGAAACAAGTATCCAATTATATTGAAAAATGTTTGAAAATAATATTTTTTATATAAATTTAAGTAAACTTCGTATACATTGAGATCTCATACATTTTGGCCATATTTACAACCCTTAAAAGGTGGATAGGGGTGGTACTCCAGTCAAAATACGGGTTTGGTTGTATTATTACTGACGAACACCAGATTTGTTCTACTATAGGTTTCTCGGCTCGCTGAACACGAAAATCGGAGTCATTTGGCAGAGAAATTGGGGCTTCACCCTTAAATTTGCAAAAACTACCCCCAAAAGGGGTTTTTTTTTTACATATTCGCATTTGGAGCTCTCAGATTTGCACCATGCGGGTTTTTTGGGTCGCTGATCAATAATTTCGACTTCTTTTTCATAAATAATTAAAATTTTCCCCTAAATTGGTTAAAACTACCCCCAAAAAAGGGGTGTGTTTGCTATTTACGTACTTTCAGCATCCAGGATATGCCCATGTAGGTTTTTTGGGTTGATAATCAAGAATTTTGAGTCCTTTTTCATAAATAATTAAAATTTTACCCTTAAAATAGCTAGAACTACCCCTAACAGGGGTGTTTTTGCTATTTTTGCACTTTGAGCATCCAAAATACGTTCTTATACGTTTTTTGGACCGCAAATCAAGAATTTCGACTTCTTTTTCATAAATAATCAATATTTCACCCTTAAAGCAGCTAAAACTACCCCTAAATGGGGTGTTTTTGTTATTTTCGCACTTTGAGCGACCAGGATATACCCATATAAGGGGTATTTTTAGCTATTTTATCAGTGAAATATTGATTATTTATGAAAAAGAAGTCGAAATTCTTGATTTTCGGCCCAAAAAACGTATAAGAACGTATTTTGGATGCTCATCAAAGTGCAAAAATAGCAAAAACACCCCACTTAGGGGAAGTTCTAGCTATTTTAAGGGTAAATTTTAATTATTTATGAAAAAGGAGTCAAAATTCTTGATTTTCAACCCAAAAAACCTACATGGGCATATCCTGGATGCTGAAAGTACGTAAATAGCAAGAACACCCCTTTTTTGGGGGTAGTTTTAACCAATTTAGGGGAAAATTTTAATTATTTATGAAAAAGAAGTCGAAATTATTGATCAGCGACCCAAAAAACCCGCATGGTGCAAATCTGAGAGCTCAAAATGTGAATATGTAAAAAAAACTTCTTTTTGGGGGTAGTTTTTGCAAATTTAAGGGTGTAGCCCCAATTTCTCTGCCAAATGACTCCGATTTTCGTGTTTAGCGAGCCGAAAAAACTATAGTAGAACAAATCTGGTGTTCATCAACTGGTGTTCATCAACTCTTCATCAACCACACCCGTATTTTGACTGGAGTACCACCCCTATCCACCTTTTAAGGGTTGTAAATAGGGCCAAAATGTATGAGACCTCAATGTATACGAAGTTTACTTAAATTTACATAAAAAATATTTTTTTCAATATAATTGGATACTTTTTTCATTGATTTTCCCAAAAATTTCCTAATAATGCTTGACCTACCCCTTTCACCCCCGTTTTTAGGGTATTTTTAAGGGTTGTAGGTGAAAACTAATGTCAGATTCCGAAAGAGCATGAAATTTTACTATGAGGATGAATTTTTTAGCCACTTATCTATAAGAGAATATACTTATTTTTGCTTATTTCCAAAACTCTCCGCCCCGGCGTTAATGAGTTAAGGTAAATACTGACACCGATAAGCTGATTCCAAAAATTTAGGGCTTGTTACCTGTTTAAATTTTTCGTTTATCATTTACTCGAATAATAGAAAAATTTATGCGTTCATGATGGGTAGAAAATCAAAAATAAATTTAAATTTCAGTCCCAATGCAACAGAAAATTTTTAAAATGTAAAAATTTAATTTACTTAAACTTTAATCTTCACAGTTTTTCCCATTTGTAGATCCATAAATAAGCTTGTGTATACGTGAAAATATGAAACTAAAATTAATCGGAGTACAATTTTGCCGCGATTTCGAAACAACTCATAAAATAATAAAAGCAACAAGCAAAACAAAAAACACGCCTGTATTTTTTAATATTCGATAAAAAAGAAAATAGAGAAATAAGTTAGAGCAGGTCTTTTTTTGGACACGGGGCTTGGAAATATAATGCAATAACGTCGGTGGTACGAATAAATCAAATAGAGAAAGAGAAAGATATTATTTGATAATCAAGTTATATGGAGCTAGAGTGTAGTCATCCTTGTATTCTCGAGGGTAACATTACTTGTTATATATACATATGTCCGTATATATTGCGACATTAATCGTACGAATCTCGCGAATTGCTAAATGTTGTATTTACTTTATTTATATGCACACTCAGTTAACTTTTAATATACTAAATTATTATGTTAGAATTATTTTCCTTTTATAATACAAACAAATCTTTAGCCTGTTTATAATTACATTATATTTTTGAAATTATAATTTATCACATGATTTTAATCTTTAGGAAGCACTAAAACAAATAAGAATTGCCAAAAAATGATTAACTGCTTTTTTGGTTCCTCAAAGAGGAACCATTGTTATAGGTCAAATTTCGATTTTTGATTTTTTAGCATATAAGCACGTTTTGAGACCCCAGGAAGCTAAAAAACCGGTTTTTAAAAAAAGTATGTATGTGTGTATATGTTTGTGTGTATGTGTGTCTGTGTGTGTGTATGTATGTAATTGGTGATATTTTTTGATATTATGGAGTTATGACCTAATTTTTTTTTCAAAAATTTTTTCACCAAAAAATCTCGAGGTACTTTTTTTTTTTTTGATTTGGATGTAATACCTCATTTATTTCCATGAAAGTACTTATATTTGAAAGTATAGTTTTTACTCGATATCTCGAATCGGATACTTAATTTTTTTTACATTTTTTTCCTAAATTTTTTTTCACAAAAAAATACAAAAAACACCAAATTTTTTTTTCTTTTTGGATGTAGTACCTAATTTATTTCTATGAGAGTACTAGTTTTAGGCAGTTCGTTTATAGTAATTTTTTGGATTTGATACCGAATTTTTCCAAAATTTATTTCTCAAAATTGAAAAAGTTGTTTTAAACTACAATATTTTTTTTTTTTTTTTTTTTTTTTTTATTTTTGTGTAATACTTTACTTTATTTCCATGAAAGTACTATCTTGAATAATTATTATCCAATGAATTACGTTAGATTTTATTAGAAAAAAATAGATTTAGTTAAATTCAATATATAAATTTTCTTTTAACTTTTAAAAGTTAATAGAAATGAGTGTATGATTGCATGGTTGTAATCGGTGATATCTGTGGCATATAGAAGTATTTAGCTCATTGTTTGAGGAACCTTAGTGCCAGCTAGTTGGCAGGGTATTTTACTGAGTAACTATTTGTTCTTTTTACAAATTTGATGAAATTGGAGGTCTTATTAAACACTATTGCCGAGGTTTTAGTTGGGTGAAATTTTTTTCTTTAATTTTGTTCATGTTATAAGAAGCAGAATTTTTTTGGAATGGAGGGCTAATTGAGGTTAGCATATTTCGGATTTGAGACCTTGAATTTTTTTTAGCTTTATTTTTTTAAGGCTTTGGGCTTTATTGACACATAAAACTTAGCCCTAAAATGGCCCTTCTACTATGTATAAGCTTGGACAGAAATTGACTTTCATAAAGTTCTGGTTTAAACCTGGGCCAAATACCAAGTGAAAAACTTGTCAGACTTTTTGCTTCTTTTTTATTATTAAATAAAACAGTATTTTTTGTTAAGATAAAATCATTTATGTATAAAGTTATGACATGATATTATTATTATATATTTTTTTATTATACTTGCTTGAAAATTGGCTGTGATTTTCCTGGCTGCTTGTCAAGGGGTGAAGTAGTAACAGTGATAAAATGCGGTACGAATTGACTAACTACGTGAAAGCGCGAATAAAATATAAAAAACTTTTTTTTTTCTTATGCTACAACATAGTGATAAATAAAATGAGTTTATAAAGAGTCAGTAAAATATATAACCTTTTTTTTCTCCTGCTTTTTTTTTATACAACTTTATTACTATAAGATTTCAAGAGATTTTATAATTTCATTAGAATTTTTATGTTTTGTATAAACCCTATGTTGTAAAACCCTCTAATTTTTTAAAACAAAAAGAAAAGTGATTCTTTATATACTTTTATAAGAAAAAGCGTATAATTTATTAAATTTTTAAGAATTAATTTATTTTAAATTTTTTATATTTTACATAGCTTTAAGAATTAAATAACCTGGAAAATTATAAAATTTGATTGTGCCAACCTTATCAGATCATATTTCATGTTTAATCGCAATTAAACTCTGGCTTAATTCATAAATAAAAATAATTGTATACAGTAAGAAGTCGATTACAAATAATGAACTTTTTTCATAATTTTATTAAATCATTATTATTTATATTTTCAAAATTTATCTCAAGAAAAGAATATTTAAGGTGTTACAATACTAAGACGCATTTTGTTGGTATTTTTTTTCGATTTCTGTATTATCGACGCTACATACATATGTAAAATCGTATATGTATTAGTACAATATTAGGTTATTTACATACTTTTTATTTAATTATTAAATAATTATGAAATGAAACAAGTAAAAGAAATTGGAAATATAATCTTTGAGCTTTTATTTACCATATTATTTAAGTTTCATTAATCTGTGTAATCGCAATCATACTTTTTACAAGCTCCAAAGATGATTTTCCATAAGAGCAATGTTAAACTACCTACACTTTTTTCTTGATTAAATAATAATTAGGCACCCAAAGTTGTAAAAGAAAGTTTATTTCATTTCTTAAAGACTTTATCTTTATATTTTATAAGTTTCATTCATTTCTGTTATAATCAATTTTTAGTATTCTAACACCTTAATAAGAGCAAGAAAAACTTTTATAAAATAACGTTTATACCTCTCCCTCTTTCTCCTTCCTCGTCACATCTTTCTGCATCTTTTCCTTTTTCGTTGCAAATTCGTTTCAGGAACTCTCTTGAAAAATTCGATTAAAATTTGTTTGCCCGTCGTTTCAGTAGTATAATTTCAAATTTATAAATATTTAAATCGATAATAATCAAACTAAACTTTTCAAAATGTAATATTGGAAAATTCAGTAGAACAAATAAAATTATGGTCAGACGTAAAAATACCCCATTGACGTTTCCTTAAAAACAAACCCATTTCGATGAAGATCCTAAAGATTAAATTATAAAATAATGTAGGCCATAAAAAAATTAAAAACATCATCAATTATCAGATTATTTGTAACCAAAAGATACGTTCATTGAGACGGGAATTTAATAGTCGTTGAAAAATATATATTCTACTTGGTGGTTAAAATAATTAATGCATCGTAACATGAAGAAGAATAAAAAAGTATAGGGATATTTTAAATATGTAAATAGTTTACATAATCAGACTTGACAATTTATTATAAATGATAAAATATATTGCGTTAAGTTTTAAATAATAAAATTTAGTTTAGGATGCAGAGGGAAAGAGCGAATAGTAGAAGTGAGTAGCCCTTGTAAGTCAGATATATATCATCGGCTGGCATTTATGTGTGTCATGAATTTTGGATTATCTTTGGATTAGATTAAGGGGCGGGTATATACTACATATATGTATATATTTATATATTTATATTATACTTGTGTTAGAAAAGACGGAGATTCTGGCCCCTCCACTTTTCAAACAAATCAGTCAGGGATGTTATTCTGCAACGATATCCTCGTAAATCACATGTGTCACTTTACTCTACAATTGTTAGAGCACCTTTCAAATTAAAAAAATATACAATCAACCACCTGCATGTTTGTATCTTTTTTTTATTATAATTTAAGAGGATTTAAAATACTATTGAATTAAACGACTGTATTTAAGACTTAATTTTTTTTTTTTTATAGCTTTAAGTATTTTGTAATTATTGTAATGAGTATTTAAGCTCATGGATTGGAATTTAATCTATATGGATAATTTAATAATACTTAATTTTATAAGGCAAAAAATAAAATGTTTTTCTTTTATTAAATTTTAATTCAACTATTAATTTTATATAGTTAAGCCTATTCAAATTTTATTAATATATCTTACATAATTCATTTTTTGCAATATTTTTTTTTCAATAGACCAAGTTATCAAAATGTTGAAATATATTAAATCTATTAAGCTAATTATGGAAATCGACTTGAAAAAATCTTGCAATAGTAGCTTTTTTAAAAATCCGCTTTGGGCAAGTCGAAATCTTTTCAAAAATCGTTTCTGTTTCACAATATACCATGGATAGCAGATCCCAAATAAGAAAAAAAGATTATTTCGATTTATTTTTGGCAAAAAAAACTATTTATTATATAGCCTGTATAATTTTAGAAACATCGTTTTTACTCGATTTCTCGGATCTGATGCCTAAATTATCAAATACTTTTGTCTTAAAATTTTTTGCGTCAAAAAATAAAAAAGATACGAATAATTTTTTTTCTTGGCGTAATACCTAATTTTTTGCACTAGAGTTCTAGGTTTAAAATATTTGGTGTCACCTTGTTTCTCAGATATGATACATAAAGTTTTGACATTTTCAACCTATATTATGAATATTTGCCATTGCTTGAGGAACCCTAGAGCCAATAATTTGGAAAAATTTTTTTATTTGAACCCAAAATAGTTACTAAATATTCACGCCTTAGTTTTAAAAAAGTTTTGAAAAGAGTAGAAAATCGTTAAAAAAATTTATCACAAGTATTTAAAAAATTAATCAAAGTAATCTAACAGTATACAAATAATGAAGTAAAAGTAAATTATAATTATCAATGAATATAAAAAAGTAATAATCTAAATCCTTTTTTGAATAGCAAATAGTTATTTTATACGTAATCGAATAGCTAACGACAATTCCAATCTTTTATATAGAGAAAAGGACAAGGATTCGATATGTCGAATCAATTCTCTTAATAGCGGTGTCGAGGTAACTTGTATTATATATAGTTATATATAAGTATATATATGGGGTTAAAATAGTTCCACCCTCTAAAATACAAGGGATACGGGCCATTACCGTACCTGTCTCTCAACTCACACGATCGAGTATTTTTTTTCCTTTCTTTTTATCTGTAATGAAGAGAAGCAATCACTTAAGGATATTTAAGTTTGCCTCTTCGTTTTCAAAAGCGTATATATTAAGGTTTTATTGGTTTATTGGTCTATTTTAGTCCGGGCACGGGCGGCTACCTACTCGGCACATCCGTAAGATAAAATCTTAAATTAATGCGATTAAATGACCTACTCGGCACATGGGCGTCGGTCCCACTCGGCACTTATAAGTAGTAGATTATCCTTAGATTTAGACTACCTACTCGGCACAGTAAAAAATAAATATATAATAGAAAACAACTTGTTTTATTTAAATATTATTACAATTAACCCTCCGTGGGTCCTCTGTGTTTTTACCAGTTTTTACCTACGCGCTGGGTCCTCTATGACGATATCGTCAGGGCCAATTTTTAACCCTTTAAAAATAATTTTTTGCCAAAATTTTTTGTTAAGGTTTTAGATAAACATCTCAGCTAAAGATTAAAAAAGGTTTTTGGCTAAAATGTCCGCTCAGTTTTGCGCCAAAAAATCCGGAGTAGCGGAAAACGAGCATTTTTTCGATTTTCAGTTAAAAACGAGGTTAAAAATTCATATCTCCGGCCCTAATGGATATTAAGGAAAAATGTTTTAGGGTTTCAAAAATATGAAATGTGCCGAGTTGGTACATAGTATTTTCATTAATCTGTAAAATAATCTTTATTATCCGATAAGACGGATGTGCCGAGTAGGACCGACGCCCATTTGCCGAGTAGGTATATGTTTTAATCCGATGTGCCGAGTAGGAATTTTCCCCCGGGCACAGGCACGGTAAATTTTTTGAAAAGAGCGTTAAAATTATGCTTTGTGTATAAATAAGTTATTAGGTATAGAAATGAAAGTTAAAAGTATTTTAAAAAATTGTGATTTTAATTTTTTTATTAAGATTCATAAGGCTGTTTTAAAAAAAAGCATTAAATTTTTTTTTAGTTCAACGCTCTGGCTAATATACAAAATTATATCCTGTTTCCTTTATCTGTATAATGCATTTTTAAACTCTCTTTTAGTTTTTATATAGCTCAACAAGCCAAATTATTTAACAGGGGTTTCTTTTCTGGCATTCAGATATAATACTAGTTCCATATCAATCAAATCGCATAATTTTATAAATCCCGCGTTGTTTAGAGCCATAAATTGGAAAATTTCTTAAATTTTAGCAATGGACGATGCATTATGGTTTGTGTATTTATTTATACTAAGTTAAATATCAGATGTAAAATAGCGATTAATACATATTATGGTAACTTTAATATTACCACAACCCCATAGAGACTCTAGGTCTGTACATGGGCCTGTCGTAAGGTAGAAAAATTAATTTAAATTTATTTTATTATACGCAAAATTTTTGTTATATTATATATATAGATCCCTGCATGAGAATTTTTTCGAAAAGCTAGCGAATTTTCAAAAAGTTTTGTAAATATTCGATAAAAATCGTAAATTTACTAAATTTAGTATTATCGAAAAATTCGAGAATTCTCGATTTTTTGTGATTTTACGAAAAAAGTTGTAAATTCACAACTATTTTTCGGAAATTTACAACTATTTTTTGTAAATTTTCGAAAAAAAATGGTAAATTATCAGTTTTTCTTGCGAATTTAGAATAAATTTTTTGTTAATATACTAAATTTAGTAAATTTACGATTTTTTTCGATTATTTACAATTTTTTTCGAAAATTTACTAATTTTTCGAAAATGTTCTAATTTTCGATTTAAATTAAAAAGTTTTCGAAATTCAACATAATATAACAATAAAAGCTTATATATGTTGTAGTGCATTATTATTTTTTAAAATTTGATAAAATTATAGTTCGGAATCAACTAAAGCTTTTTTCAAATAGTTAGACCAACTTTTTAAAATTATTAGCTTGTTTAATGGAAGAGCAGTAAATATCTTATAGACTAAAAAAGAGTAACATTTTTGTCCAGTAGCTTAGAAATAGAATGTTTGCATGACTTTTAAAATTATTTTTATTATTAACCTTACTTAAATTCATAATTGGTTGTTCGTGTTGTGGCATATATGTAAATAAAAATTTCCAGAATGATTTGTACTTTTTAATTTTACGAATAAAATTTATATATATTAAAATATAAACATTCGTTTACAAATACAAAAAAAAAATTTTAAATATCTAATGGTTAACTTTTTAAAACCGATAAAATATATATACAAAATGATAAAAATGATAATTGTAATGCGATAAGAAAATTCCTAAAATTTTGAAAAACATGTTAAGTTTATAATTATTTTGTTTTACTGTAAACATTAGATAATTCTTAACAAATCATTCTCTATTGTATGCTGCTAGAGGTACTTAATTATATCGTTTCAAATTTTATGATTTGATATAGATAACAGCTTATCAGGGGAATAAAAATTTTAGTGATTAACGTGAGCAGATTGAACTAAAGAACGATTGTAACCTTTCTCAGAAAGGAAATGTTTTGTCAGAATTTTTCCTCATAGAAACTTACCTAAACATTAAGAATTTAAAGTAGCTTTTATATTTTATCACCAAATTTTATAAATAAGCTTATCATATTAAGAATTTAGCTTAAAATTTTATAAATTTTTTGGAATTGGCTATCTTTAAAAGTGTGTGATAGTAGAACATTTATTTTTTGTGTTACATAATTAGTTTAAAAAAATAATTTTTTCACTAAAATACAATTCTTTTTATTGAAAACGTTACGTGAGATTGAAAATAAAAGTCAAACAAGATAAATTGGTTCTATTGAAACATTACATGTATCAATATGTTTCTGCAAAGATTAAGCAACAGAAAAATAATTGTGGATGCATTAGCTTTAATATTTGGAATTGGCACGTGGATTGGAATCAATGGAATTTATAACCAACTTCCACTACTAATTTGCAATGCCCCAGAAGGCCAGAATTTACCTACTTCTATGGTTATTGTTGTGCAATTTGCAAATTTAGGACCTATTTTATATACTTTGTACACCAAGTAAGTTATTTATTATTTATCCCTGGTAAAAATTTGGCTTATCAGGCACGTATCCAGCAGGTAGGGGGGGGAGGCAAGGGAACAACGCCCTTCCCCCCAAAATGAAAATTTTTGGTAGCCCTATTTTAAAAAATTTTTAATTGTTTATTAACAAATATAACTTTTAAACAATTTAACAATTTAAATAAGAAACGATTCAATTTTGATTCTTAATCATTTTAACCATAATTATTGATATTGTTAGGTTCTGGACCTTCTCGAAATTTTTAGGATCTCGAAAAAAAATTCTGGATATGCGCCTGCTTATGCTTCGAGTATGAGTTGTGTAATATCCATAAATTGAAGTCGAAATTATGGCTATAGGCACAATTGCAAATTATGGTTACATAACAACCATCATAATTTTTAAAATAGCTAGTAATTGATTGATAACAATTTCGAAATAATTATAGGCTTTTAAATCAATTATGAAACTCTTATTTTTTTTTTTAAATTAAAAAAATGGAGTTTCATGTTTTAAAATTTCTATAAAAATATAAAGCTAAAACTTCATTGAGTAAAGGCAAACTATGACTGCAATATGCAGTTAAACTTATGGCTATAATTAGTGTTTATATTATATGGCTCATACTCGTGATATATGATTTGAATTTTTAGCACTAATTTTTATTTATTAGTGCTGATTAAAATTTTTTAAATTCTAGGTATTTAAATTTGAAGAGCGATCGTACTTTAATATATATTTTATTAGCCTTTGGAACACTTTCAATGCTCAGTTTACCATGGAATTATGAAAAAACGACTAATATTTTTAACCAAGAACGTTCTACAGTGTTGTTAGGTTTAATGTTTGTTTCATCTTTTATCGGTTGTACCAGCTCAGTTCTTTTTATGCCTTATATGAGGAACTACAGAGAAATATACTTGGTGTCATTTATGGTAGGAGAAGGATTAAGTGGATTTTTGCCAAGTATAGTTGCATTGATCCAAGGTGTAGGCGACAATGGAAATTGTTTTAGAGCAACTGACCTTGGCTCAGAAGTAAAATTGGAACCTGCTTCTTCTGGTCCAAAATTTTCAACAAAAACCTATTTTTTTTTCATAGGAAGTATTTTGTTCTTGAGTTTTTTATCATTCATAGGATTGGATAAGCTGAAAGTGGCTAGACAAGAAAGAGCTAAAATACCTGAAAATACTGAGACCACGTCTACAAACTTGAATGCTCCCCCTAGTTATAAAACTTCCGATGATTGGTCTATGTCAAAAAAAACTTTTGCGAGTTTATTAATTATAATGGGTATTGTAAATTGTTTAGGAAATGGTATCCTCTTAGCTATTCAGCCCTACTCTAGTTTACCTTATGGTAAACTAATTTTTCACTTAACAGTAACGCTAACATCTATGGCTGCCCCTCTTGCTATGAGTTTAGGTTTCTTCTTTAAAACCATCAAAATTAATACTTTAATAAATTGCACGACTGTTTTCTTAATCGTATCTAGCGTATTGGTTTACATATCTTTTCAATCACCCAACCCTCCCCTGCAAAATACTATAGTCGGAGAAATGATGATTGTTATATTATGGATACTAAATAGTGGGTTAAATGGATTCATCAAAATGGGCATAACTACGGTATTTAGACAACATCCTGGTAAAGGGCTATATTATGCAGGAGTTGCAACTCAAATTGGATCTTTGCTTGGCGCTGTTGTTAGTTTTGGAATAGCTTATTACAATTTGCTTCATTAGAATTCCCCGTGTACTAATTTACCTAAACTTTTTTCATACTAATAATTTTATGAAAGACGTTATGCAAATTTATTTCAAAATAGTGCTAATTTTTCTTAAGGATTTTGTTAAAACAGAAAAAGATTTTCTTCTTAAAATATAAATTATAGATGAAAAAATTAAATATTCATAAAGTTCCTGGGCAAAAAGTAAATTTATCCTCCTTTTGAAAACTGCAAAACTTTTAAATTGGTCTCCTGAAATTTTGAACCCTAAAAAACAAACAAAAAAATGGATTTTTCTCCTGTAAAACGTTGACAATTATTAAAATGAATTGTAAATTCGAATTATGCGGCAAAACGTACAAGGAAACCTGCCATAAATTCGATTTGTAACACGCGATTTGAATTTGTTAGAAAAATCCGAAGTTTTTTAAGTTAGGAGGCTCAAAAAAAAAAATCTTGATGTTTTGGTGTAAATAAATAATTGCAGATGCTATAAGATAAAAAATAAGCAGTCTAAATAAATAAATATAAAGGTTGAAGAAAATAGTACAAAATGAATAAAACCTTTGATAATTTAATTTAACAGACTCTTTTACTATCATAACTTTACAAATTGACATTACATATTCAAAAGAAAAAGTTTATAATTATTATAACTCAAAATAAAATATAACTGCTGACACATGATATAAGCTTTTTGAGTTTTATTTGCGAGATTTATATTATTATATTATTATTATAAAGAAAAAGAAATAAAAAAAATGATCTTACATAATTTCATTTTATCAAAGAACGTATTTTGAAGTATAAGGAAGGGACAGAAGGGATTTATCAGGTACAAGGATCAGTCCTAAGTTTTCAATAACACATCTAAATAATGTAACAGTTCACATAATAAAATGCAAAATATTAACCATCGCATTTTCTTTTTTTTTGTTTAAACCTTAATTATTAATATTATTAAAATTAACTACACTAATTTAGTTTTATTTAAAGCACAGAAAGAGTAAAAATAAAAAAAATATTTTAAAAAAAATACAACATAAATCACAGTATTATTTTGTTTATTTAGCTTATTTAAAAATTGAAAACTTCAGTTTTGTTTCTTTCCTATACTTAGCCTGCATATATGATGAATAACACCATAATAATAATTACCTAAATAAATTAAGAAATATATTTTTTTTTAGTTACCACATTTTATGGTTCAGTCTATTCTTTTAAGCTAGTCTCTATTATTTAAAAATATTTAGAATAAAATGTAAACAACAATTTATTTTTTTTGTCTTTTTTAATTTATAATACCATTCATTTATAATAATACCTAATTATAAATTTAACAATTTGATGATTTTGAAGTAATTGTTTTGTTTATTTTATTCAAAAAAATAACATAAAAATTAATACTCTTTATATAAACTTTCATTCACAATAATAAATAACTCGCACAAATTTATACACTTATTACAATAAATAAAAAAAAAAAGTTCTTTTGATTTTTTTTTCTCTATGTTTTTTATTTATTATTAACTATAAAAAAAAGTCTTTATACAATTACTTTTTTTATAAACTAATTCATTAATTAAACAAATCATTTTTTTTTTTTGTAGTTTTTTTTCATTAATTTTCTGTTCAAATACATATTGAGCTTACAATTTAATAAGCCAAGAAATTTTTATTCGATAAAGCCACAAGTTTTTTTTCTCTTTTTTTTTTTTTTTTAATAAATTTGGAACACCGATTGTTCCTTACGATTCAAAAAATTTTTCGTATTTACAATTCGATAGTATGAAAATATTCACGTCGCATACTATATTTTAACTATTTTTTTTGTTTTTTTTTTTCGTTTTTTTATCAAAGAATCGTATTATTTATGGCGAGATAACTGAGATCGACTCAGTTATTTTTATTTATAATAATTATAACAATAATATACAATTATAAATTACAAAAAAATCATTTTTTTTTATTTCCGGTATACATCGACGACTTAAGAACTATATATTTTAAAAATATTTTATATTACAATTGATAATCGATTAGTAAAATCGATTGTCATTTAATAATCCGCCCGCGATACAGTCAAAGAAGAAAAAAAAATGCAAAATAGAGAAAAAACAAAATATTCGTTTTACCCCGATATAACGCGTATTTATTTTCTAATCACAGTTTATTGAATGGCGCGAAAAAACCGTATACATTAAAAACATATGTGCAAAATATATATTTTTTTTACTTATTTACAATATTTAAATATAACGTTTTTTTATAAAAAAACTAATAATTTACATATAAAACCGCGTATAAAAAAACACATTACACGATTATTTATTATGCCTAAATAAAAAAAAAAAAAAAAAAAAAAACAAGTGGCTTGATCGAATATGAAAAAATTTATTTATTGGCTTATTAATCTTTAAAAAAAAACAAAATAGTATCACAAATATTAATTAAATAGGCAGGCTAAATTAGAATATAGGACTAAATTTTTTTGTTGTTTTCTTAATTTGGCAAATTTTTCAATTGCAAGGGATTTATAAGATAACTTTAAGTGTTTTAGTACATTATTTCACTTAAAGTTTAGTAAGGAAAAACTTCAAAATTCGTTCTTTATTATTAATTTGAATATTGTTCGTTCTTTATATTATAATTACAATCAAATGCTTCGTTATACAACAAATATTTTCAAGGATTATGTACGCTTTTTTTTCTAAATTACCATTAATTACCATACTTATTACAAAAAAAAAAAAATTAAAAGTTTTACAGTAAAAAAACATAATATAATTTCTTTTATTTTCAAATTTTGAATTATGTAAAACACCAAAAGTTGAGTAATTCTCTTCATTTAAAAAGAATTACTCTCGTTTACACTATTTTATAAATTAATCAATATATAATGACATCATTTATAATTATCGGCTTATAATTATCTTGTTTTTGATTGCCAAATTTTTTAATATTATCATATACACTACATGGAAGAAATAAAAAAAAATTTAAGTTATCGATTTCAAATTATTATAAAAAAATTTTCTTGAACACACTATATATTTAGCTTCTTTAATTAACTAAAATTTTAACAAACATTTGTTTTATATTTGACTATTGGTTTAACTGTGATTTTTTTTAAAATAAAAAATCTTCATTTTTGATTTTTTATAATTGTTATTCATATTTACTAGATAAAAAATGTATAGATATTACATTACTTTTTTGTTTTTTTTATTTTAAATAGAATTTCACGTTATATAACTAAAACACTGAAATATTTTTTGTTTTTTTCATTTAAAAATTAACACAATTTTATATATAACTTATTAACATTAAATATTCACAAATTCAATTCTTAATCTATTTACATAAAGTTTTAACAATAAAAAAAAAATTAAAAAAAAAATATATATATAAATATATATATATAACAATTAAAAAAAAAAAAAAAAATTATAATAATAAAAATTGCACGAGTTATTTTGCAATTTAAATAAAATCTTTGCTAATTCAAATTTATTTAAAAAATATAAAGAACTTCATCGTTAATAATAGCAAATCTAATATCACAATTCGAGTTATTTGTAATAATTTTTAGCATTGATTTCGGGATGGCACTACGTACAGTGTCAGGAGTGTTATTTTTTATCAACTTATAAAAAATATATATCTTCAAAAAATATACAAATATATTATTTTAACAGTGAAAGAAAAAAAAAAAGAAAATAAATTTGTATACAACTATGAAAAATTCTTACGATAATTTTTTTGAGCGATATCTTTTGTAATTTTCTAATATTAAATAATTTTATATAAATGAAAAAATTAATTTTTAGTGATTAAGTTTTATAACGTGAAGTCTATTTAAATTTAATAATATACATAATTTAGTCTTTTATCAGGATATAAAGCGGCAAAGCAACAGATTAAAGGGTGCTAATATTATTTGAATCTCCTTTCTTATAATTTTTTAATTCATTCCACTCCGATCTTATTTATTGAAAGTTTCTTTTTTTTTTTGTTTTTTAAATGGCCTTAATATGATTTTAAATATCTTTTCTTATAATTTGATATTGTAAAATATGATCATTTATTTATAAATTTATTGTTCGCACAAGATTCTAGAATTTATTTTGTAAAAAGAAAAGTAATTTAAAATCAGATGACCATTATCAATTAAAACAAAGGTTTAATGATGATAAAGATACCTTTTTACATTTATAATTTTAGAGGTGATCTAATTTTCCAAATAAAATCCCACCCTTCCCACCCTTCCCACCCACTTTTTTCTCGGCCGCAACACGCTCATTATTAATTATGAATGATTTCTCCCTTTCATAATTATTTATTTGAATAAGTTAATAATTGATTTTTCTTGTTTATGAAAATTAATAGTTCAACATAGTATTTTCTTTATCCATAATTCACGTATACTTATTAAATTTTTAAATCCCTGATTCACCCGTGAAAGTAAATAATCCACGTTACTTTTATTTGCTTAAGAGGGTCTGGCGATAAAAGCCGGTCCTGGTGACCTTGACTTCATAATGACGTTCTAGTGATGTTATTAAAAAAAGGCCGTGGTTTCACCCACCCACCCTGATCACCCATAATATTTATCCCCGCCCAACCCCGTTCAGCCTGCTTTATAAAACGGCTTTCTAAAATAAAAGAAAATTATTTTTTTTTATTAATTAATAAATTAATTAATTAAAAATATATTATATAATTACCAATATAATAGGCGGGATTTTTCAAACGCCGTACATGGTTTGAAGACGTTCAGTAAGTTGAGGTGGAAACTGATCAGAAAATCTTTTCCAGTTTTCTGGGCCAACTTGATTTTTAAATCCATGTAAAATCTATGAAATTTCAAGTTAAATTTAGTTCTTCAGAATATTCTATAAATGCTTAGGTAAAAAATTCAAAAACTTACTTTTTGAAACATTTCTTTTAGATCATCTCTTGGTGTTACCCATGAAGCAACAGCATCACAGAAAAATATAAATTCCAAAACTACTCCTCCTGGATTAACTGTAATCATCTGACACATACCTCTGAAAGCTGAATCTTTTTCTTCATTGTCACGAATGTTTCGTAATGAAGTGCACCTATTTTTTTTTTAAATTGTGAAAAATAAATTAAAATTTTTACATACAATAAAATTGATACTCATTATAGTTGGGTTAATTAAATTTTAGTTATTGTTATTAAATATTTTCTCATTAAAAATATTTTTATTTTTTTAGGATAAATACGGCCTAATCGACAGATAGAGTACCTAAAAAACAGCCAAATTTTTTTTTTAGGAATTATTTTGAAATTTAATTATAAATAAGTAAATAACTGTAAAATAAGTTTTTAATTCATAATCATCAAAATGATTAACGACTGAAGGTGCCAGCTATTATTTATTTTGTTTGAAATTTAAAGAAAAGATGAAGTAGTAAAATATAATACTTAGGTAGACCCAAGATGGGTAGACCAAAGAATAAAAAAAATGTTATTACATCAAAAATATATAGGTATTAATTACTATTTTCATTTTCTCATAAGCTTCTTGAAAAGATATTTAAAAGATGATTCAGAATCTTTTTCCAAATTTAAGACATTTAAATAAGACATTTAACATTAATGGTTTGGAAAATTTTATTTAACATCTATGTAATTAATTTAGGCACCACATTTTTTTTTTTTATTAAAAAAAATATTTATATTAAAAAAAAAATCGAAACTTGAATCAGTGTACTGGAATTCAATTTAGCATTTAAATTTTTAGAGAAACGTAATTTTAAAACTAAAATTTATTATTTATTTTGACTATAATAAAAAGAAATATCTAATGATTTCATAGGGAAAATTACAATAACGTAAAAAAATATAGTGTACTTGAAAACATATTTTTTAACACATTTTACAATAAGAAGCACTACATCTACTTTAATACAATAAAGTTTATGGGACACCAAAATGAATATAAATTTTTTATAATAGTAACTGTCATTAATAAAAATAATCTTTTTATTTCAACATGGTAAACGTACCAAGTATTAATAAACTTTACTTAATATCAGGAACTAAACAACAAGGAGAAAGAGCCATAAAAATATATATAACTTCTTCATTATGTAGTATGCTACTGTAGTAAAGATTAACATTTTTCTAAAATTTTTGAATATATGAATTTAGCTACTTTTTTAAAATACCACCAAATCTCAACTAATATAAAATAGGGAGGGAAATTTAACCGTACCTCTAAGGGACCTATAAAAAAAATATAATTCAAATAAATTATTAATAAAAGAATGAAACCTAGTTATAATTATTTTAAATAAGCATAATAATAATAATAATAATAATAACAATAACCATAATTAATAATAATGATGATGATAATAATAATGATAATTATAATAATAATTGAATAATAATAATAATCATAATAATAATAATAATAATAATAATAAAGATAATAAATTAATTTACACACCACTGTCGAACAAACTGCTGTAACATAGGAGCGACGTCATGGGGACACACATAACCTAGGCGACCGATCGTTATGGCTAGAATTTTTCATTTTTTCATAAAGTGAAGTGTAGTGAAGTGAACCGGAAACACAAATAATAAAACAAACTGATAGCGTAACAATAATAAAACTCAAGCAAATTATATATATATATATATATATATATGTATATAAATACAAAACTCAAATTAAATAATAGAAATCTAATTAATTAAAAAATTAACATGATATATCAAAACACAAAAATATAAAAATCACAACTGAACGTCATACATAATACCAACATTTATTTTATGCATAATGCAATAAATACCGTGCTTAAAAATAAAATTAATTAGCAGCGTGCGAACCAATAACAAATTATTAAAACATTTTATTCAAATAATATTGTAAATGAAAAACAATTGTTTAAAATAATGCAAATAAATAATTTGTTTTAAAGTTTTGTATTAGCCATAATATTTATATGAATTAAGTGGTCGCACACTACTGCAAATACTTCAATAATTTGTTTTTATTGCTTGTTTTTGTAAAGTAACATGTATTGAAAATTAAACAATAAACATATTAAATAATTATTTTATGTACGTTAGTTCTTTTCTTTATTTTTTTTTTTTACTTTAGCAAATTTTGCGTATGTATAAAAACACAAAGAGGTAAAACTCTTGCAGAATCTATTCTAACTTCAAAGTTTTAGTAAAATCATAGTTTATTATTTGAAAGCAATTAAAAGATTCTATCTGGAAGAGTTACCTATCCATTCGTTTTTACCAGTATATTTTTTATTATATAAAAATGTTTGATAACTTAAAATAATTTTTTTTTTAAAAGGGATTAAGGATTTATATTTCATTAATATCTTATTTTAAAAACTTACCGGTATTTTCTAACAGAGTCTTTGGAGTATTTGGTCTATTTATAATTTCAATTAGTTGTGATAAAATCAAAGGAATATAAATACTAGTTTCTGCTCCTAAAGAATACAACAAAATTTAAGTTTATGTTCAAATATATTATTTTATATTATTAAATTATACCTAGTTTGATGGATATTTCGCCTATAGCCCATGTTGCATTATTACAAACTGAAATAAATTCAGGATTCAAGTTTTGTCCAAGAATCGGCATAAATTCAGCTGTAAATGGTAATTTAAAATAATAACATTAATTTAAATATAAATGCGTTTAAAAATATAGCTAATAGCCCCCTACCTATACATGGAGCAACATGCTGAAAGCATGCTTTGGTAAGATCTCCAAGAAGGGCAAAACTACTTTGACGAACTTCAGGCATATTATCTTGCATACATTGATAGAGCAATTGCATGACATTACTATTCACTACAAGGTTCTCCATATGTCCATTTAAACCTTCTGCTAATCCACTTAATAAATCTAATGCTACTATCATGAAGTCTTTATCAGGTGCTTCATATTGTTCTGGGCTTTGCATATATGCAGCATTGCGAATTAAAGTTTGCTCGACTAATGATACACACCGTCTAAAAATCATTTTAAATCAAAATAATTTATTAAAATGCAAAAATTATACTTGGTTACAAATATTTGGTCTACTCCAAGTATTATGTACCTAAATACTGGTTCACAATAAGGTAAAAACCCGGATTGCAATGCAGTTGCTACTGATGACAAACATTCTAACAGTGGAAATAAATCTTTATCTTCATCTTTTAAAACATTCCATTTATTTATAAGTGGAGGCATTAGTAAATTGATATACTCAGGTTTATTTAAATGTCTGCCAACTGAGTCAGCTAATGTGCCAATTGCATCATACAAAATCAGCAAATTTTTGTGCTGATATTTACCTGTAGGAATTAATTATAAAATATTAGCTGGTTTTTAAAATAGCATATTATCTTATGTGAATATTATAGGCCCAAGTATGCTAGCAATTTGGTATTAGCAAAGTTTCTAACAGCAAGTTAAGAATGCTTTTTTTCTACCAAAGGCAATAATGACGATTTATTAAAATTGGAATAAGTATATTATTGTCCACTAAGGACCTAAAAATAGCAAGATATATAAGCTTTCTTATTTTAGTAGAATACTGCAATATTATTTTAAAATTATTTAAATTTAACTAGGTAAGTAAAATCATGAGTGTTAATAGCCTGAAAGCTTGTGAACAAGCAAAGAAAATTTTATTGTATAAATATAAACCCCCTGGTAAGAAGATTGTTATATTACAGAATTTATTTTGCAATATAGAAAATTGTAAAAAATAAGCTTATACTGAGGGTAGCTAAAAAATAATAATAATAAAATTTACTTACTAAAAGCAAATACAAGTGTTTCTAAGATATAACCAAGATATGGAACTAGTTCTGTGCAAGCTTCTTCTTCTAAAGTAGCAAAAGCAGAACATGCTGCTTCTTGAACTCTTTTATTACTATCGAGGATTCTTTTTAGTAGCTCAGTCATCAAAGGTTTTAAATGAGTTTCATGTGGTTGAGTTATAACCCAATGAGCGTAACGACTTAGAGTCCAACATGTTATTGAACGAACCAATGCTTTTTTGTCACTTAAAGAATTAATTAAATAAGGTATTAATTCTGGCAGATGCTGAACCATTCCATTCATACATCCTTCTGCAATGGCTCCTAAAACTAATATTCCGGATTCTTTAACTAACCAGTCTTGATGGAATAATGTTTCTTTTAAAATAGGCACTAATACAGGCAAAAAATCTTCTTTAAAAACTCCAGCTAATATATCTAAAGCTGCAGCTGAACATTTTCTTAGATTCCAATCACTTAATGAAGAGTCATCATCTCCTATGTCTTCATCATCTTCGCAAAAGCTGCCATTTTCATCCAAATTTTTTGAATGATGTGTCTTGGATTTATGGAAGCGAGGTCTTATATCTTCATCTTTGTCAGGCACCATATCATCTTCTTCTACGTCAGCTTTCAAGAGTATTATATCAAGTTCAGAATATCTCATTCCTTTAACTAAAATTGGTACTAATCTATCTAAATAATTCAAAAGTGCTTCTTTGCAAATTTGTTGTTCGGCTAATGATAACCAAAATTCACAAGCTTCTAAAGCAACAGATTCATCTGGGTCTTGAGTTCTTGTTAACATATATTCAATAATATTTTGCATGTGTGGAATTAATCTGTCTATGCGAACTTCTAATAACATTACTATTGCTCTGCAAACATTTTTTCTAACATCTGGATTATCATCATTAGCTAAATGAAAAAGATTTTCTAAAAAACTATCTATGTGGATCATAAGAGCTTGTGTTCTATTTATTATAAATTGATTAACACATGCAATAGCATGTGATCTGATTTTATGAGATGAATGTTTAAAAAATTGTAAAAATTTAGGAATCAAAACATTTAAAGGACGATTCAAAGCATCTGAATCTAATTGTTCCGAAGAGTCTTCGCAAATTTTTTGTAAAGTTCCAAATGCTCCTTCGCAAACATTATAATCTTGCGAGTCAAGCATTTGACAAAGAGCTGGTAATAATTCAGGCCATGCTGTCAAGTCACCTATAAAATTTAATTTTTTTTTTTAAACATTCAAGACTTTATAAATATATTAACTTACCTTTTGATGCTATAGTTGTTATTAAAATACCAACTGTAGCACGTATTAAGGCAGATGGATCTCCAATAGCCGATAAACATTCTTGCTTAATAAATTCTGTGACTTCAGGAACAAATTTATGATAATGTTCCCTGACATTATTTTTTAATATTAAACCACTTAAGGATCTTGTTGGTTCATCTGAAAATGTTTGACGGATTACAATTAATTTTTGAAAATTTTGAAGTAATTACTAATTAAAATAAATATTTCATAACAAACCTTCTGAAGTTAGTTTAGTTAAAACAAAGATGAGATAATTATTAAAATCTGGAAATTTATTAAGTTCTTCCAATTTCTAAAAATATTAATTAAGGAAAATAATAAAAAAATTTCTAGTAAACATTAAATATCGCGCAACTCGCGGAAAGGATGATTACGTGCAAGAAAGATGAAAAATAAAAAAAGTCATCCGGTAACAAGAGTACACATTATTATAATAAAAAAAAATGCAGGAGACAAATAATATATAAACACACTAATGCTTCACGAAATTTAAGTTCAATCCACGTTTTTTAAATTTTAGGAGCTTTAAATGTATAAAATCAGAGGTAAAATACACGTGCTCTGAACCTTAATATTAAAATAAGTGTTTATACAACAATAAATATTCAATTATATAGATGATGCGATGAAGAAGAGCCAATAAATTTTGAAGCAAGCAAATTATCACTCGAGTAAACAATATTTTAATTGACGCCCTTATCTCTTTTTTTTCTCTACATACCTAAATCTTATGGAGTACTCCATTACCATGCGCAATTTCATTGTACCTGTCCAGGTTGTTTTAAAATAAATAAGTCTTTTAATAATCAAATTATTTATAATTAATACCTCATAGTTAAATATTTTTTAAACGATTATCAAAATGTTTATTTTTAAGTTTTAGACAATTTAAATACCGTAACCATAAAGAATGTAAATATACATTGTACGGGTGTGTGAAAAATGGCGAGCTCAATCACAGATAATAAAATTCAATTTACGAAAATAATTACACTACCACTAAGTGAAAATTTATAAAATAAAAGGATACTTGTTGTACAAGACGTTGTGTTTCAGTATTTGGACTTTGTGATTCTTTTAATAATGTAAGGATTTGCCGAAGTCCTTCCTCCTGTGGCTGCCACGCCATTTTCATCGTAGCAATATTAGCAGCAGCAACACTAGCACCACTAGCACTAACAGTAGGAGATTTAATATTATTGCTATTGAGCAATAAGCAAGAGCGCAGCCATGCGTCGTCCACTACTACGGTTTTGACCTCTCCTCTCGAAAGCGGAAATCCCCCACTTAAACTATTATTGTTCTTTTTGTTATTTTTGTTCATAACATTAGAATTGTTCACGGAATTGTTGTTATTTCGTCTATTATTATTAACATTATTAGATAATTTTTCATGAGGAATTTTTTGTTGTACATTAGGTACTATTGGAACAGTCATTAAATTCTTTGATAACGTTGAAGATGATAAAGAAGAGTTCTTGTTATTAGAATTCGCTTTTTTACGGCGATTGCCGAAATTATGTTGATTCGAGCCTCGCATTTGATTTTGAGTAAATTTATTTGAATTTTAGTAATACAAAAGTTTCTTTTTCTTTATTTTAATGGTTATAATGGTTATATAAAAAAGATTTAATAAATTATGTTTATTTGTTTTTTTTTTTTGACTGTGCAGAACAATTGAAAGAGCGCGCGCAAAAATATAATGGGAATTTTTATTTCCGGTTATAAATTGATTTTTTTTCGAAACCAGAATCCAGTCATTTTTATAATATTTAATTAAAAAACTAAAACCATTTTCACTTTAAATTTAATCTGCAAAATATAGGTTGTTTATCTGCTTTTTAAAGATATTAATATCTATTTTTTTTTCTTTTAAATAAATTTGAAGTTTTTTTTTGCAACTAGAATATTTTTAATTGAGTTAAGGGTGTTTATAATAAAAAAATTAAAATAGGCAGTCAATTTTATAAGAAATAGTCTTTCTTTTAATAAAAACGATATAAATTTTTAAATATAATAACTCACATAATAAATATTCATAAATCTCAATTTCTTAAACATTATGCATTAGCAATTTAAGGTAAAATAAATATAAAGATTTTTCAAATTTCAATAGCTATTAAATGATCATGATGCTGTGATCTTTGGTCTCCATATTTCTATTTCATCTGTACCAGAAACTGCAAGTACTTCATCTAAATAATCAATCTAAAATAAAAAAAATAAATTTATCAGTTTAATTAATTTGAAAATTGGGGAATTCTATGAATAAATTTTTACTTACACAAGCGATTTCACCATTATTGTACTCAAATGTTACCATTTGCTGTGGAGGATCAGTTGGACTTGATATTCTAACTGTCTTATCCTTAGATGAAGTAATTAAGCAACCTGAATTAGCATAGACACCTGTGATTGCTTTTTCATGAGCAGTCGAGTAAGTTTTTACTGGTTCAAAGTCTTTTCTAGGATCTAGTAAGTGAAGATTTGCATTGCTATCACCAACATAAGCGACATCTTTTTTTAAACACATACTCATTGGGAATGAATTTTTTGAAATCTAAATCATTGAAAATTCAATTATTAATTCTCATTTAATTTTTTTATAAAAATAAAAAAACTAAAAGTTTACCTCAATTGTTTTTAATGACTTTCCAGCTTTTTGGTCCCAAACATTAACTGTTTTATCTTCACTAGCTGAAATTATGTAATTGGAATTCATTGCTAAACTAACAACAGCTCGTTGATGAGGCTCATATCTTATAATAGGGTTTTGTCCAGTACGAGAGTCAAAAACGAAAACACTTTTACAGTAAGAACCTGTTGCAAAAAGATATAATTCTCTGCACGATGTTACGCATAATAATGCCCCTGTTACAAACCTTAAAAAAAAAAAGAATAATTAAGTTTTTACCTATAATTATATTATAATATATTTTAAAGCAAAAACTTTACTAAATTATTAATATAAGTATAAAATTTTACCCTTCATATGTCGTCAAATGTTGCAGGCCTGTATCACAAGCTTGCCAAGCTTTGACAGTGCTATCCCAACTACAACTATAAACTGTGTCATCAATAGCAGTTAAATCCCAAATCCAACCATTATGAGCATTATTATAAATACAGCGATTGACGGGTCCATCAGTTTCCTCATCAATGCCTGGTATTTGCCATAAAACTAATGATCTATCCCTTCCTCCAGATATGCATAAGCTTCCCTTCTACAAAAAAAATTTCCTATTGGTGTTTTTTTTTATGTATATTTTTATTTAATTCGTAGGTCATACCCTCATTAACAAGACTCCATCAATTGTACTATAATGTGCATTATTTAATAATATTTTTTCCAAAGAATCGCTATTTTTCCATAATTTTGCATGTCTTTCAATAGCAACACATGATAATTTCCAAAATAATTCATCATCATCCACTGTAAAAAAATAATGTTAAAATGTTTCATAAGCTATTTAAATGTTAATTTTAAAAAACTGACTTCGAGGTAAAGGTGGATAATTAACATTTGGCCATACTTGACTAATTCTGGATTTCCACATTGAGTCATCATTAAGGATTCGATGAAATTGTTTACAAGTTAAACTCAATCCGTGTACTAATGTGGATGCATCCAAGTAGGAAGATATATATAAAAATAGCTAAAAATGTATTTGGAATCAATAAAAATATATAAATTACATTTAAAAAGATAAATTAATGTTAAATAATTCATTTCCAAAACTTCAACTTTATAAAAAATATTATTTTGTTTGTATTTATATTTATTTGTTTATTTTATATGATTGCAGCTGATGTCAAGGTTAATGAACAGCTGATTGACTTTATAAACTAATGTTACTGACATTTAAAATTTTTTCTTCTAAAATAATATTTCAAATGTAACTTTCAAAATAATTCAACCATGAAATTTATCACAAAAATATTAATTTAAATTTAGGTCGCTCCAAAACAAAACGAGTCCAAAAAAGTAACCTATACTTTATTAATCTTACTTCAACTGGAAGATCTTTGAAATTTAAAGATCGTGGAAGATTATTTTGCGAATCCTGAGTATGACAAATTTCATTATTTTCATTTTGATCTTTTTCCTGATCTGACATTTTTATTTTTTATGTTAATTAATTTGCAATTAAAAACGTTAACGGTTTCTGTTAACATGCAAGATTAAAATTTTTTTAAATTACTCTCTGATTATAAACAAACTCTTGCAAATGTTTATTTTTTTTTAAACAAATCACAATAATACGAGCCATGTGCTTTTGAAAAATTCTTTAAGATTTTCGAAAATATAAATTTAATTATATGAAGGTAAAGTATATTCGCGTTTACTCCCGAACGTTTCAAAGACTGCTGGATTGTTTATGGAAGAATGATTTTTCTTTCTTCATATACCTATATACCTATATGAAGCATTTCATCCCAATACCTATCTAAATATCATAAAAAAGTTTACAGGTTTCAAGTTGACAAAAGTTTAAAGATTTAAGGTGATATTTTTTTAAAAATATATTACGCTAAACCATAAAAAAACAATGGTTCCTTTGTGAGGAATCAATAGCTATAATGATTTCTGATGATTTTACACGAAAGAATCCATATATATGTATATATGTAACATATATAGAGCTAAATTTTTATAAATAATAAAATTTTTTAATATAGTAAAGAAAGAAAAAAAATTAAAATTAGAAATTTTAAAATAAAACATCATATTTGCTTGTAACATTCAATAAAATTTATTGTAAAAACAAACATCTGTTAATTGTTAAATTTTACAAATTTAATTATCTGAGTACATTTTTTTCGGCTAAAAGTTTACAATACTTATAAATTACTCTGGATAATTTTTTTCGTCTCATAAAATATCATATCTAATAAGTAACTAAATTATATTATATTACTACAAAAATTACTGCAAGAAAATCAGCTGCTACAAAAAAACCTAAAAAAGTCTTCTGAACATTTAAACTTATTATGGATATTTATTTTATAACTTTTATCCATATAATAAAACTAATTAACATTAAATATTGGGGAACTATGTATTACATTATATGGTAAAGAATACCTTACACTTCATTAAATTCAAATAAAATAATACAAAATTATGTAAAGTAATCAAAAAAGATAATAAAAATTATTTTGCACGAAATTATAGAATTTTGTGCAATTACATATTACCTACTTATTAATTAATTTTTAATAAATTTGTTCCTAAGATATTTCAATAATTAAATTAATCTATAAACTAAGTTTATAAAATTTTTATAAAATTAAACAGATTTCAAGTTCATACTCATTTGTACATATATAAAAATACTAAATTGATGTTTAGTACCTGAATACTTTCTTAAAAAATCTGATATTTACAATTCGAAAAAAAATTAATATTTTTATTATATATTATCACAAGGTTTGCGTTCTTTTAAGATCGAACCATAATTTATAATAACAAAGGAAAATATTGCACCACATACTGAACCTACTTGTCTTATTACCCCAACATACAGAAGACCATTTTTTGATTTCATTTTTAATAAAGAAGTTATTAATAATTTTAAGTAAGATATAAAAGCAGTTAATAAAGTCCATGAAATAATCATTACGTATTTACCATAATTATAGTTTTTTAAGGGTGGGTTAGATTTTATAACAGCAAGATAAACTACATAACTAGTTAAAATTAATATTATTATTGATAAAAAGTTAACCAACTTAAATTTTTTTGGGAGAATCCATAATCCTAAGAAACAAGCAACTGGATTAGCAATTTGAGACACAGTTGCACAAATATGATAAGCGCTTAAACCATAGGATGTACTTGAAAAAGGCATAATGCTAGGTAGTATACTAGATGATAACGAACATATTATTCCAAATATTAAGTATATGTAAATAAGTTTCAGTAGTGAATTTATTTTTGGATGTTCATTAACAATTTCTATTTTAATATTTTTAGTTTCGTTGTTATCGGATGCATATTCTGTATTTAAACTTTCCATCTCTTTTTTACTGTATTCTTTTTTAACGTCATCAAATTCTTGTAGAATAGTAGCTTTCTTTCTTATAAAGGAAACTTTAATTAAGAGAAGGAATGCAGTAAAAGATAGAAGTAAAATTAAACTTAAAAATAAAAAGTAGGATTCTGTTGAAAATCTTGGCAATATTTCTTGAGTTTTGTTTGTTATAGATGAGCATTGTTTATTACCAATTCCTTGAATTGATGAAATAAGACTTGGTAATATACCACTGAATCCTTCTCCAATAAAATAAGATATTAAGTAACACTCATGAAAATTTCGGAGATAAGGTATGTATAAAATTGAACTAGTGCAACTTATTCCAGCTAATATAAATGTTAATGATATTAAACCTATACTATGTTCTTTATCAATTATAAATAAAGTTATTTTATAAGCGTATGCTAAAAACCCTATTATGATACTATTTATTCCAAGCAGAATTAAAATAAAACTAGCTTCGTTGGTGACAATTTTAAATTTTCGAATGAGACTATACAGTATTGGTGCAATATTGGCTATTTGTATAACAATAACAAGATAAACTACAATTCCAAACCCTTCTGGTAATGTTGTTACCAGCAACGGTAGTTGAACAAAAATACCATTGATTGCGATCCATGATGAAATTCCAAATGTTGCAACTAGTACGTGAACCAAAAATGATTGTTTATATTGATTTCTAGCATTATTATTGGAAATCTTCAAATTTTTATTTAGCATTTTATCAAAGATTTTTTTAATGATCACTATTCAGTAATTGTGAAATCCAACAACGTACTGTAACATACAAAAAATATAAGAAAAAATTTATTATTTTTAACTTAATAACTTGACTACCTTAATTCACTAGTAAATTATTAGTTTGTGACTAGCTTACTAATTAAACAGTTAATTAAAAAAATTTTTTTTTAGTATTACAAATTTTTTACAAATTTTCAAATTATATCTTTACTAGTTTAATTGAAATTTTTTCTATCTTTAATTATTTTTTTATAGATTTGATCTTTTATATAATCAAATACGTTCATTTGATAATCCATGTCGTTTTTATGATAAGAAAATATTATATAAAGATATATAAGTATTTATATATATTTACATGTATTTTTATATAAATGTAATAAAATCTTTTTATGTAATTTTTTATAGTTAAAATATTTTTTAATGATTATTTTTAATTAAAAATTTGTATCATCTGAATAAATAATAATTAAATATCTAAATGTATTTGATTAATTAAAAATAAAATAATATTTTAATGATCATTCTATTCGAACTTTATAACAACTTTATTAAAATAAAATTTAATTTCATTTATACTGAATAGTATATTTTAATAGCTAAGCATAAAAGTTTAGCAATCCATTTATAGCTACTTTTAAAAATCAAAGCTAAATTTAAAGTTGCTAATTGTTTACTAGCTATTAGCTTTTAAGCTGACAAAAGTTCCATATCTACTCACCTAGAAGCTATTATCCTTTGTTTAGCTAAAAAAATTTTTGAAAATTTCCAAAAAGTTCTTTGAAAGCGTTAAATTGATAAGTTCTGATGATGATTTTAAATGAATTTATTTTAGTGCAAAAGTAATATATTTATGAATGGATTTAAAGAATTCAGGCAAAAAAAAAACAAATAAAAATTGCTGATCAAAGGATGTTGTTCAAGAAGAATTATTGAGATTCTAATTTTTTGATGATGTAAAATATTTTAATATTACCCTTATTTTGGCAATGTTATGCTAAAATTTTAAGTACTTTTTATTTTTCAGACAAATTTAAATGCTCTTACAAAAATAGGAACTTGAAATTATTGTCCTTATAAGAAAAGAAATTAGTTTATTTGTCAGATGAATTTGCACAAGGGTCATAATTCTCAAACAATTTAAATATTGAAACCAATAAGAAACTAGAAACAGCTCCAAACAAAGAACCAAGTTGAGTGGCAACTCCTGTATAATACAGTCCTTTACCAGGATGTTGCCTAAATACTGTAGTTATGCCCATTTTGATAAATCCATTTAATCCACTATTTAATATCCATAATATAACAATTATAATTTTACCCATAAAGAAACCTTCTAAAGGAGGGTGAGGCGATCTTAGTGCTATGTAAAATAAAATACAAGATAAAATCAAATGAAAAGACATGCAACTAGTTATGGAATTAATTTTGATGCTTTTAACAACAAAACCTAAACACATAGCAAGAGGTCCAGCCATAGATGCCAATGTAACTGTTAAATGATAAGTTACATTTCCAAACGGCAAACTAGAGTAAGGTTGAATACTTAAGAGAATGCCATTTCCTAAAAAATTTACGATACCCACCATGACTAATAAACTAACAAAAGATTTGTTTGACATAGACCAATCATCAGAAGTCTTATAACTAGGTGGAGTATTCATGTTTGTTGTTAAAGTCTCTGTATTTTCAGGTAACTTAACTCTTTCTTGTCTAGCTACTTTTAACTTATCTAATCCTATGAATGATAAAAAACTAAGAAACAAAATACTTCCTGTAAATAAGAAGTATGTTTTTGTTGAGAACCTTGGATCAGAGTAAACCGGTTTATATTTGATCACTGATGCAGTTACATTAACTGGAACACATCCTGATTCGTTACCGACCCCTTGAATCAAAGCAACTATACTTGGCAAAAAACCACTTAATCCTTCGCCTACCATGTATGACACTAAGTATATTTCTTTGTAGTTTCTCATATAAGGCATAAAAAGAACTGAGCTGGTACAACCAACAAAAGATGAAACAAACATTAAACCTAAAAGCACTGTAGAACGTTCTTTGTTAAAAATATTAGTAGTCTTTTCATAAGTCCATGATAAACTGAGTATTGATATTGCTCCAAAGGCTAATAAAACATATATTAAAATATGATCACATCTCCGAAAATATCTAGAATTTAAAAATTTTTAATTAGTCTTTAAAATTAAAAAACGACAATCTTAATAATAAGTAGAACTTACTTTGTATAAAGCGTAAATAAAACAGGCCCTAAATTTGCAAATTGTACAACAACAACCAAATAGGTTGGTAATTCATTTTTTTCTGGAGCTTTGTTAATTAGCACTGGAAGTTGATTATAAATAGCATTAACTCCAATCCATGCTCCGATTCCAAAAAATAGAGCTAAAACATCTATAATTATTTTTCTATTGCTGAATCTTTGCATAAACATAGCACTGCACATGATTCTTTAACTGGCTTGGGTTTAAATAATGAATTGCAAATATATCTTGTTGAACTCTAAATTTTACTTCTGACCTCAAAGAATCTTCGATGACAATTTTGAATTATGTAATAATCATATTATTAATGACACGTCACTTTTCCAATAAAAGTAATTGTATCTTAATGAAAAAATTATTTTCTTAGCATTCTACAGATAATGATCACTACAATTTATACAACTAATTTAAGAAATAATATATTTTACAGAAAAATTTTTGTTGAATTAAATTTTTCCAATGTCATGCATTTTTTAAGCCACAAGTCACTGAAATATTTCCAAAATTTTTTTGCTTCAATTATAAACTTCCTTATTTTTACAAAACTTTCATCTTTAGAAAAAATTATCTAGACCAAGCACATGTACCTATTACAAATGATGAAAATAATGTGAGGAATGTGGTTATGAGAGAGAGTGCAAAAAATATGAAATAAAACCGAACTTTAATGTAAAATATGTTATGTTTAATAAATAGTATTACAAAAGCAAAAGATTGATTTAGAATCTATACTTGTACTGAGATATATTAAAACTAATATTAAATTATAGTATGTTAAATGTTAATCGTTTTGGAGCTGTGAGGGTTTTCCCTCCACTAAAAAATTATCATTTGATCATCAGGACTGATATGGCTTACCTGTCTTTAACAATTGCTCGTTTATTCTCTCTGTTTATACTCTGTCTTTTCTTTTTTTTTCTGTAATATAAAACTAATGAATATCACATTTATTGCGTTTAAATAACTGTACGCTGATGTCGTAAAAAAGCTTGTGGTAATATTATGTTTATTTATCATATAATTGAATAAAACATCGTGCATTACGATATCGTTTGAACGCTAAGCGGGGCTTGCGTTATCACGAGTATTTTTAATCTTAGGGGGGCCGCTATTGAAAATTTGGTATTTCAGTTTTTTAAAGTAATTCTGGTCGATTTTGGAACTAACCCGATTTACACTATATTTTTCATTTCTTTCAATGGGAATCCTCATTTGTATTGCTTATATTTTTTTTATAAATAAAAATTTATCTGTAAATCGTTTTAATTATTGTAAATAATAAGATTAACTATTATCCTTAAACATTATTTTTATCTTTTTATAGTGTTTTCTTTTTTATTTTTTAGATTTACCAAAAAATCCCATACTAATGTGACGGCCCCCCCGATCGGTATATTTCTCCACCGCGAGCAGCACCGTATTTTTCAATTCTCCCTTCTAGTTCTACCTCCGTGTCCCCAAGCATTGATAATATCAACCCGAATAGAATCGGAAGTATGAGCTGATCCGGCCCAGATACGGCGTGATCTGGCCCGGATCTGGGCCGGATCAGTCCATACTTCAGATTCTATTCGGGAATGGTCCCAAGCGAATACTTTTATAACTTTACATTGACAAAACATATGTATGCATGGGTGAGCTAACGCAAGTTAAACTATGTTAAAGCACAAAATTTTTTTGCGCAAGCTCGCAGCGATATAGGGGCATTTTTTAAAATTTGTAGTATCTAATATTTTTTGTAATCATATTTACAAATCTAGGGCAAAAAAAGCCTATTTTCTCCCCCAGGGAGACGGCTTTTTTGCCCATGGGGTTCGACTTTTGCATGCTGTCTGCATGCAAAGCCGAAACCAATATTTTATCCCTTATTAATAAATAGCTATTTTGTTATATTGCAGAATGTACCTGAATGTATAATTTCAAATCCTAGTGTAACGTAACGACATATTGGCCCAAATAAAGGGCGCAATATTTTAATAAATGATTCACGTTAAATATTTTATTTAACGGGACTTGGTTACAAGTTTAGAAAAGGAAAAAAAAGGACCGAAAAATTGCTGAAAATTACTGTAATTAAAAAAAAAAAATGTAAAAATTATAATTATCCTCATTATTTGAGCATTCTTTGAAGGATAAATTTGTCATGCGTGATACACCTATAATAATAATCTAAGAAATAATCATTTTATTTCAAGGCTTAAGCAAGCTATTTTATTTTTAAATAATAATAATAATAATAATAATTTATTTCAAATCAAATAAAATGTACAATAATATTCAAGATAATTTTTAAAAAATGTATGAAAAGTAATAATATATTTATTAGGCCTCGGGTATAATTATTGCTCAGTTAATTAATTGATAATAGTTTATAAGAAGTTAAAAATTAATTGCACGATATTTCTCTTTCAGCTATTTTTGTGCTTTTGAGGCTTATTTATAATGATTTTTTATTATAGATTTCAATTGTTTTAAAGCTTTTTGGACTAATATTGAGTCAAAAATACCAATAATTGGCATTTTAGGACTAATTTTTCAGAGTCAAAGCTAAAAATTCGTAAAAAAAAGCTTCAATTTCTAACCCATATATTGTCAATTATTTCTGTATTAAGAATCTGGTGAGTTCCAAATAAAATATGCAAAAAAGGCGAAAAATTTTCATAAATTTTGTAGCCAGATCATAAATAAAATATATGTAAAACAGATTAATTTTTACAAATAAAATAATAATAAGTATTGATTAATATAATATATAATATAATAATATAATATAAAATAATTCTTTGAAATAAAAATATTTGCAAGTTCATAAAAAAAATTTAAATTTTAATCAAATAAAAAATTGCTTGTTTTATATATATGATAATTTTAAAATTTGTCTGTTCGCATGAGTTTTAAATTGGTTTTTTTTTTTTATCAAACTTTATTTTTTATTGCGTATCTATTTTTTTATTCTCTTTTCACACACAGAATAAAGAAGTTTTATTTTTTATTTTTGTTAGTTCAATTGTTAAGAAGATTCGTTGAAGAAAAAGTTTTTAGCATAAAATAGAAAGAAAATTGAGACAATATATAACAGGTTAAGTCTATTTTCTTTTGTTCAACACTTGTAACATACGTTTCACCCTTATTTACATTCAAAATGCAAGTTCACTTTTGCGTATCTTCTTTTTTTTCCTTTTATTTCAAAAATAAAATAGAATAAAAAAAAAAAGGTAAAGTATATAAAAAGAAAAGATAACTGGAAATTCTATAAATACATGTATAGAAAAAAGGTTTTTGAATTTCGAGTATATTCTATAGATTTATACTTCAAAATAAAAGTACTCATACTGAATATATTTTATTTATTTTTTAAATTAAATTATAAAAAATTTGATGAATAGGTAAATATGAATGTAGTTTAACTGAAAACAGTGAAATATTAAAAAAAAATTTAATTTTAAATATGTAGCCTCTTAAAATCTAAAAAAATTTTTCTATCATATTTAGTAATTTATATTACGTTTTGATTTATTCTTTTGGGAGGAGGCAAAATTTTAGGGGGAGGAAAAACAAAGTAAGATATTGCTAATAAAGAAAATTTATACATACATAAAGTAAAAAAAAATTTTCAAAATACATAAAATACTACTATTTTTTTTTCAAGATTGTGCAAGGCTACTTATATGAGATAGGTATACCTTATAAGTTTTTCTATAAGCTGATTTCAAATTTTTAGCTTCCGAACCCGAATAATTAGCCTTATTTTGACCTATTTTATAAGAAAAATTTCTAATAATCCTCAACATGAAAGTTATACTATGTTTTTGAGGTTGCTGAGTAATAATATTTAGTTTCTGATCTCAAAAAAAACTGCTTATCATTTTGAAGGCTATTAGAATTTTTTTTTATAAAGTAGGTCAAAATAACCATCAAAATTGACCAATAAATACGGTTTTTCAGTTTTTCAGAGATATTTTTTGTGGTCAAGATCTGAAAATTTGGAGTCAGCGACCCTGAAAACCTAAACTCATTGATTTTAATGAGAATTAGTTAAACATCTTATGTAATTTGTAGAAAAACGGAAAAATGGGTCGATAGATGCTCGCAAATGACAAAAGAAAATTTTTGGTCAAGGTCCAGCTAAATATTCTTATCCTGTGACCTTAAAAACATACTGTCTATCATTTTCAAGACAATTAAGAAAGCGGATGTCAAAATAACCTTCAAAATCGACCGAAAAATACAGCTTTTTGGTAGACCAGGTATATCTACCACAAAAATTTTTAATTTTTTTGTGCCAAATAAAAATTTTTGGAGTAAATAACCAATAAATTAGATTTTTGGTATCAGGACTAATTATTCGGGGTCGGGAGCTCAAAATTTAAAATTAGCGCATCAAAAATCTTACCTATCTTATATAAGTAGCCTTGCACAAACTTAAGAAAAAAAGTGCATGTATTTATGACATTCATGTATAACTTCTGGACTAAAATAAGCTACGTCATAGAAAAAGGGTAGAAAAGGTATTTAAAAAAAAAAAAACAGAATATTATTTATTTATTTATTTATTTGTTTGTTGTTACTGAATATATTATAATATATTATAGCAAGAATTTTATAAAAGATTCACAGATTTTTGACAAGTTTTGTGTTGTATATATAGATTTTTTTAGTCTGTATTTTAATATATTAGTACATAAAGTTTGATATTAATTGAGATACATTATGTTATAATTTTTTTTTTCTTTTTGTTTTTTCTACATTTAAATGCACATAATTATGAATTTATTTCTGAAAAGTAAATATATTTGTATTTTAGTCATTGAATATATTAGCCAGGATATTATTTTGTTAAATTTATTTAGTTAGTTACAAACTTATTGAAATAATTTTTTAAACTAACTTTCAAAGTAATATAGTTCCAGTTATGCATTTATTTTATTTTATCTATACTATATATTTATTTTTTACAAAATCATTTTTTTTTTATTTAGATAAATTATTTCTTTGTTATATTTATATAGCATGACTAACATTTTTTAAATTACTTAATTGCAACTAAAAAGAAAGACAAATATAATTTTTTCAAATTTTATGTGAGTTAAATACGTGCATCCCTACATCCTGTATTATAATTGAGAGGTTTAAATTAACCTGGGTGATTTTTTTTTTTGTTGGAAAATTCATGATTCTACAATCTGAATTGAATAAAGTCCTGGCTAATATATATTATGACTTATTTTTATAATTTAAAAAATTTGTTATGAAAAAAACAATGAAAACAATTTTAAATGAAAAAAATCCATTACATTTATAACATAAAATACATTCTTACATATTTTTATAATTATTACATGGTCCCAATCACTTGATCAAAGTGATTTTTAATGGGAATAAAATACTCACTAGATTTTTTCCTTTATTTAAATTTAAACGAAATTTTTGAACTTTTCATAAATGCAACACCCTGGCTGAAAATTGACTTTCTAGAGTTAAAATGACCTTTTTGGGCTAAAAATAATCTCCTAGAAGTCCAATTTTAGCCTATGAGTACCATTTTAACCCTAATAAGTCAATTTTGTCTTAAAATTTTAAAAGAAGCATTTTTTACAGTGATAGCCCATTTTTACATAAAATATTTTAAAAATTTTATCGATGAAATACGAATATAATAATTAATTGTAATATATGCAATTATTTATATTAATTAATATTAATAATAAATAATTTTTTTTCGACAGAAATCACAGTCATATAATATAATAACGTATACATATATATATAATATATATATTTATTTATTTTATTGTAATATTTACAAATTAGATAAAAATATGCATTACAGAGATATTTATTTGTGTTTTACAAAAATTTTAATGGATTAATGAGTGAAAGTAAATTTTTTTAAATTATATATAGTTATAGATATATATAAATTATTGTATTACCTAAGCTTTTTGTTATTTAAGAAAAAAAAAAACATTTATTTAAAATTTTTTTTTTTTTTTTTTTTTTTTTTAATGATATTGCGATTGTCAGTGCTGTCTTGTGTCATTGAAAATTTCACTTATATTATAATACTTAAATATATTTGCTTTTTATTTTGATTATTAATAAGCAAAAATTTTCTGGAAATGAAAAATTATCATTTTACAATTATATCTTTTAATTCTACGACATGCGTATTTTTAAAATTACAACATCAAAATATTTAAAATATTTTCACATTCATTTATATTATTAAATCTAATATTTATAGACATTATTATTATTGTGAGTTTTTGTTTTTATATTAAAAAATTATTTAAATTAACATTTTATTCATTTTACCTACATTGTACAAGCAGTTAAAGAATGTATTGAAAATTTGGGAAAATATTTATTTTTAGTTCTGCTCGAAATCTTATTTATTTCTATTTTTATTTAACGACGGTCAGTGCTTGCTTTGCTAAACTACTTTTGAGCTCGCTTTTGAGTGTAAAAAAGTTTTTTAAAATAAACTATTTTTTTGTAAAAAAATATGAAAAAGATTAGACGAAATTTTCTAAATATCATTCAAAAGATTCATATAAAGACGTATTAGCTATTTAATTCACATTCTTTATCTAATTTTAACGGTTATTCATTGATATGTTATTTAATAAATTTTTTAATATGCAAGAAAGAAAGTGCTCATTTTATTTTATGGAATGATAGCTACAAAAGTAAGAAATTTACAGGGAAACAGAATAGTAAAAGAATGGCCCGAATTGCTTGTCAATTGCCTTTTAATTGCGATATGAGGCATCCCTTTTCGTATGGACCGTGGTCGTATACGAGTTTTTGTAATTAGCCAATGGCAACAAATATATATTTTAACAAGCAAAAATGGTCATAGAGAAAAAAGAGATAGAATATGTGTAAATTTTTCATAAGGGTAATTAAAAAATGAATTTGGAAGCCAAACTTATTGTTAGTAAGATCAAATTTTTTTAATCAAATTTTGGAAATCCAAATATTCTTTAAGGATCCCTTTGCCATTATGACAAGTTCTTGTCATAACAGAAATTATATTTTATCAAGGAAATAAAATTAAAAAAATTTATGTTTTACGATAAAAAAATTATAAAATTAAAATACGAAAAAAAATAATGCAGAATTATAATTTTCATTAACGAATATTTAAAATTATCAGTTTAATGACAATTCTTATCGTATCTAATTACCTATTATTGTTATTAAATTTTTTTAAGGAAATATTTATTTCAAAAAGCTATATTTTTTTCAGACACGTATTTATTTTAAAATTATCTTACAAAAGTTTTTATTTTTTTTTCGTAAATATTTCTAATATCGAACAAACGGTTATATGATAATAATTAAAAAATAAAATCAAGTATCAAATAGAAATAAAAAAATAAATTTAAAACTTGTGCAGTTATATCAGGTACAAGAGAAGGTATATAAAGAAAATATGGGTTGAAAGTAAAGCCACAACACACTTTTCGTTTTATCGATCGAAAAACGAGAGAAAACTAGAACTCTTATTACTTTTATAAATATAATATTACGTGGTTTTAAGGGAATCTTGGGTAATATGGTCAATTTTATCAAAGTAAAATTATATAAAAAAATATTCCTTTTTTTTCCTTTCAAGAATAGCTAAAATTCAAGCTTTTTTACCCTAAAAATCCAACGCATTTTAGATGATAATTAGGCTGTTATTTATTTACCAAAATGAATGAATAAATTATTGACTTGAAACCCAGATTTTGTTTTTTAGGCGAAAATTAAATGAATGGTTTCATTTTTGATTAGTTAATTGGCACAAAAAAATATCAATTTTCGGAATTTTTCATTTACTAAACGTATTTTAATTACTAATATTTGCATTTTCCAAGTGAAAATTTTCTTTCCAATATTATATATATATCATAAATTACTAAAACTGCAATCGATGATAGCACTTGCAAATGATGGCGGAGAAAATTATTGCCTGAAAAAAGAATATTTATGTGATAAGACTGCAGTGTAAGGCTGCTGCGCTTGCATTTTGCTTGAATTTCAAGCGAAACTTGTGCATCTTTATAAAATAATTATTTTTTTTGATGATTAAATCATGAAATCATGATTATTTTATTATTTGCATATTTTATTTTTAAATTTAATTAATATTTGTCTTTGTAGCAGCTGGGTAAAGTTTTGAGTAGCTGCTTGAATTTTTAAGCGAAAAATATTAAATTCAAGCAAAATTCAAGCACAGAAGCCTGACAATGTGTGTTTCAAAAAGCTAAATTCCAAATACAAATTTTGTAACAATAACTTTCATTTTTCAGCACAAAATTTAGCTAAATAACGAACAGCCTAATATGTAAAATATATTTACAGTATTTTTTAATTATCTACAGAGTATTTTGAATGATAGAATTCATCACTACATTTTGATAGTATACAAAACTAACATTGATCAATCATTCGAGATTTTTTTTTTATTCAAAGCATATAAAGATATAATGAACTTTTTTTGGTGCAATTTTCACTTTTTCAACTGTTCGTATTTTGCAATTTTTTTTTTTTTATTAATTAAGATTACTCTTTTTATTTGAAAATCTGCAAAAATATTAATAATATAAATAGAATATAGAATTTTTTTTTTATTTTTTACATTTTTCAAAGCCTTTTTATTAAATTTTTTGTTAAAGAATTTTTTTTATTTTTTATAGTACAATATATTTAATTTTGATGACATGTATTTTTTTTATAAAATCACGTTTCTTAATGATATAAATATACCTTGTTTCCATAGATTTATTAAATATACACCACATCAATTCTAACTATACAAGTTTTGTTTTTTTAATGATAAACAAAGATAAATAACACTAAAGACATTTTCCGCTTGCGGTGTGAAATTTACCGCAACCGGATACTTATTGCCGGAAGTGAAAAAAATCTTGAGTGTAGAATATAAATTTTTTAATGTGAAAATATATTTATTTTACAAATTTCCTAACAGTTATATATATATTTAATTATAATAAAATATATAAAATAAATTAAACAGTTATTTATGGTATATTAGCCTGGGGAATGTTTTTTAAAGAGGTTGATCAAAATTATTCGGTTCAAAAATAAAATGACAGCTTTGTTTGTGTTTTATTATAGTCAATATTCTATAGCCCCTCCTAATAAATTTTCTGTCAGCAAACATCTGCGGGAATTATTAAAAATTAGAAAATATTATTTTTTTGCTAACGACCCTAAATTATAAGACAAACTTTTTGGGAAAATTCCCAGGCTAATATATCTGTGTATATATAAAATTTAATCTCTTATAATGAATGATTTTTATTTACTTATCTAATATTTATTCAATTTTAATTAAAAATTTTGTTTCTTTGATAATTAGCATATAAACTCTTCAAAATATTTAACGATTAAAAGTAATAGTAATAAAATGTATCCATCGTTCTGAGAAATAATTATTTCCTTTTACTTTTATGTAACTAGTACATATTTCAGATAAGTAAAATTAAAATAAATTGTGAAAATATTCGTGGTTTAACTAGACCCAAGTTTTTATTAATTGATTTACGCAAATAAACCAAGTTTTTAAGCAAGAATGTGAAAGATTTATTCTTTTATATATGGGAATGTTTCTTAATTTTTTTGATATTATTTTTTTGGCAAAAAGTAGTTTTCTTAAAAACATATGGCGTACATAACATCTTGATAACCTAGTTTTTAAGGCACTTTGATTGACAAATTCCTATGTAAGTTACTGATATTAACGCGCCTGAGAAAAAATATTTTAATTCAATGTATTTTATGAAAATTTTTATGATTTTCTCAAAAATTTAAAAAAAACTTAAATTATTCTTGCCTTTCACTGAATCTTTTAGCTTTTTTATATCAATTATTTGCCAACCTGATAATTACAGACATTAGCTGAACCTGAATAGATTAAAGTAAATAGACTTGCAACTTACAAAAAATTTTGACTTTTCATTATTTTAGTGCTGTTTAGGTTATTTTTAGCATTAGCTGAGCGTGATTAAAAAACCATACAAATTTTTAAACAAGTTTATAAATGTTTATTTCAAAGGTCCAAAGAGTCTTAAAACTAAATTAACAAATTATCATGCTTTTCTTAAAGTCTTCTTCAAATGCTACATTTAAAAAAAAATATTATGAAAAAATTAAGAAATGGGCCCATATATACATCTATATCTATATTAGCCAGGCGTTTAAAAAGTTGTTTGGGTTTTCGATCACCGGGCAAAATCAGATGCACCATTATTTTCCAAAATTACAGCTAATTTGACCATCAAATAGTGAGCTTGAAATGAAATGAAATCCTATAGTATTTGGTGAGTAATTTTGAGAACCTAATTTTTCCCGGTGATCGAAAAGGCAATCGATTTTTTGAAATAACTGCCAAAATAATATATATATTATATATATAATAAAATCTTTTATTTAATAGTAAAACATCTTATATAATAATTAATATGCTAGTAACAAATATTTTACTTTTATCGACGTAACGAGCGTAAAGAGCTTTCCCCATATATATTTAATATATTTATATTTATTTATTTTCTTCTATTATAGTCAAGTTTCTACTATAAATTTTTTTATTACGTCGAGTTAGGTTCACAATGAATTTTTAATTAAAAAATAGAAAAAATGTATTATAATAGATTTATTTTTGACGTGTGTGTTTCATATAGAAAACGAAGTTATATATATCTTAAAAAGAGAAAAATTGACATTTCATCCAAAAGCGTATTTACATATAAATATTGATAAAATTTTAAAGCGCATCAGTTCGTCCATACGTATATTTAGCTGCTCTTGTCGCTAGTGCACCTAATGAACAAACAAATCTAGCCAATGCTTCCCAAAATGTTAATTTACCTCTTTTAACACCTGATTCATCGTAATAATAAAAATAACAATCGTTATTATCGTTATTATCATTTTTAATGAAATATTTATCTTTATCTGATAAATCGTTACTTATATCGCTAATACGATTATTATTAAATACTCCACGTTTTATTTTAACGTTACTGAGCCTTCTTTCTGAAATTTCAACAAGGTAATGATGAAAAAATTGGTCATCCGGTCTTGGAAATATCGGTAACTGTCTTTTATAGCTAAATTTTGGTTTTATTTTCAGTCAGGCATACTCTGTATCTGTTGAGGCCGATCTTTCTAAATGTGTACTCGGATGATGAGTACTCGGTGACTGTCTACTGTGCGGATGCAGTGGGTGTGGATGTGGATGTGTCGGTGTATGCGGTAATTGGTGCGGTGTGTGATGTAACTGATGAGCTGGATGCTGAGATTGTGGCTGTACTGGCGGTGGTTGATGATGATGCGTTGGTGTTTGCTGCTGTTGTTGTTGAGCTTGAGCGTAGGCCAAACTCTTTTGATAACTGAACAACTGGCGTTCGAGACTGTAATTTTCAGCCTGAAGTACAGCAATTTCTCGACGCATTTGTTGATTGTGTATTCGACAAACGTCGTCGTATTTGTGATAAGTTGCTTGAAATAGCAAGTGGCACTCAAGCCATTCTATGCGAACGCGCAACTGGCCCTTCTGATTCAAATATGGACAATCTGGCATCCGAAGGTGAGAAACTTCAACCTGAGTTTCCATTATTATACCTTCATCTGCTGGTTCTTGGGCGTAGTAACGACTGAATGGAGCACCCGGAAGACTCGTTATTTCGCTATCTAATTCATTCCCACGCATCACGTACGCTGTCCAACTAACGTACCTAAAAATATATTTCATTTCATTTATTAAATAAAACTCTTAAGTCAATTATCTAATTTACATTTTCTAAACAACAAAATGAACACATTTTATTAGTATTTATTTATTTTCTATTCTAAGCATTAAAAGCAGGTCATAAACATAATTGAATTGAATGAAAATTGAAAACTATTTTATGCATTAAACAATAAAATCTATTGTATATTTACGCTCGTATATAACAGAATAACACTTTACAATAACTCATCTGTAAATTTTATTATATCTTATTTACTTTACTTTATTTATACAATGCATACACAGACGCACTGGCAGAAAATAAACATTTTATTGATTTTTAAAGAAAATGAATATAAAAAATTAGCTTATTTTTTTATCTAATGCACCAACCTTAAATGATTTCTCGGTACATTGTGAATGTCTTTGTAAACTAGCTGTAACCTTAAGTTATCCGAATGAAGATCTGCCCTAATTGCCCATGCTTGTTTGTCTCTATCGTAACAAGGTGTGGTTGGTAATGTTCCAGGTCCAAGTGCTTGAAGTAGCACTTCAGAAATAGTTCGAGCTTCAAGCATTTCTAACGATATTCTGAGTGTACCTTTATGTGATATGTCTGACCATTTAACTCGAGGATGCCAACCAAAACCTCTACCGTCGGCATCAGAAAAGTCTTCTATTTGACCAGATTCTATTCGCTTGTCACCTTCGCCTAAAAATACGACGTAGCGAATGCGACAGCGATGATCAAAGCCAGTTAATCGAACGAGATAAACTGATAATCGTCCTTCTTGACCACGACCTTGTTCGCTAGCTTCTTTGTTACCCGATGGATATACCACTAAGTTCCAGTCAAAACCACCAAATGTAAAGTAATTAGTTTCGAGCTTGTTGGGCTTTGTCTGTCCAGCCGCAAACACTCCTGTTGGCATCCTCAACTAGAATAAAAAAGTGATTATTGCGTATAAAAAATTTTTTTATTTGCGAATTATTAAATCATACGGTTTGAAAAAGAATGAAAAATCTTTATTAGCCGCAAGTATGGCAAAAATTACACGAGCTTGTATATTGGTTGGCCGCTTATTAGAAATATTAAGTATGCATAATCTTTTTTTTCATACAAATAAATTTATATTGCTACCCTGCGAATCGCAGACGTGTTTTTTGCAAGCTAATCATTGAATGCTCTAAATAATGGTTCTAGCAGATGTCATAAATTTAATAAAGCTATTTAGACTAACTAAGTCAAGCGTGGTATTTGTAATTAATAAATTTTAATATTAAAGTTATATAAATGATCGTAATTGTATGAGCTATAAATAAATTCGGCTAATAAAGATTAATGAGCGGGAGGATAAAAATAGATTATAATTGACTTTCTTTAACTGAACTTGTCAATAATTCTTAATAAGCCAAATTGTATTGTTTCTACCTATCATTAAAAAAATTTTGTTTAAAAAGAATATTTATGAATTCGTATGAATAGAAAATTACCAACCTCTGCAGTAAATACAGTTCTGATATTTGTCATAGATAATTCAAGTTGAAATTCGCCATTTGGGTCAGCGAAATTTCTACTGTAAAGATCTGCTACGGATATATAATTACGACTACCCTGTGCTGATGCTTCGCACGTAAATTTAACGCGTTTACCAGAAAAACATTCGTTTACTGAAAAATGTTCACGATTTAATAAAGTAAACGTAAAGTCTACGTATACGCGTAAACCAGGTGCTGCACCTCTCCATACCAAATATACACCAAGTACCTAAAAACAATCATAAAATTATTTTTATAATATTTTTTTATATTTTTTAAAATAAAAAATACATAAAAGTATAAAAAAAGCTTATTTTTTTTTATAACTTTCAACACAAGTTATGAGTTTTAAATGTCTTTTTTTGATTTAATGTTATTAAAAAATAAAATGAATTTTTTAAATTAAAAATTTTTTTACCTTATCTCCTCTGGAAAAAGCAACAGCCCATTTTTGAAAACCACAGACTAATTCTTTACTGGTAACATCTCTATCTGGATCTCTGACGACTGTTTTTGTAACAACGAAAGAAAATACTCTTGTACCACAACGATCTGGCAATTGTGCAAATCTGTATAAAAGCGCCATTGTTAAATTATCATGACCAATTAATTTGTACTAAATGATGAAGTACTATCTGAAAAAAAAATAAAAAAAAATTGTTTAAAATTTTATTTTATTTAATTGCAGTATTTTAAAAAATAAAAGAATTTAAATACATATTTTATAAAATAAAAGTTATATTTGTTGTGCAGTAGAATGTAGGTATGGACCAAATGCAATCAGATATAACTGCAGCATGTTGAAATAATAAAAATAGTATGTAGGGAAATTTACTAGAAAACTTTTTTTTTATATCTCGTTTAATGCAGAAAAAAAAAGTTAGGAACATATTTTTTAAAACTCACTTATTCAATAGAGTTTCCATCATTTACTAATCACTTGGAATTAAAGTTCATTTCGGAGTACATATTTATTCAAAATTTTATAGTTTTTTATGTCTGCTTGTTAAGCAATTTAGAATAATTTTTTTATTTTTTTTCAAATTTTACCGAGTACTCTGAGTTTCATTTAAAAATATTAAAAATACAAAAAAAATAGTAAAATTTGTAAAATTTAAATATAAAAAAAATTTTAACCTAAAAAAAAAAGTAAATAAATAAAAAATGGCAAACATTGCTGATGAGTCAACTGATATATTTGAACGAGAATTATTATATCGTGAATGGGGAAAAAGATTCGTTAAATTAGAGAAGCCAGGGCTAGGGATAGAATATTTTAAAAAATCCCAGGAGCATAGTGCAGATAATAATTTATGGACATTATTAGGTTTATGTGATGCATTAAAGAAATCTGGTCAATATAACGAAGCTGCTGATATTGCAACTCAATGTATGAAAATTGGTAAGACGTTATATAAAAATTTCTATAAAAACCAATACATTGAAAATATTTTTTTAATCTCTTATACTGCTTTTGTATGAGAAAGTTATAAAGCTGCATTTAAGAGACGAGTTTGTATTATATTGACTCTAACTTATATAATATAAAAGGAACGCCGCAATTGCATTCCTCTATCTAAATTTATTAACAGTTCACTTATTTTATAGATAGACATAGAAAATTAAATAAACTTTTTTTTTTAATAATAAAAATATTATATTTATACGATAGATTTTCGATTAATATCAGGGAATCTAGAACAGGATAGTATGTAAATTTTATTATATAACATGCAGAGGGATGGGTTACAGGAATGTTTGCTGCTATCTTTAATATATATGGATGAATTCAAATTATTTGATTGATCCATAATTGCATTTACTTTCTTTAATATTAAACTTGAGTTTCATTGTAATGAAGATATTGGAAGCATGTCTTCTTTTAAGAGAATCGAGGAGAAATTGAAACCTTTTATAATTGGTTTAAATTTTAATTAAAAATAGAAAAACCAAGGGATTAGAAACAAATATTTTCTAAAACATAACTTAGTGACAAACGTAAAGCTTTCTTGTCAATTTATTCTTGAGAAAAAATCAACAAAAATTTTTATACATTGAAATTTTTTGGATCTTTCCATATGTAAAAAAATATTTACATTTATTTTTTTTTAATCCAAAGCCCGAATAAAAATAATAAAATACAAAGTTTAATTTGAATACTTTTTATCAGAGTATTTAGTCAGATATATATATATATATATAATATATAGTAGTCAGTAAAATTTTAAATTGAAAAACTGAATTTTGTAAACAAGAATTTCTATTAAAAAAGAAAAATAAGCATTTTATATCTATAGATACCTAATCTTTAAGTAAAGATAGTAAAAGGAAGTTTTCTAGATTAAAAAACTATTTAAAGACTCATTTAAAAATATTTAACGATTATCAATGACGACATATTTTTTTGTTGGTTACAGATCCTCTGCATTTAATAGCATTACAAACAAAAACCGATGCATTATATAACATTGGTGAATTTGGTCAATGTGGTATATTAGCATACAAAGCAAACCAACGTTATAAACATTTTAAAAATATAATATCGTTGGTTAATGAAACGATCGAAGATTGTATTGGTAATAACGTTGATGAAAATATATTTAAACAATTGTTACCTTGGATCGAAGACTTGGAAAAATATAAATTGGAATTGAAAGAGAAATTTGATAATCAGGATGATGAATTTTCAGGTATTATTTTATGTTAAATAGAAGATATTAAAAATAAAGCATGAAAGATACGCGCGAATCCGCCTCGAAGGACCAAATGAAGCATTAAGTTTATTAGCTCAAAAATGTAATTTTTGGCAATATTAATGCTTTCTTTTTGACGTCTTAACAAATGACAGGATATTTTTTACAGAGTTTTAATAATACTTATTAATATTTTAAAATTACCATTTCTAGGATTAGGCGAAAAATTACATTTTGTAATAAACGAGGAAAAAATAAAACTAGAAGAACACTTAAATAAATTAAACACATTTTTATCAGAAATATATTTAGAAATAATATCAGTTGATAAAAAATACATTAAAAACAATTTATTAGTGAATAAAAATTTAATATCAGCAAATAAAAATAACAATGAAAATTTGTTATTCATAACAAATAAAATATTAAATAATATACAAGAACAAGAAAATGTATTAAGGACTAGAAGACCATTGTATTATTTTAAATCAAAATTTAGAACGTTAAAAACTGATGGTTTATTAGTTTTTTTAGGTTATCAATTTTTATTAAAAAAATGTTTAGTTTATAATCAAGCTATATTGTTAATAAAACATTTGTATAAGGCTAGAATTAACAAAGATTATCCAACTTTTTTTAAGTAAGTTTGACATTTTTTTATATTGAAAATAATTGCTACACTTATAGTTTTTTATCCAAGTTTCTTTTCAATTCAATATTATTTTACGCTTTAATACACTTTACCTCGTTAAAAATGAGCATGGGAAAATCTGAAAAAATAATTTCTATTAATAAAGTGCAGGGCATTTGAACTACCAATTTGCATAATAATTTCAGAATTTCCCAATTTCGGTAAAAATTCTTATTTTAGGCATCAAAACAAATTCTAAATAAGGGTTTATTTATAGTGAAACCATCTGTGCTATTATTAAATTTTACAGCTAGAAAAATGAATTTTTGAAATTTGTAGGCTTCAAATTTTTCCTCCAATTTTGGTCAAGAGCTCATAATGGAACCTATGAGTAGCTTTTATTCGGTCATCAAAGCAACCCCCAAAAAAAGTTTTATTTATGGTGAAACTATCTGTGTCTTATTATTATATTTTTCAGCTAGAGAAATGAATTTTCGAAATTTGCAGGCTTTAAATAAAAAAAAATTTTTTTCTTTAATTGGCATTAGGCCTTCATAAAGCTTATGAAAATTTTCTCTCCAGTGTTTTATTTTTCCACCCTCTTAAAGTATTAATCTTTTTTTAAGGATTAACCTTTTAATTATTCTTTTTCAATAAAGAAAAAAAGAAAACTGTTAGAAGCTTTAAATATTAATTATTGAATACTTCAAAGTATATTTTTACTTTTCTTAAAAATCAATAAGCGTAAAATAATAATTTACGTACTCAATTTTATGTTAGATAATAATTTTTCTTTTTAATTACAGATTAGTACAGCGTGGTAAATTAAAATTAGATTCATTCAGTTTAAAATTATTACCAGAGCGTAAAAAATTTTTGCAAATTATTTACAAAATTGTATCATTAACATATTTAGATACTCGTAATTTATTAATTATCGAGAAAGAAGAAGAAAAATTGAGTTATTTAAAATGTTTGTTAGGTAGAAGAGATACAATTTTACCACGCGATGATAATTTAGCATGGACTGTGACGTATGATATTAAAAATGCATTTAATACTTATAGACGTAGGTTAGCGTTAAGTAGTGATATTCATGAAATTATATGGATTTTTCATGAGTTGTCCAAACTTTTTGTTCAAGTTCACAGATACGATCTTGGAAGGTACATTTTTAATATTCAGTAAATTTATGCAGCTAGATAATTAATTATTGAAATTGTCTCCAGGTATTATGCTAAAAAAACAAGGGAATTGGGAGAAGCTAATAATTTGAATACCTGGGCGTTGAATGGAATTCACATGCTGATAAGAATTGAATTGATACAAAATAATCAGAACGAAGCTAAAGAAGTAGCAGTGTCAGCTTTAGAATTATCGATACAATTAAACGTTAAATTTTTAATTGATTTTTATCAACGTGCAATGAATTTTATCAATTCAAACAATTTCGATACTATCAATACCAGCAATGATAACAACGAAGGTATCAAAGGTCGTGAAAATTTGATAACAAAAAAATTAATGCCTAACGAGATGAAAAAGAAGACGAATTATTTATTTCGTTCAATGAATGCTGTTAAGTCACATAGACGTTTTTCAATAATGCCTGGTTTTTTACCAATAAATGACCAATTTAGTAATAAAAATACAATAATATCAAAAATACCAATAAATTATGAGAAAAAATTACGAGAAAATTTATTAAAAAAATATTCACCGAGTAAAAAAATTTTAGGTTTATTAGATTTATCTGAATTTGAATAATAATAATGTAAAAAAATTTAATTGTCAATTTATTATTTAAAATAAAGTTTTGTTTAAATCAGCTACAACTACTGCTCTAAATATATTTTATTTATTTCGTGAGTGACATTAACATGCATAGAAAAAAAAATTCATTTCATTTGTTTTATTTTATCAGGAATTCATTGACACGTAACAATCTCTATAACAACAATAATAATAATAATAAAAACGATGAGCTTTTTTTAAAAAAATGTCGAAAAAAAAACTTTCATCGATAAAAAATTTTAAATTATCTGATAAGGATTTATCAGATAATTTAGATAAATTCGAAGATCCTATAATAGTCGTTAGCAAAGCAGAAACAGCAGCAAAACTTGAAACTGAACAAAAATCAATTTCAAGTAATAAACTTTTGGCAAATGCTCTTCACAAGCAAGCTGATGAGCTTTATTTTAAGTGAGATTTTTTTTAAAAGCTTTCAATAATTTTAAATATATATACTTAAATACATATATAGGTTAAAATATTTTAGGTTATATATTAACAAATTTATAATATCAAGTTCACTGAATAAGAAAATTAATTTTAAGTATATATATAAGCTTTTATATAGATAAATTATAATAATAACAAAATTCCATTTTAGAGGTGATTATGAAGCTGCATTAGTTTTGTACAATCGTGCATTCAAGTTATATCCAAAAGATACAAATCATGGTTTTGCTATTCAGAAAACTGAAATAGCTATTAACTCTTTTACGAATACTAATAATAGTAAGAAAATGTCCAAAAAAATAGCTAAAAAAATAGATAAAAATGATGATTTAAGTGAAATTTTAAGGTAAAATAAAGAAATTTTATTTTAATTAAATTTTTAGTTCAAGTTATTTTAATAAGATTAAAAGTAATAAGTAATCTTATCCTGAACAGCTTAGAATTAAATTTTCTTATTTACTTTTCTCCTTTAATCTTTAAATTATTATTATTTTTAAAAAAATTTTAATTATATTATATATATAATCCTGATATTTATTGTAATTTTATGTGAAAAATAAATTGTCTGATCATCTCGTCTTTTTTATCTACTTAAAAATATTTTTTATCGATTTTACTTTTCTACGAGAATATATAAAATGTCTGACTAACTCGTCTTTAACTACTGAAAGAGTAAAAGAAAAAAACTTTTTTTTTTAAATCACTGTGAATGACTTAAATTTATTTTTGGTATTTGAAAGTTACAAGTTATTTCTTAAACTTAAACGATTTATAAAATTTAACTAGTTAATTGTCTGATCATTTTAACTTTAAACTACTTATATTACTTTGTATTGAGAATCAATAAATAAATATTTACTTTACCAATTTATGTTATGGTATCAATTAACTTTTCCATATTACTTAATGAAATGATATTAAAAATAAATTAAATTTTTTCAAATTAAATCATGTTCGCCTAGTGTGCGCCAAAAAAATGCACTCCTAAGAAAATTTTTATAACTTATGCAGGGTGTGCTTAAAAGTTAATAAATATTTTATTAGAACCTATATTAAACCTTACCAGATATTTAGATTTTGCAAAATGAGTATACTTTCAATTAAAACTATAAATTCTAATCAATTTTAGCGACAAATTTTTATTAAGCTAAATTATTATTTTCTTTTTTGGGAAACGAAGATTTTTTTCAAAATACGTTTTTATACTTTCGTATATGTTTTCGGTGTCACTAAACTCAAAAATTAGCATTCCAGTGTCAGGAAATGCCTTAAAAACCCTTAAAATACAAAAACGCCCCTTTTTTACCAACACAATTTTTGGATTATATAGCAAAAATCGTGTATACAATACGAGACATCTGGACATCAATACGGAACATCTGGATAGTAAATTACAATTTATAGTTATATAGCAATTTAGAAATTGGTAATTTTTGGCAAAAAATGAACATTTGATTTACTATCAATAGCGATAGCGGTTTACGGAGAATGAAAAGTAGAACTCATACAAAAAAAAAATAAGACCAAATAGTAGTGTTTTGGTAGATTTGCAATATGATAGTGTTATTTGGAAAATCACCTAGAAACCCTATCTTATAACATTGTTATAGAATTGCGCCCTGCGTTTCTCGATCCAAAAGGCGCGTTTGAATAAACGGAAAGAGTTTTGGGTACTTTTCAAATATCTTTAGGTCATCTACAACTATAAATTGTAATTTACGATCCAGATGTTCCGATTATATACGATTTTTGCTATTTAATACAAAAATTGTTGGTAAAAAAGGGGCGATTTTTTCGTTTTAAGGGATTTTAAGGCGTTTTTAAGGCATTTTCGGACACTGGGATGTTCATTTTCGAGTTTAGCGACTCCGAAAACATATAAGTAAGAGAGTATAAAAAAGGAATTTTGAAAAAAATTTTGTTCCCCGACGAAGAAAATTTTAATACTTGGTAAAAATTTGTCGCCAAAATTGATTAGAAATTATAGTTTTAATTGACAAGTATACTCTTTTTGCAAAATCTAAATATCTGGTAAGGTTAAATATAGGTTCTAATCAATTAATTATTAACTTTAAAGCACACCCAGCAACAGTAATAAAAATTTTCCTAGGAGACGCACCCGTGGCGCGCAATCGGTGTGCGCTAAGTGGACCGCCCCTTGATTTTTACTTGTAATTGTTGCTATTATAAAAAAGTAATATACTATTATTTTTAGTTATACTATTAATTGTCTGATAAACTTGTCTATATCTACTTATTATTATGTTACTTGTTTAAAATATTTATCAAGGTTTATAAATTGTCTGACCAGTTTGACTGTTACTACTGTTGATGTCACTGTTGAAAAATAAAACATTACTAAATTAAAAATTAATGCTCGTCTGACTGTTTCGGGTGTAACTGTGTAACTACTGATTATAAAACTTTTAATAAGATTTACTTTTGTTTGATTTTAAATTAGTATGCATAAAACATAGTGTTAAGATTTAACATATCCAACTAAACTCGTCCTTATCTACTGAAAGACAATTCATGTTTTGGTACAGGATTAGTATTAATTTAATTAGTGTATTGTCCGATCATTTTGCCTTAAAATTAAAATTCATATAGGAAGGATTAAATAATTTTAACAGATAAAAATATAATCCTAAAATTGTCAGTATCTAAATCCAGATTAAAAGAAAATTATTAATTATTTTTTAGTATAAAATTTTATTAAATATTAAATAATTACATTAAAAAAACAAATGATGTAATTTAGAAAATTATTAATCCTATATGTTTAAAGTTTAAAATTATAAATTATACTCTTAACTAACTTGTTTTTATCTAAACTCATCTCATAGCATGTTTAAAATTACCAAACTTTTCCTACCAAAACTTATTTTATTAATAAAATTTCTGTTATCTGATCTCGTGTATACTTTATTTTTCTCTTTAATGTTTATTTAACAACTTTAATAAACAAACTCAAATTTAATATTAAATGGACATTTCTCTAAAATGAACGTATGAATTATTCATTTACTAATAGACATTTTTAATTTTCTAATTATTTTTGTACCTTAACTTGTTTGTTATTTTTAAAAATTTTGTTTTCTTTTTGAATTTTTTTGGGATTTCTTGGCTACTAAGAACATAATTAAATATTCAAATAAAAAATGGTTTAGCTGAGGTGTTGAGTCAATATTTACTCTTAGCACTCTTAAAATTAACACTAACTTCCAGTTTAAAATATGCATAATTACAAAATTTCTATGTTTTCTTTTCATTTAAAAATTCATAAAATTTTATTTTAATGTAAATATTAATGAAAAATTAAATTTATTTCACATAAAATTATCATTTTAATTAGATTCTTGAAAATAAAAATTACTTAATTTTTTCATGTGCAACTAATAAAAATAATCCTATAAAAAATGTGTACATAATGTTAAGACTTTTTATTTAGGAAATAGTTTTTTTTCTTTAAAAAAGTTTTAAATTTCATGAAATATATAATATTTTCTTTAAAAAAAAAAACTTTTTTTTTAGAACGAGTTATATATGCTAAATCTCCAGAATTTATATCTTAAAAAGTGTAAAATTTATTTAACTAAATTTAAAAAAAAATTTAATCTTGTAGGTACATTGATGAAAAATCAGAGAAAATAAAATTAAAAAGTCCATCATTAACAATAAAGTCGAATAAAAAAAAATCCACGCTGCAACGTTTGAAAAAAATTCATAATATTATTGATAAAACATTTGAGAAATTGGATGATTCACTTGAATTATGGGATATTGAAACTGTTGATTTATTAAGTGCAGAATTGAATGATTTGATTAAATTATCATTGGAAGAAAACGATGATAAAAAGTTTTCGAGTTACTGTCATTTGGCATTAACCCAGTTGACAATTGGCAGGCATGATAAGGCATGTGATTATCTAAAAAATGCTATTTTCACAGCTAAATTATCTGGAAAATTGATATTATTGATTAAATCATTGCATTTGGCTGGTAAAATACATATTGATAATGGGCATTTGACTCTGATAACAAAGTTATGGGAGAAATTTTTACCGAAAATTCCAAATGGTTCAATCGCATTATCATGGTTGTATCATGATATTGCAAAATGTTATCAATTAATGAATAATCACAATAAATCATTAGAAATAGCATACAAATCTTTGAATAATTCTAAATTAATCAATTGCAACAAATGGATAATCAATTCACATTTATTAATTGGACAAAATTTACTAAAATTAGGTAGATTTAATGAATCAGTTGATTCTTTGAAAATTGTTGCTAATTACAGTACTGACAATCAAGACTTTGATATGTTAAATTATGTACAAAATTTAATTGACCAAATAACTAGTGTTTTAGAAAAAATACGTTTAGATAGATTAAGATTTTTAGGAAAACCATTGGAGTCATCTGATGATGAAGATAATGATGATTATGATTTTAATAGACTTAAACCGATTTTCGAAGATGAAGCTGGTGAGTTTGATTTACTTTGTATTTTATATTTTTTATAAAAATAATAACAGAGTTAATCTTCTTACATGTAGATGAAAAAACCGATAACGCAAATAAAAGTATTATTAAAGAGGAAGTACCGAATAATCAATCAAATATTTCTGGTTTATTGAGTAAAGTTAAAGATCTGAAACCAAATTATGATGGGTCATCTTCATTAACGATAATTGATAAAATAAAACTAACAAGAAATAAAAAAATAATAGAAGACGATGATAATAATAAAATTGATATCCCATTGTTAGAATTATCAGACATTGATAATGAGGACGAGAGTGTTAAAAATGAAATGTCACCATTAAATAATAAATTTACATCGAGAACGTTGACAATAAGACGTGAAATCGATGAAAATGACATGATGTCAAATTCAGATGACGCAGAAAATAATAATAACCAAATGGATTTTTATTTTTTATTTGGTAATATCAGCATTAGTTCGAAAGACGACAGCAACGACGAAGGTACAGTAAATTCTTAATCTTAAATTTTTAAGTAGTTTTATAGTAGTAAAAACCAATTTTATATATATTTTCAGTACTGAGTTTTCCAAGTAAAAGTAACTTATTGCCAAGAAATCTAATAGACGATGATGTTGTAGAAGAAGAGGAAAGAATGGAAAGAAAGTTTAACTACAATAATGATAAAAGCAAAATAAAAATTGACGACAATTACGATATAGAAAAGTTTATTTCAAATATTTCTTATAAAAGTCCATTTGAGGAAGAATCTTTACTATCAACAATCATACCACCATTTGCTCAAGAAATAAAAGATAATGATGAAATTGAACATGGAAAATCAATAAATAAAATTAATGAATTTAATTTAATTGATTTTACTGAATAAAATATTATTATTATTATTTTTTTTTTTTAGACAATTTTTATTTTTTACACTAAAAAGCTTTTATTTACCTATATTTAAGCTTTTATTTTTAATTGAAATTTTAATTATATTTTATTAAATATTGATTTAATTTATATGTAAATTTAATTATTAATTCAATAAAATATAATAAAATTTTATTGATAATTCCGCTATTAATAAATATTTTAAAAACCACGAATTCTGAATTTATTAATTTACGATGGATATTTATAAAAAGTAAACTGAAAATAATTATGTGATAAGCTTTTATTAACAACCACGCTTTTTGCTTATTATTTATCATTTAATTTTTTTAAGTGCTCTAAGAGAGAGGTGGGGGGGGGGGGGGCAACCATGATGAGAAAAAGTTTTTTGAGTTGTTTATTTCGTAAATCGGAGTTTTTCTCGTGCAATATTCGTTTAACATCCATAAATAGGAAAAAAAACCTTATTCGGGATAATTTTTCTAAATTCGCAAATACCAACAAAATTTTGCCTCCAGTTTATTTTTTAGAACACTGATCTCAAACTTCAGGGCCTTATACGTGAAAAATGTTGGAATTTTGCGATTATTGAAAAGTTTGGGTGTTTTTTTGCTAATTTAAGGTTGCTAAAGAAATTTGCACGATTAAAACCTTAATTTAAGGAATCAACGGCCCAATCAACTCTTAGCAGGCCTTTCTTATCTTGACTGGAGTCAGTATTATATCATTCTTTGAGAGCTAAAATATTATTCTTATGAATTTTTTAATCAATTGAAAAATAGTTTTACTTCTTATCTAAAAAACAGGTTACTTAAAGTAAATTTCAAGCTAATATATATTTAATGGGGAAAAAAGTGATATAAAAAAAAATCAATAACTCTTGAATATATCTATTGATGATGATAAAAAAGTTTAAAGAATGACAAAATGAATGAGTATACACTGAATGGAGTACATTTGAAAGAGATACCTGTTGAACTTTATATATAGACTAGCATATTTATATATAATTATGTCCTTGTATTTTATATAAAATTATGCTCTTAAAAAGTAAGACGTTATAGTGCATATGCAACGTAATGCATGTTAGATTATTTTATGCAATATTATATTTAGAATATTTCATAATAAGCTTTTCTATTTAATTAGATATTTTAATTATTTAGCTTTAAGAATTATCAAAAAAGTCAAAATTTATCAGAAGAAAAATTAGCAGTTATTTAGGGTTTTTATGGAGCTTTTAAACCAAATGAATCTGAAATAATATTTTTTGAAATAAGATTTTGTAAGTCAAATGGGGATTATGAGATTTGGATGGGAAAGTTGCTTTTTATTTTCAGGATTGGTTAAGCTAGTTGAAACACCTCCATATAAGCTTCGGTACTAAAAGAAATAGGGCTCAATGCACACTAGCTAGTGCCTTACTTCTCAATATAAAAACTTTATACAAAAGACAATAAAAGTGTGCTTTTACTCATACTTATATTATATTTATTATTATACATATTTATGATTTGATATTTAATGATTATTATTATTCAAAAGGGAAATTCTCGTGAGAGTATGCAAATAGCTTGATAATAGTTAAGACATTTCTTTAGCTTCATTCATGTACATTTTTACTGTTATTATTCCTTTTAAAGAAATAAGATTTTAAACCAAGATAAATAAAGCTCTTTTGAATTTTTGAATTTTTAGGCCGTAAACCATTTGATTCGGATAATTTTATTTGATAAAAATAATGCAAATTTGAAAAAAAAGGAAAAAAATTAAAATAATCTCTTCTCTTCATAAACTGTTATCCCTTACATCCCAACAGGGATTCAAAGTAATTGAATTTTTTTGTAGGTTAAATAAACCGTATCAGCCCACATTTAATTATATGCAAGATAAAATTTTATTTTTATACATAATGAATACTCTTCTTAAAATTCTATATATAAGAAGCAGACGAGCGTGACTACGATTAACACTTAATTCTAGAGTCGTTTTTGCAAAGATACAACAAGCTGTTCTTTTATTATTCATAAAGCGACTTAATTTGCGGCTTTTTTCTATGTTCTATAATACATATAAAAAAAATCTTTTCTTCGTTTTTATTTAGATTTTTTTACTCTTTTTTTATAGAGAATATAAATTTATTTATTTGACAATAAAATTGTTTTATGCTGTTATTGGATAATTTCAACTTTTATTGAATTATATGGTTTTCAATTATATCATAAAAGAAATTTTTACAATTTTAAAAGTTATTGACCATTTTTACTGAGTAATTTTGTGCTTAGAACTTCAAGTTTTTATTTCAAAACCTTATGTTATTTACTGCTGGTGATAAAAAGTAAAAACAGTCCTAAAGAAATTGCATTTTATAGAAAATTCAACTTTATTAAAATTCAAATTTACCCGCTAACTAAAACAATTATAAAGAACATACAAACAAATTTTTGCTCTCCATTATATTTTAGTTCTAAAAAAGTTTTTTTATATACATAGGCAACTTTATTTGATATTATGAAATTCCTTTGTTTTTTCTTTTTCGAGTATTGTTAAAATGTGTATTTTAGATGAATAAAATACAATGATTTAGCGTGATAAAAGAATTTTTCTCCTTTTTCATAATAATACTTTTTATATCTGTATTATTGTTCTTTTAAAATCTTTATAAACTTTATTTTTCATTTTTTTTTTTTTTTTTTTTTTTTTTGTCACCTTTCAATCAAATGTATATAGTTAACAAAAGTAAAAATTTTTAGCACATAATAACATAGTTAATTTTTAAAACAATTAAAAATAGTTTTTACATAATTTTTATAAAAATAAAATAAAAAAAATAAATTTTAATTAAAATAATTGGAATTATAAAAAATTGGTTTTGCTTTTTAAAAAAGTATACAAATTAAATTATAAAATAAAATTATTTAAATTCAAATGGTTTTTATATTCATTGCACAGCACATATTTTTTATATTTTAATGAATTAAGAATATTTATGTATATTAGACTGATTCTTATTTTGTATAATGGAAATTGATCATTTTGAAATTCAATAAAAATGATTTTTGATTTTGTTTCTTGCTAAATTGGGATAGCTCATCTTGATGGTATGAAGTTTGTGAAAAGTAGTTATTTTATATAGGGGTATTTTGATGATTTAAAAAAACTTGAAATATGAAAACCCCAAAAATTTAAAACCTAATACGTGATATCCCAAATTAGAAGAGAATCTTTTCAACAATTTTGTCTCATAAGAAACAAGGCGGCATTTCTAACTTGTAACTTTATTTAAATTATTTAAAAGTTAGAATCAGTCTAATATAGAAATATTACATAAAAATTTAATCCATTACCAATCCATTACATTATACACTTGCATTATTAGAATTCACTTGAGTTGTCACAACTGCTTGTAATTTTTTTTTTTTTACATAAATTCTTTTTTCTATATCCTCGACGTTTTTTCATATAAAAAAAAAGCCCTGAATGACCTCAACGACAAAAGCTGCGTGATTATGTCAAATGTGTATTTGGTATTCTGTTTAAACTTACTTACTTAGAAAATGCCAAAACTATTTTTTTCCCTTTTTTTAAACTTTTTTTTTATTATGTTATACCGTAGAAATGTAAATAAAATGTATTTTATGTATGCTTTTTACTTTTCTGTTCTAAAATATTTAACGTTTTAAATAATAAAATTTTTTGAAATAAAAAAATAAATGGTAAATTTTTTACATTTAGAATTTATTCCGCTCACTAATATACGAGTTTATTAAATTTTAATTATTTTCAAAGAAATAACTTTTTATTAAAGCATTTTTTTTAATTTAGTTATCGTGCATTTGCAGGTAGAAAAAAGAAAAACTTATAAAGTTTGTTTACCTGCAATCAGCCTTGATAAAGTTAAAGTGTACATAAGATTTTATAGAACTTTAAAAAGAAATCAAGAATTCTAAGTAAGAAAAAATAAATAAATAAATTTGTTTAAATACACATTCGCTATACATTTTTGTATTATTTTTCTACTTATTTTATAAAAAAAGGTTCAAAGAAAAATATCTGAAAATAAATTCTTGCTTATAAAACTATTCCTGATAATACTATAATGAGAAATTAAATTTTAATTTGTGGTTCAGAACTCTATATTAAATCTAAAATTAATTATCCTGTAAAATATAGTTTTATGGCTTGGATTATCATTTCTTAGATTATCTTTTGAATAAATTATAATGGTGAGAAATAATGGTGAAAAATACAGAAAGGTTTAAGACCTTTTCTCGAGTTTTAGTAAATAGACCATCATAAATCCAGAAAAATATTTTCTGCAAGCACTAAAGTAGTAAGCTGTGAAAAAGGTTATACTCATAATAAAAAATCTGTGCTGTAGGATTCAATTTGCAACTGAAAATATGAATTTTCAAGACTTTAAAATTTTTCCCTCAAATTCTGGTCAACAGACCTAACTGAAACCTATGAAAAATCATATTATTTTAAGGCATCAAAGCAACCGCAGAAAAAGGTTTTATTCACAGTGACACTAAATGTGCTTTATTATTCAATTTTCCCGCTAGAAATATGAATTTTTGAAATTAGCAGATTTCAAATTTTTTTTCTCAAATTCTGCTCATCAGACCTTCAAGAAAACTATGAAAATCCTTTCTTTGGGTATCAAAGCAAACCTTTGATAAGATTTTATTCATGGTGAAACTTACTGTGCTTTATTATTCAATTTTCCCGCTAGAAATATGAATTTTTGAAATTAGCAGGCTTTAAATTTTTTTTTGCTAACTCTAATCAACAGACCTAAATAAAACCTATGAAAATCTGTTTTTCAGGCATCCAATAAACTCCTTGTTGTGTATATATGTAATATAGTATATGTGTGTATGTTGGAGCGCTCCCCCCCATTTTTATGTATGATCTCATAATTATGAGATTATGATCTCATAAATTGTTAAATTATTTTAAATAATCAGGATTATTTTCCTTTTTTTTATTAAAAAATATTAAATCATATTAATTTAGAAATTCAATTTTTTGCTAACTATTGTAAATTTTCTAAATTAACTTTAAAATTTTTTCATCATGCTATTTTGAATTTTCAATTATTATTGCTTTCAAAAGAAAAATCTTAAACTTTTTTTTGAGCGTTATCTAATTAATTTTGACGTTACATAGGTTCAACAACCTTTCAATTCATTTGGCTTTCAACTTGCTGAAATCAAGTGACTCTACTGCACTGACTGACATGGAATCTGTGGCCTTAGTGGACTTTCAACAACTTATATATTTTGCTGCTTCATCAATACTGCTTGAAAAATTGAAGTCTTCAACAATGGACCTACAGATTGTGCTGCGCGGTCAGTTATGACATTTAGAAGTTGTAATATTTTAATTTTTCTAAATAATTTGCTAAATCTAGATAATTAACTTTATGTAACTTTTTTGTAACTTAAACTATTTTTTTTAATTTTTCCACTTGCAGTTTTATTTTTTTAAATTAACTTTCTTACTTAAATTCATCATATCTAAATTTAATAATATTGCAAATTTATTCAACTATTTTGTAAATATTATTACTCTAAATGAAACCATTCTGTCTCTCTTCATTAACCTACAATTGTAGAAATTTTGTGGGTTGAGAGGAGGGAGATATAGATGGTATTGATATAAATGTGCATACTTGTACATTTATATATAAACCTGGCAAAGTGGGTGGTAAATATCATTACTTTTTACTTGCTTTAGATTATAATTTTTGCTGCTTTACACCCCTACTTTGTCAGATTATCATAAAAATAAGCTCAAACCACTGTATAAGAATTTTGCTTTAAAAATAATATTTGGCTAATTTAAAAATTCTTTCTAAGCTAAGTTATCAAGCTTAAGCTTTATTTATTTGTTTGTTGCTATACACAAATAAAGGTGTTTTAATCTATAATCATTTTTTAAAATTAAATTGAGGAATCTTATGCAAATTAATTTCTCCTTTTCATTGTTTTCGAGGAGAGGGAGAGAACTAAGCAAAATTTTTATATTGGGTTAAAGTTCTATTTGCTGAACTTTATAAAATTTGTTAATATGCTATAATGATATTTGTCTGTGTTAAACCGCTCAATTTATAAAAAAGAAAAATGTCATTACTGACTGTGTAGTGTGGTCTGAGGTTTCATTGGTCTTACAAACCACTGAGGTCTATGGATTGCATGCCGGTCTGGTGAGGTTAATAAAACTTGAAATTAAGCGATCAGCCAATCTTAAACTCTAACACTCGTTATTTATTTATATTTGTACGCGTTTTGCTAAGTGTTGTATTGTAAAATTATGATCTCATGATCAAGTTTAATCAGGAACTCTTCAAGTTCAACTAATTAAAATTAATTACCATTTTTTATCTTAATATAATTGGCTATCATTTTATAAATTGTAATTTTTTTTTTTCTTATATTTTTCCATTTTTTGGTTTTATTTTTTTTTTAAATTAAATTCTCTTGTTTAAAACTAATTTTATGTAAATTTCATAATGCTACAAAAATTAAGATTCAGAAAATGTTTAGCCTAAAATTTGTGCTATTAATTTTGTAAAAATGCACATTTTCAATTTATCTTCTAATTATGACATAACTTTGCATGTGTGAATTTGGCAAGGTGGGTGGTGAAAATCACTGTATTTTTACTTTATAACTATTTGCTACGTTACCCCTACTTTGTCAGATTGACATAGATTTAAGTTTAAGTCAAGGTTTGAAAATTTTGCTATTAACTTATAAATATGCTTTTATAAACAATGACATGTTCCTTTTCTATTTGCGAGGAAAGGGGGATGCTTGTAGTTCTACTTGCAGAACTTAAAATGAATGTCATAAATTACTGTGTAGAATAATCTGAAATATCATTGGTCTTACAAACCATTGAGGTTTATGGATTGCCTACCAGTCTATTGGAGTTAATCAAACTCAGAATCAGTCAAGTTAGAATTTAAATTGAATAATTATGTATAAATTGTAATATATTTTTTTTAATTTTGCTATATTTTATTCCATTAGGCATAAATTTTGTTTAAATTAAAATCATATTTTTTTATATATTATTATGTCATCTGCTCACCACAAGTATTTTTTTGCTTTAAGTCTTTATTTTTTACAATTTAGTAATAAATTGTGGTGGGTGGAATGTTGTGTATATATGTAATATAGTATATGTGTGTATGTTGGAGCGCTCCCCCCCATTTTTATGTATGATCTCTACCGAGGCCCAGTCCCCACTGAGACGACGACTTATAAGCGTCTACAATAAAGCTTATCAAAGTTATATACAAATTGCTGTCTATATAATTATTGTGACTCCTTTTATACATCCAATATCCTTTCAATTCACTCCTAAAAAAGGTTTTCTTCGTGGTGAAACCATCTAGTCTTTTTTATAAATAAATAAATAAATATATGTAGTAAATTTCATCAGCACAAGAAAAAACTGTGTCATTATGTATACTAAATGTTGCTATTTTTCTTGCAGTTAATAAAATGTGAACAAAAAATTACTAAAAAAAATTACAAAGCTTATCAAATATCAAACAGCCATTAATAATTCATGCATAGAGTTACAAAGGATATAAATTTTTGATAAATTATTTACTTTCTTTTATTTCTTATATTTTTTTGTTACAAAATATACATTATTATAATATATAAAAATATATGGGATTTTCCCCGTCAATTTATCAAAAAATTTGATATTTATGTATTTCCTATTATGCATACCATATGCGAATTGATATTACTGAGAATCAAAGGTTAAAAATTTTTTATAAAAATATAAGAATTTTTTTTTTAATTAAAAGAGTATAAATTTTGGGAAAAAATCATTCTTATTAATTACATCTAATAGGGTAAATGAACCAGTGAATGACCAATACTGTGTATTTCTTATGGAAAACGAGTGGTCATTTATTAGATTTTAGCCGGTCATTCACTGGCTCATTTACCCTATGTGAAGCTGAGTCTATATAAATATAAAAAAAGTTGGGCTCATAAAATTAATTTAAAAAAAAAGAGCTAAGCACAAAAGTTTGCTTATTTGAACTCATAAAGATCAGCCCATATGCATTTTTTTTTCTAACGTAAAAATATATAAAAAGAGTTTTCATGCATTATGCATAGCATGGCATAATTTTCCATCAAACTTTCTCGTGCTTTCTTGCTACGTATATACATAATCAACTGTGGACTTTTTTTAATATATGTATATGTATATTAGCCTTGACGCTATTTTATTTGCATATTTTCGTAAATTCAAACTCCCTGAATTTCTCAGACTTTCATAGTCTCATATAAGCACTAGTTGTACCAATTTAGGCTGGTTTTTTAATCCAACATTTTCAGAGTATTATTTTTTTCAGATTTTTGGATTTATTTGATTAATATTATTTCCCAAAAATTTTAATATTTGATTGTAAAATAATAATAGAATAAATTTACCAAAGAAAAGATTTTACTTATATAATTTATGAAGAAATTTCAGAATTCTAGTAGGAATGACAGTATGAAATATACTTCTGATAAGATATTTAACTATATCCATATATATATATATATATATGAGCAATTATTTTAAAAGTGATACTTAATTCGAGCCTGGAATCGTAAATTTTTTTTTTGAGGGCACATCGATATGACCCGTGTTTTCAGATAGTTTGAACCTTCAGAAAACCGAAAAAAATCGTGAACAAGAAATCGGCGATAGGTGCCAAAAAGATTTTTTCACTTTTATGTCAAAAAACGTGTTTTTCGTATCTGAGCTACCCTAAATTTTTAAAATAACTTTTGAGGTAAAAAAACTTTTTTAAAATAGATAAAAAAATCTGATTGCCAGGGAAAAACCACTCCATAAGAAAAAAAAACTTATCTTTTTCGGATGAAATTTAGCCAAGTTATCGTCAATTTAAGATTTTGCTCAAATACGTCTTAAAAAAGATTGAAATTTTATTGAAAAAAGCCTGTTTCTGAACCTTAAACATGCATTATTCGCATGATTTTCATCGTAAAATAATAATTTTTTTTTTAAAATTGATTAATTTTTTCCTGGCAATTCATTTCTTTATGAAAAAAATTATTTTTATTGACAAAATTTTAATTTTTAGATCAAAAACTGTGTTAAGTAAATCTTGCTTCTTACAGTTTTCAAAGGCTTTTAACCTAAAAATTGAAATTTGGTCAATAAAAATGATTTTTTTTCTTAAAGAATTGAATTGCCAGGAAAAAATTAATCGATTTAAAAAAAAAAATTATTATTTTACGATGAAAATCAAGCGAGTAATGCATGTTTAAAGTTCAGAAACAGGCTTTTTTAAATAAAATTTCAATCTTTTTTAAGACGAATTTGAACAAAATCTTAAATTGACGATAACTTGGCTAAATTTCATCGTAAAAAGATAAGTTTTTTTTTCTTCTGGAGTGGTTTTTCCTTGGCAATCAGATTTTTTTATCTATTTTAAAAAAGTTTTTTTACCTAAAAAGTTATTTTAAAAATTTGGGGTAGCTCAGATACGAAAAACACGGTTTTTGACATAAAAGTGAAAAAATCTTTTTGGCACCTATCGCCGATTTCTTGTTCATGATTTTTTTCGGTTTTCTGAAGGTTCAAACTATCTGAAAACACGGGTCATATCGATGTGCCCTCAAAAAAAAAATTTACGATTCCAGGCTCGAATTAAGTATCACTTTTAAAATAATTGCTCATATATATATATTTAAGAAAACTTGTGTTGAATTTTGTAAAAAAAAGTTTACTCAAGATGTTACAAGCTTAAGTATAAAAAAGTATAGAATAAAAAAAAAAGAAAAGGTCACGAAGCAAGTGGATTTAAAACCGATTACTTAGCATTAATCTTTCAACTTCCAATCTAGATATATATATGTTTAAGTTATATCATGTTTTATACATGTAAAATACGATTTTTATTTTTTACTTTATTACCAAATTACTTTTTTTTTTAATTAACTATTTTTATTAATTATTAATAATTTTTAGGTTACGTACATTACTCCAGTCAAAACGCGGTTTAGGGTGTATTTTCAGCTACTGACATGAGATTTGCTCTACTATATGTTTTTTGGGTCGCTGATCAAGAAAATCGGGGTTATTTCCGCCCGAAATTTGCGGAACACCCTTAAATTTGCAAAAACTACCCCCAAAAAGGGTTTTTTTTATATATTAGCAAACTGAGTTTATGGATTTAGCCAAGAATTGTTCTTAGAGGGTTTTTTGGGTCGCTGAACAAGAATTCCAGGTAGTTTTCAATGAATAATTAATATTTCACCCTTAAATTAGCAAAAATTAACCCTAAAAGGGGGTGTTTTTGATATTTTTGCACTTTGAGCGACCAAATTATGTCCATACAGGTTTTTTGGGTCGCTGATCAAGAATTTGGGGGAATTTTTGATAAATAATTAATATTTCACCCTTAAATTAGCAAAAACAACCCCTAAAAAGGGTGTTTTTGCTATTTTCGTAATTTGAGCAGCTAAATGAGATTCTTACAGTTTTTTTGGGCGATGATCAAGGATTTGGGGGATTTTTTTTTTAAAATTAATATTTCACGCTTATATTACTGAAATTCTCTGAAACAATGGAATTTTTTGTACATTCATGCATTTTTTACTTTTTGTAAGCTTATTTTAAGTATTTTTGGGATACTTAACTGTAACTTAAGTATAATGATTGCTATTAAAGGGAGTTCTAATTTATTATTTATACTCAAAAAATTATAAATAAAGTATTCATAAAATTTATGTAAAAACATTTTTTAATAATTGAAAATAATGCAGGTGAATAAAAATAATAAAAATACAATAATACAAAATATTACAATAGTTATAAATAAAAAATAATGCAATCGCTTATTTGTAAATAGTGCATGCATAATAAAAAAAATATACATTGCAAGTAAAATATAAAGTTTTAAAAATAGAGAATAAAATTTCAATTTAAATCAGATTTTTTATAAATTTTTCTTTAAATATAATTAAAATATTGATTATTCACAAAAAACTTCTCAAAGTATTGATCAGCAACCAAAAAACCAGTAAGGATCTAATCTGGTCGCTAAAAGTGCGAAAATAGCAAAAGCACCCTTTTTAGGGGTTGCTTTTGCTAATTTAAGGGTGAAATATTAATTATTTATAAAAAATTCCCCCAAATTCTTGATCAGCGATCCAAAAAACCAGTAAGGACCTAATCTGGTCGCTCAAAGTGCGAAAATAGCAAAAGCACCCTTTTTAGGGGTTGTTTTTGCTAATTTAAGGGTAAAATATTAATTATTTATCAAAAATTCCCCCAAATTCTTGATCAGCGATCCAAAAAACGAGTAAGGACCTAATCTGGTCGCTCAAAGTGCGAATATAGCAAAAACACCCTTTTTAGGGGTTGTTTTTGCTAATTTAAAGGTGAAATATTAATTATTTATTGAAAATTCCCCCAAATTCTTGATTAGCAACCCAAAAAAACTGTATGGACATAATCTGGTCGCTCAAAGTGCAAAAATATCAAAAACACCCCCTTTCAGGGTTAATTTTTGCTAATTTAAGAGTGAAATATTAATTATTCATTGAAAACTACCTGAAATTCTTGTTCAGCGACCCAAAAAACCCTCTAAGAACAATTCTTGGCTAAATCCATAAAGTCAGTTTGCTAATATATCAAAAAAACCCCTTTTTGGGGGTAGTTTTTGCAAATTTAAAGGTGTTCCGCAAATTTCGGGCGGAAATAACCCCGATTTTCGTGATCAGCGACCCAAAAAACATATAGTAGAGCAAATCTCATGTCAGTAGCTGAAAATACACCCCCCCCCCCCCGCGTTTTGACTGGAGTACATGGGATGTTTGCAATATGGCACATATGCTGAAATATGATTTTTAACTACGTGATCTCAAAAGTTTTTATAAAAATAAACTGTTGTTTAATATGTGCATTTTCTATGCAAAAAAGCCATATAGATGGAACTATTAATTTAAAAACACTTATATCGATGTCAAGATTTCTTGTATAATAACAAATTTAACGGAAATTGATTTGTTATTAAGATTTGATAAAAGACTATTTTATGTTAATTTAAGATAAGATTTTATAGTGTAAATAATTAGGTTTTAGTTAAATGATATTTTGATAAGAGCAAAAAAAAAATTAATTAGATATTAAAATTGATAAATGAATTTTTTTTAATATTTATTTTCTTTAATATTTTTATGCATTACTTTTCATATACGTACACATAATTTATCTAATAATAACTTATATATTTTATAGAAAAGTATGTCACGTTTTGTGTACATAATCTGCATATAGTAGACTTTGTAATATTTTAAAATTTGTTAAATCATAATGCTACTGAAAAATAAAAATATATAAAATCTTGAGAAATTTGATTTTGGAAATTTTGCATTTTAAAAAAATTGTAGGGTAGAAGCATCGTTTTTGGACAATAACTAGTTATTAGACATAAAATTAAATTATGAGAAAAATTCACGAACTGGGTTAAAAAACCAAAAAAATAATGTCATTTACATAATAATATTGTATTTTATAAAAAGTTTATTTCTTATTAGTGATTAGTGATGATTAATTATTGCAAAACAAATTCGATTCATCAAAATTTACTATAAATTTAAGTAACTGAAAGGTTTTTACACCTAAAATACATATTTGGTAACAGAAAATTATTTTTTAAATCATAAATTTTTTAAAAATTGCCCAAAACTGGTGCTCTTGCCCTACTTATAAATCCGAGTGTTAATTTTAACAAAAAAGTTGCAGATTGAAAATAAAATATAAGGATAAAAGAGGAATTTTAATAAAATCCTTCAGCAGATTCCAAACGTGAAAAATTCTGCGAAGATCACCATATGAATATATATAATAAACAGCACGCAGCTTGAAATTTGTTCCAAATATTCACAACTGAAATTGCGTCAAGTTCTAAATAAGTATTTCCTTCACGAATTATTTCATAAGCTACATTTAATTTGTATTGATTTGCAAACTAATGCACAAAATTTAATCTGAAAAAAATATTATTTTAGAAGATAATTTTCTTTTCTTAGCAGATAATTTTCCATATTTTCACTATCATAAATTATCAAAAAGCAATTCTGCAATAATCCTAGAATTGTGAGGGTACTGAAAATAAGTTGAGAAAAAAAGAAAAATTAAAATTTGTAAAAAGTAAAATGCAACTGAAGTCTAGTATACACGCTAACCATTAATTCGCATAATGCAAAATGTTATTAAACCGTAAGTTGATTGATCGTTTCTTTATTTTTATAGCATTAACATAGAGAAATATGTGTATAAGTACGTATGTCTACATAATACGATCGATATACATATATATGTGTTTAATATAAATTTCAGCTGTTACGATAAACTATAACATATATTATGAACTCAATTATATATTTATAAATTACGTACACATAGACATAAATATATATATAACAACAGGTTGTACAGTAATGACAAACGCTGGTGATTGTTTATACGACCACAGAATTAGCTCTATCCTAATACAATACATACTTGTTGACCATGTCCATGGATTTTAATAAATTAGCATAATAATAGAATTTTTATCTACTTATCATGTAAATAAAGAAAAAAAAAATATTCATTTTTTCAAAACTGAAAGTTATCTGTTTAAAGATAAATGACTTTGTGTTTATTTATATGCTAACATTTACTTGACTTATATTTTCTACATGTATATCTATACAGAGTGTGTTTGAGCTCATAAATTCTTAAGAAAATATTTCTCTTTTTTTTGCACTTTTTAAAGAAAAAGAAAAGCTTTTGTCATTTTATATTATGTTTGAGCTTTATATATTTATCTTATATGTGTGATATTTTCCAAGTCATTATCTACTTAATGTTTTTTCCCTTTTTTATATATATATACTTGAAAAATACGGTCTGCATATGACGATAACAGTTTTTTCTATTTGGTTAAATACGATTTTTTTAGCTGTTATAATTTAACTTATTTGGTATCTTGATACTCAGGATTTTTATTAAAAAAATTTTCATGACTTTGTATACTTATTTTTTTAAAAATAAATTCTATTAAAATAAATGAAACTGTCACTTGAGGCAGAGTATAATTTTATTTTTTTCAAGATTATCAGTTGTTCTATAACTAAAAGAAATTTTTGTTGTACTATTTTATTCGATCAGGAGTTTAAAATTTGGGTGTGCGATTACTTGTATGTAAATGTAAATGTAAATGTAAATATTATTTATTTGTCCAGAAGAAAATATGATACATAATTATAACAGTGTATTTATAAAATTTATAAAAATAGAAATGTAACTATACAATAATTTATAAATAACATAGTATAACATAGTTATAACAAATAAAATGAAACAATTTTAGTAATATCATGGCAACAGTGAGTAAAACAGAAAATAGTAACAGAAAAAATAAGGAAATATTAGATTTCTAATAACACTAATGCATTCAGTCCTGATAAAACATTATTAAAAGACTGAGTCTTTGTATTTATGACTAGAACTTTTTAAGTACTTTAATAAACCTGCCTTAAAAGAATTAGGTGAAGGGAGGAATCGTATTGATGAAGGGAGAGAATTCCAGCTTTTTGTGCCTTGCACTTGGAATGAGCAGTCACAGCAGTATTTTCGAGTAATTGACCAGAAAGATTGTTTTTTGGACTTTTTTAAAAATTTAGGCAAATTTTAGGTTTACTCTGTAACTGTAAACCTTCTAGAAAATTTTCAGAATTCGTCCAAATTTGGGTCTTAGAGCCCCTTCAGGAAACTTAGGAATTTTAAATAGAAAGTATACTATTCTGCAGCAAATTTTAAGTCCAGATACGATTTTGGCTTCAAAAGAAATGCAAGGCCCATTTTTTAGACCAAATAAAGCTTTTATTCAGTTCTAAATGAAAAAAAGATTAATTAAATGAAGTTATTGGTCTTTACGAACAAATGATGTTAATAATTTTTAAATTTTACTACTAAACATGGTATACATTTAAATACTCAACGTAATAAATATCAAACATTTTTGTAGAAAATTATTGAAAATGTTTTTATCAATTTTCAATAATTTTTTACATCTAAATATTGTATAATGATATTATAAACACAAATTGATTGAAAAAAAGTCGTATTAATAAATATTTCTCAAATCGAAAAAAATGCCAGAGCCGGTGGAACACGAACCCACGATTCTTTCATGTCTAGTGAAATCGAAAAAAAGATGTTTTTAGTAGGTTATTCTAATTTGTTTAAGGTTGAAAACTGTTAGAGAATACTTAAGATGTTGGTCCCTACAGACCTATTTTGCATTTACTTTTAGCATTACCCAGAAACAACGGTCCCAAGAAGCCCATTTAGGTCTGTAGAATCCAAAATCTCAAATAATTATCAAAAGTCTCCTCCCACAACAAACATACAATAAAAATGGTATTAATCACCAAAAAAATCTTTTTTTCTTCATTTAGAGCCGTATGAAAGTTTTTTTGGGTCTAAAAAATGGGCCTTGTATTCTTTTCAGCCAAAATTTTCTGCCGAATCTGAATTTGAAATATTTCCATTTAAAATTCCTAAGTTGGGTCTGAAGGGGCTCTAAGACCCAAATTTAATGAGCTTCCCCCACCATCAGGTGACCCCTTCCAAACCTAAAAACTTTTAAACGAAATATTTTTCGTTATTTTGTTTTCAATGTATTTGAGTGTATCGTTTAAAATAACTCACCCTGTATGTAAATAACTAAAAAAATATAATACTTAATTATATTCAACGTTTTCATAAAAACAATGATTAATACCTAAAGTTTTAAAAGTATTTTAAAACAGTTAAAAAAGAAAAGTATAACAATATATTATATTTAAAATAATAAGTAGTTTCAGTCAAGATAAAGTCAGACCAAAAAAAGAAAAAAAAAAAACAATTCTTGGCAGGTATTAAAAAATACATGCATAGAGAAAAAGGAAGTTAAAGTACATACAAAAAAAATGCTTAAAAAGAAAAGTCAAGAATAAACTTGACGGTTTTCTTTAGTTCACTGTATTTTATATATTATATTCGAGTCTTTCGTTTTTACTTTGTGCTATAAATACTTTCATATTACGAGTTATAATTTATACTTTCTGATTCTATATGTATGCAAAAAAAAACTAGTGTCATTTAGTTATGACTATGACACACCTTTGAGACTACATAAAAAAAAAGATACAAGCTAACTTAGTGATAGTACTAAAAAGGCGTGTGCTTTATTGCTTAAAGCAAATCGATAAAGAAAGCATTATTTAGTATGCAATATAATTATAAATGCAAATTTTGATAACTTCTTTAGTATATTTTTTTAGTTTTCAAAAAGATCATGCACTATATTTTCAAATTTTTTACTCTTGTTTTTTACAAAATTTTTAATTTCATTGACAAACTAATATACATTGATACTTTATGGTAAAATTTCATGCTTTGGTAATAATAGAGCTTACATAACTATTGTACATGACACACATTATATTTTCCATTAAAATACTTTCTATACATTTCAATTAACATTGTCTTATCAGAACTAATGCATAGTGAGAGTGAAACTTAATATGTGACATTAGTTAATTAGGGCAATTATTTGTATACTGTATTAAAAAAAATATTTTTTATTGAATTTTATAAATAGTTAAGCTATAAATTTATTTATTTTAACACATGAATAGTTTATGAAGTTGATCCAGAAATCTGATGCTATTTTCAGTTAAATATTACGAGACAAAGTTTCTATATTAAACTTTATTATCAGAAACAGATAAAAGTTTATTAGATAATTAAATTAAGGTGGTGAAATATCTATTCAAATAGATTAGAGACAATATAGGGTGAGTATAAAATGTGCAGCCAACAGCTTGGGTTGAAAATTAGAATTCAGAAAAATATTTAAATTAAATTTATTTACTGTATCTATTGGAAAATGATATCATATCGTTTGCAGATGATGCAACAGTGATATGTAGAGGAAAGAATTGGATAGAGGTTGAACGGGACGCAAATCACAAAATGGGGAGAATATATGATTAGCTAAATACGAACAAACTATTACTAAATATTGAAAAGACAGAATGCACCAATTTTTCCATATATAAATCCACGCAACCCAAAGAGTTTAAGGTTGAAATTGAAATGAACTGTGATGTATGGCATGGTGGCATGGGGCAGTGCATATAATAACAATATAGACCTTTTAGACTCAGTACTACAAAAAATACAAAAAATCATATATAAAAAGTACAAACATTTACCAGAATTCGAAGAAGAGTACAAAATATTGCTATCAGTAAAAAAATCTATATTATATTACAGTCATTAAAAGTAAAATACAGTATTTAATAGAGAAGTACAAGCTAAAGAAAAATAGAACTAGAAAATAACCCCTATACGTAAAAAAAAAGAAATTGGACAAAAAAGTAGCCTTTATAATGCAATAACAATATTCAATAGGCTGCCTATTGATATAAAAGAAAAAATAAAAGTAAATAATAGTAAAAAAATAAGTAATATCCAAAACATTAAATTATGGTTAAGCAAAATTAATTAGAATTATATAAAATCAAGTAGATTAAGTAATATAAAGAGGCTAAATATGTTAAACAGAAGAGGCTATTAAATAGTTACCATTAAATTAATAAAAACTTTACAGAACAAAATAATTTTATATTATAAGAACCACGTAATATTAACGTAATAAACTTATGTACAGCTAGTTAATAATAATAATAATAATAATAATAATAATAATAATAATAATGACGACAACATGGGGAGGTGGATTTTTACCTTACCCAATTCTTAACTGGGCACGGGTATTTCCGTGCAATGTTGAAACATTGGCATAAGGTGGCAACAGAGGAGTGCTTGCACTGCCCAGGCGAGAAGGATACAGTGGAGCACACTTTCTTTGAATGTGTGCGCTACGTGGAAGGGCGCCCGCCCTTCCCGATTTGGAGGCCAGAGAAGGTGGTTCCGGAAATGCTACGGAGTTCCGAAAACTGGAACAAAGTAGCAGAGTACGTAAGGGCCACCTTGTTGAAGAAAAAGGAGGAGGGCTTTCTATCGTAGATTGCTCTCCTGTCACTAGGCAGGGGGAAGGCAGCGGCCAGTTGCCTAGGCTGCGCGTCCCAAACTGAAGTTATACCTGAAAAGGGAGTTCCGGTTTGGGATAAACAAGCGCAGGGGGTTTAAAGTGTGTTTATCCAGTAAGAATCTGGGGCGTAGCCGGCGACCGCGTTCGTCGGTGGTCTCCCAGTTGTGCACTTTGTGCAACTGGGCGGTCATGGAAATTTGCGGGTCTTTAAGGCCCGCAAACACTCCATGGCTGATGTAAGATTCACATATTTCCCATTAAAAAAAAAAAAAAAAAAAAAAAAAAAAAAAAAAAAATAATAATAATAATAATAATAATACAGATAATAGAAGATTCTTAGACATGGTGAAGAATATTACTCATTCCACAGCGTGTAAATATAAATGTTTTTAGGTTGTTGGCGCAGCCAACAACCTAAAAATATTTATATTTACATGCTGGGGGATGGGTAAATATTCTTTACCGCGTCTAAGAATATTTTTTTATTACTTGACAATAAAGAATTAATGAATTAAACATACAGGTACCATAAGAATCCCTCCTTCTCACACGACTTTTAAAACTCTAACACATATACACATACATACACACTTATTCGAGTATAAAAACTCTATATGTAATGAGAATTTCTCTTATTCTTAACTTCTTTATAAGTAACAGTTCCAATGCAATATCATACTATGTGTTTCAGATCAACAAGATTCTCTGTAACCAATCATGTTTATAACTAGATAATCTGTCTCTCTCTTACTCGTTATTTTACTAGCTTATGATTGGCTTTCCAAAAAGGATATCTTGTTGATCTAAAACAGACTGTATATACTTGGGAGTATAGAATGATATTTTTCAAGGTTGCACATTATATACTACCGGCGCACGCAACTTGTTAGTTTTTAAAAGTCGTGTGAGAAGGAGGGGTATTCTAATGGTAGTTTTGTATGTTTAATGCGTCAATTCTTTATTGAAAAGTTATAAAAATATGCAACTCTCTAAATGTGTATATTAAAATAAATTATACATATTAGCAGTCAAATTTATAGAAAAGTACTAGTGAACTTCATAAAATTACGAACAAGTTCTTACATGATTAAAGTAGTCGTATACAACAGTTACATTAAAACTAGAAAGCATATGAACTAGGAAACTACTTTTGAATTATTTACCTGCACATAATATAATAAAAGTATTTTTTGGAATAAAAGTTACTGAAGTTAGTTTTTATTTAAGGTTTATATAGTTTTTGTGTATTAAAAAAAAATATATATTTTAAGTAAATAAAATAAGGTTTGATTATTTAAAAAGCATTGTAATACATTTGCAGCCGAGGTTATTATAGTACATTATGGGAGCAGAGAATTTGTTAGAAAGAAAATTAGGAACGAAATTCTCATTCGTCAGTCTAAAACAATTTTTATAAATATTGATGAGAATGCAAGTAGGGAAATAAGTTTTATTTACCATTTCATAAGTTTTTATTTACCAACCCCTAAGAATTGACGTTAAAAATTTTAAAAACGACCAGTTATTTAAAAAGATATTTATCACAATGTTAAACGCTGCCTGGCTTATAATTATCAGGGAAAGTTGGGCCCCATTATAGAATGTAATTTTAAGAGAATAAGTTTATATTTATTAAACCTTTTAAATTTTTCGAAGTTTCAAAATGATAAGCGCTTACTATTTAGTTTGAAAATTGTTTTAAATCATATAATTATTTATTTCAATTTTAAATTTTAGCACATTTCACTCACCAGGGTTTGACATGTGGAGCGCGTAGTTAATACATATGTTAACCTGGCATCAAGGGGCAGTCCACTTGGCGGACATTGAAATATGCGCCAGTAAGAATTCGTTAAACAATCCATATTCTAAGTGCAAAAGTGTGTGCTCCATCATAAGTTTGAAAGTCTATAACCAGAGCACACTTTATAATACTTTCAATGTGGATTGTATGGAATTATCACTGGCGCACTTTTTGGCGCACATTGAATTGTGCACCAAGTGGACCGCCCCTTGCCTGGCATTTATTAAAAAAATAGCTTAAATTTTTAATTACCAAGTAATATTATGCTATACTGATGTAATAATTAATCACTCGGTTACAGAAAATTAAATCAATTTTTATAACAGTCAGGCTAATATACAATATGTAATTTCTATTTTACCTGTTTATTAAATGTAATGAAGTTTCATTAGAGTTTATGAAAATAGTTTTACGAATATTTAGTTAATGAAAATTCATTATGATAGGTATATCCAATAAAACTTTAGCATAATAATGTAAATATAGCGTAAATGAATATCATAAATGCATTCGAGAATCATTTCAAGTATTTTATCTCAAAAATATTTCCAGTTATTGGTATAAAGGTTTGAAATTTAATTATAACAAACTTTATAAATATCGCAATGTATGTAAAATTTTAAATTTTTTATGTATTTCGTCAATCGCTATTATGAAAATTATGAAAAAGTTTAACTTCACAGACATGCCATTTACCTTAAAGTATAGAAAAAATGTCAATAAAATTTTTTGAAGTAAAAAAGTTTACTTAACTTTTTCAAAAAAAAATTGAATCTTTACAATATAAATTTTAAAAATTGACAGGTAAATTTAATGTAAAAAATAATACATATTTTGGCAAGAATTGGATAAATTGCAATAAAAATTGAAAAAAAAAAAAAATCGGCATATCCACCCCTAAAAAATTCTTTGGTATATATAACTGCATTAATATAAATGAATTTTATATAATGCATTAAATAACTCTTTCTTTTTTAATATTTCAATAAAGTTAATTGATATAAATGGAATATATTTTAAAATAAAAAATGATTAATGGCTTAATTCAATAACAATTAGGTCATTTAAATTTAGAAAATATAAAAAGTAGAATGCTAACCAATATATATATATATACTAGCATAGGTGATAGGGGGGGCTCCGCCTCCCCTGTGTCGTATTTATATCTGTTTCTGTTGCATCAAAAAATCATTTCTTACTGCAAATTTATATTTATGCAAACACATTCAAACTATTGAGTAGTGATTAGAGCATCGTTGGTGAAACATTAGTGAAAAATTATAAGTTCTGATTGATTTTTTAATTATGATAGAGAATTATCGCGCTCTTCTGCATTAAGTGTTAATTAATGTTCTATATAGGTGTATTTAAAAAATTATTCTTAAACAAAAGAGTGATATTATGTCTATTAAATGATATTAAATTAAAAATGTATTAATTCTAAACTATCAAATGATTATAGTAATCAGGAAGTTAATTGTTCTTTTGCTCCGCCCCCCGCGTCGCATTTACTTCTGTTTGTTTTTCTTCAAAAATTCATGTTTAAATACAAATTTATAATTATGCAAACACATTCAAACTATTCAGATCAGCGTAGGTAAAACATTAATGAAAAATTATAGGTTCTGATTGATTCTCTAGTTATAATAGAGAAAGTAAAAAAATTTAACTGACTACGTATAAATTAGTGCCAAATCAAGTAATACCAATTGCGACAGTAAAATTTGACATATTTTTCAGATACATCACTTTTTAAGCAAAATTTCTAAAAATTTTATTTATCCCAAAAATAGTAAAAATTGAATATCTTCAAAAGTACGAAAGCTGAGTCGCAAAACTATAGCCTATGTTATCCGCATACTTTTATTTCTTATTATGACACCAGTTTCATGTCAATTGGTTCGACGGTTATTTAGTCATTAGGGTACAGACAGACAGTCAAATAAACGTTCAAATATATATAGTATTAAGATACAGTATTCAGATATGTATATATAGATAGTTCTAGAATTGACTGAATCAAGTAATACCAATTGCGACATTAAAATTTTATTATATTTTTCAGTTATTTCACTTTTTAACCAAATTTTCAAAAAAATTAATTTTTTTCAAAAATAGTAAAAATTTTTTTATTTTAACTTTATTTTGACACCGGTTTTATGTAATTTCTTTCATTGGTTCGAGCCTCGTGATGAAATACATAGACACACAGGCACACAAATAAATTATTAAAAATACCATAAAAAATAAAAAAACGAAAAAAAATTTTTTGACCAACTTCCAAAATATTTTATAAAATTTTAAAGATACCTCCGTTTTGAATAAAAATTTAGGAGAATACGTAAAAATTGGTGCCGAATCGAATACTACAAACTTGTGACAATAAAATTTGTCGATAGTCTCGAGATATTTTAATTTTTTTCAAAATTTTTAAAAACCTTTTCAATTTCAAAAACACTAAAAATTAAATATCTAAAAAACTACGGTAGCTGAGCATAAAATCTATGGCCTATGTCACCCGCAGACTTTTTTTCTTTATTTTGACACCGGTTTGATGCCAATCGGTTTGGTGGTTCTAGCGTCATTATTATTATTATTATTATTATTAATTATTGAACCAGTAATACATACAATATACATATATTTACAATAGCATATGTTGTACCATGCAGAGATTGTCAAGTCAATCTGTACGCAAGTGCTGGTACTTGTTTAGAAAGAAAAAAGAACAAAGAGTTATAAAAGTATAAAGTATAATAAATGAGAAAAATAAAATAAAGTACATAATTTAATTTAATTAAGTCAACTTAAAAACAGTGGTTATTTTGTGTAATTTTAATCACAGTATATATTTATGAAATTTTTAAATATGATATCATTGATATATTTTGAATAAATAAATAAAATATATATTTCTAGTTATAATTTGCTCAATGCTAATAGAGAAAAATTAGAAATTTAGTTTGATAAATTGAAAATTCAGAAGTTTGTTGTTAGAAATTTGAAGAAAGAATAAATTGTTTAATTTTATTTTTAATTACTTTTTTATTTGAATTTAAGGTTTTTAATTGTTTGGGGAGTAAAGTAAAATGCTTAATAGCTACATATTTATGATTTTTAGTGCCAATGGTTTTGTTAATTTTTAAGTATTTATTTTTATTCCTGGTTATACTAGTGCTGTTCAAAAAATTTGTTTTAAGTTTATCATATTGAATTAAAATTGAATTTAGTATAAAAGCTTGTTTGATTGTTAGGACATTATTATAATCAACATTAATGATTTTTAATAACCTATTCTGTATACTGCTCAGTGATTTTAAGACATTATTGTAGGCACCACCCCAAGCCTCAATACCATAAAATACAATATTTTGAAAAAGTACATAATAGATTTGCATTAATATATTTTTATTTACATAAAGAGACATTTTACTAAGCACAAATAACAAGTAACGAGTTTTTTTTATTATGGAGTCTATGTGGTAATTCCACTTCAAGTGTGGGTCAAAAATTACACCCAAGTATTTAACTTTTTCTACTCTGGTTAATTTATAATCATCAATGAAAACATCTATGTCTTTGGGTATACTATTAGTATAGGAACCATACGCCATGAAAACTGTTTTCTCCTTATTTAGTGATAGATAATTTTGATTCAGCCAAGTATAGATTTTACTAAGATATTCAGAAATTTTTTTGTGTGCATTTATCCAATTTTTATCACTACTTACAATTGCAGTATCATCTGCATAAGAAAAAATACAGTCCTCAGGGAGCATGTTAAAGATGTCATTGATGTAAAGAATGAATAGCAGTGGACCAAGTATTGAACCTTGGGGTACACCAATTGAGACATCTCGGAAATCACTCAGTACATCATTTAATTTTACTCTTTGCTTTCTATGTGATAAATAATTCTCTAACAACTCCAGAGGCCCACTTCTCACACCATATCTGTAAAGTTTTGATAGCAGGATTTTGTGGTTTACTGTATCGAAAGCCTTTGCTAAGTCCAAAAAAGTTATAATTGTGGGAAGTTTATTATCTATATTTCTATAGATCAAATCACTGACTTTAGCAAGGGCTTCCTTTTTACCTATATTTCTTAGAAATACAAATTGGTTTTTGGATATTATATCATTTTCTGTTAAAAATTTTATTAGCCGATTGTGTATTAACTTCTCAAAAACCTTTGCCAGATTGGATATGAGAGAGATAGGTCTATAGTTAGTTGTTAGATGTTTATTGCCTTGTTTGAATATTGGTACTATATCAGCAGACTTAAGACAGTTTGGCCATGTATTATATAACATACATAGGTTAAAAATATAATTTAAGATACCGGTACGAATTGGAAAGGCGTTTTTGAAGACATTTTTATTTATTTAATTTCTCAGCCCCTTTATTAGTTATAAGTTTACAATTTTTTTATGCATTAACGAGGTACTTATATACATGAAATTTTTTTTTTTTTTAATTTTTATAATAGTTTTATTTATAGAAGGCGCCAAAGTACAGGTGCTGGAAATCCATTCGGTCCATTGCGGATAGTTAATATGGGATGGGTATGTCCAAAACAAAAAAATCAAAAAGATTCTTAATAGTGATGAGTCTCATAGGGCAATTTACCTAAAATAGAAATAAAACATAAACAATAAAAAAATGGGCAAGCCGGAAAAAAAAATTTTTAAAATGGATGTTTTTTTTACCCTATTACGCTTGGTAAAGGCATATTTAAATTAATTTTTTTATAATTTTATGGTAAATTGCCCTGTAATATACTTTAATAAAGAGAACGCACTTAACGCGTTTGAATTTTTTGTTGTTGTATTATTTCTTTTAGAGTCGTGTAACATCGTTATAAAGCAGAATTTTGCCTAAATATTTTAGGAGGGAATTTTTGAAGGTATAAAGAGTTAGAAAAAAAATTTTTTAAAATTTTGAGTTTTTGAAAAATCCAATATGAGCCGGTACCTTAAAAGAGCACTAATAAAAGACGAAATTTTTTTAAGAGTTTTTATGCTAATATTGTCAATTCCACCTGCTTTTTCAGGCATAGAATGTATGGTTTTAGTGATTTCAGGAACATTAGTAGGATTAATATGGAAAGTTTTAGGGTTGTTTACAGTGAGATTATTTTCTGAGTTATTGTTCTTAGTTTTTGAGGCTACTTTGAGGCCGATGTTACTATAAAATTCATTAAAATTAGGGTACAAACACACAAACAAACAAACAAACAAACAAATAAATTTTCAAATATATATAGTATTAAGATATATTAGTATAGCTGCCCCCCCTCCTTTTCTGTTCCCAGTGATCCCTTAAAAAACGACGTTCCTCTGATAGTAAAATTCTTATGCAATCTTAATTTTGTCTCTTTACAAAAAATATTGTAGGCACCATGGGCGAAAAATTTAGGCCCTAGCCTTAAGTACTAGTAATCACTCTAGTACCAAAACTTTTACACCCTTGATATTGATATATTATTTAATAATGCAATTATGTTTATGACTCGTTTATTATACATAAAATCTAGCAATTTTCCCAGCATATTATAAAAAAAAAAATTTCCAATTGTCTCCGAAAAACTTTGTATAAAATTTTGAAGAATCATCCCTTTTTAATAAAAATTTAACTTATAATTCGAGACAGTAAAATTCTTCCATATTTCAGAAAAACACTAAAAATTGCATGTACCAAAAATATTAAAGCTGAGTTGTAACTTTATAGCCTTGTTACCTTGTTTTTTTTATTCAATTTGACATCGGTTTCATGTTAATTAGCTCATAGGATCTTATGTTACAAAGCTTTGTAAATATTTGTGATCGATTATAGTTAATTATCAATTTATTTAAAAAAAAAATTAAAGTTAACAGAAAAGAAAAAAATACTTTTCACTAAAATAATGTCAATAAAAAAAAAAAAATTCCCAACTTTTTACTCTCTTTAATAAACGAGTAGCATGTTTACCATGGGATAATTGAAAAAAGCAGATTATAAAACGCGAGAAAGTAAAATGAAATTCAAGCGTATTATTATATAAAAAGCTTTTCTTTTTTTTTAACTGCGGATGCGGGATAAAAAAATCATGTATATCTTTTATAAAAAAAAGATACTAATTTATAATAAAGTACTTTATAAAATAAAATTTCTTAAATAAAATTTCTTTTTTTTATTTACAATTTATGCTCACTAATATAAATTAAAAAATAATTTATTAATAAGACAGGGTAAACGTCATTTTTTTTAAATAAGAAATTCTTATTAATTAATTGTTTCATTGATATTAATTAGGTTGTCATTAATAAACGAGCTAATCTACATTATTTTGGTAAAGCTATTACAACCTTAGAGCAACTTGAAGTTTCTAAGATAAAAGACAAGAGTCAAGAATGCAGCGATTTTCTAAGAAAAATTCTAAATTCATTCATTTTTTTTGACTGTAACAGTTCATATTTTAGCCCAGCAGGGTAGAAATTTAATAATTTTAAATAATTGAGCCAATTTGAAAATAAATTAATTGGATTTTATAGAATGCCATTTTTGGACAAAACAAAATTTCTACTCAGAATTGAAAATCTATAAATTCAGAAGAAATTGCTTGAAATAATTCATAATTGAATAATTTATTTAGAATTTAGATTTAATTTATTAGACTATAGTAATTTTATAATGAAAAGATTGCAATAATTTTTGTAATATTATAAAAAGGAGAATTAAAGTTTTTAAAAATATAAAATTAAATATATAAAATTTCAATGAATACAGGTAAAACTTATGTGACAAAATATTTAGGTCAAAATGCCACGTTGATGCTGCTGTAACTAAAAGTTAAGAGCTTTTCTCTGTAATTAACTTTTATAATTTAAAAAAAAAAGTAATGTTAATGGTTTTAAATATAAAAAAGCGTAGTATCTTTTTTTTGGTTCAAAAAATTTTGTAAATAAATTTAAAAAAAAGTTTTTCCAGTGTTTCTTTATACGGTTACCCTAAGTAGTATAAAATTTTTGAATTACTTTATATGCACTGCAAAAAATTTTATTTTTAATTTACTATTATGATATTATTAAATATTTTTTTACTTGACAGATTTTTAACTTGACAGGTTAAGACTTTGTTGCTTGAATTTTAAACTAATCGACAAGCATTAAATATTTAAATATACAAACTCTGAAATTCGTGCAATCGTCATAAGTGGATTACTTTTGAGAAAATAGTTTTTTAATTTTATCGCAAGTATTTATTGCAATACTTAAAGTAATTATTTTAGTTTGTCTGCTTAATAAAGCACGTATTTTTAAAATAAATATATTTTCTAAAGAAAACCCAATTTTACAATAAAACTTCTCTAAGAACAGTAGCACCTGAAATTTCATAACTGGAAATTAGCCTCGCTTAAATATTCATGTGCAAATCTTTTCAGTGTATATATTCAGAAGTTTATTCAACTTTTGAATGATTATAATATGTGAAGTAGTTTTAGTTAGAATTTCAGATAAATTCCAATAACCGCAAGTTTTGCTTATATATAATTTGCTTATATATAATATGTATTTTGTATAAATGTATGCGTGTGTGTGTGTTAATAAATGTTGGAATTCAAGGATTCTCATTATTATTATAATAATATGTTACAAAAATTTCATTCAGCTACATTATATGTTTGTCTTTTCAATTAATTTTTACAGTTTCATTAATTTTAAACAATTAATGTATATTAATCAATTGATATAAATTTATTTCCAATTTTCAATTAAATAAATTCCTTAGGAATAAGGATTATTTAAAAAATCAAGTTATTTAAGCTTTGTGAAAACTATGAAGGAATATTAGAATTTCTTGCCAATTTTCTAACATTACATCGCTTACTATAGCAAAACTTACGGGCATATGCATAAGAGAAGTCAAAAATTCGGTTTTAAAATTATCTTCTAAAACTATATTGTAAAAATATATTGCCTGAAAATTCATGCAAATTCTTGAATTTTTAATTAAATCTTGCATAGATAATATATACTTCAAAGAATATTTAAAATAAAATACTTTTTTGACAGAGAAATACTGAATGAAAATCCATCATACATATGTCATGTAATATGTATAATAATTATAATATATACTATAATTAATTCATAAGATAATAATAATATAGTTCCTTTTCCTGATATAAAATGGAAAATAATTTTTTTTAATAGAGATAAAACATATGAGCCACTATTAAATGAATGCTAACCAGAGCAGAAACAACATCATAATATATACTCGTGAACGCATTTCTCTTGCGAGAACAATGTTGATTTGCTCTATATAATATATAAACTATTTACTATACATCGAAGTATGTAAAAATTAGTCATTTTAAATTACGTTCGGCCTAGAATGGTATGATTGAATTTAAAATTTTCCAAAGAATTTATTTACCAATATCTTTAGCGATAAAAAATTACAAATTAAAAACTTGAATAGATATTTGTGTATATTTACACTGAAAATCTTTTTGGTTTTCTGACCAATTGTGTTAAGTCGTTACTTTACTGATTATTTGTTGATTTTAAAGCCGAATTTCGGGGAACAGTGGTTCAAAATAAATGTCTATTTGCCTTAAATAATCATTTGCTTTTGTTCTTACTTTTTTTATAACCTAAAATTCAAAAAAATTTCCAAAATAAATATAAACAATTAATCGTGAACCTAATTTCGTGTTATAGAGTTCTCAAATTTGGGGCTATAGGCCCCGAAAAATTTGTAGTGAAGCAAGCTAAGGATTTGGAGCTTTGACGCACTATCCAAGTGATCAGAAAGACAAAAAGTATTTCAGTGTATAGTTATAATAAATAATTATCCTTTTCTTAAAAAGGACATGTTGATCGCAACAGTAACTATGTACATTGTTATAGCTAAAGAGTCATTCTGATTGGCTCATACGAATTTCATTGTCAATAGGTTAAAATTAATTGTTTTATTGTTTATATTATGTTTTTATTATTTTTGAGGTTAGTTAGTTAGTTGAGCAGTTGCGATATCAATAAAAACATTAAAGTAAAAATAAATTTTGGTATTTAAGAAAATAATTAAGGTTGAAAGTTTTAAATCATTTTGCGCGCGACGCGCGCCTAATACTAGTTATTTACATTATAGGTAGGTACTCAGATTTAATAATGTCATATATTTATAATTAATGTCTTAAACATTAATTTTCAAAAATGTCAATAAATTAAAATATCGTTTTTCGCTTGCATAAACCATTAATCAAATAAGCATATTGATATTAATTTATTAAAATAATATGATTTCTATAAGAAATGCATTAAGTAGGTATATTAATTATTATATCGTGCACTTAACTTTATGCTTCATTGAAATTTATAAATTTTTACCTTAAAATTTAAAGCATTATTTTGGTTTATGGAAGTTTAATATTTCACTGTTGGCTGAATGCCATATTGTATCAAGTCATTTATTGTTGAAGTTAAACAGAGAAACCCAAATACTCGCTGCGGTGAACGGACCTCCGCTGCGAACACAAATTTAGACACCGCTGTAACGATTTTTTTTTGATAGCTGCTTTCACACTTCGCGAGCGCTGCTGTTGTAATTTACAACTACTGCCGAAAATAATTTTAACGCGGCTGTAGTGTTTTTTTCGTTATTTGTAGATGTGTTTTTTTTAGTTATTATTTTTTTGGAGTTCCCTAGCTATAAAATTTTATTATAACATCAATTTTTATAATATGTTTTAACATGTATTTTATCAGAATGGGTTAACATCAAAATTTACCATGAAAAATTAACATGAAAAAAAAGATAATGGATAATATAACAAATTTTTTTGTTGAAAAAGTAGTCCTTTTTTATTTTATTTATTTTATTTATCAAAACATGAAAAGTTAAAAGGAAAAAAAATTATGCAACAAAAATAGAATAACTTTTAAGAATTAACTTGTAATGAATTATTATAGAAAAGTCCACTAAAGGTCCACTAGATACACAGATAGAAATTTAAACAGCAAATTTGAAAAAAATATTTGAACAAAGTAACATGTCACAAAAAAAATTATTATAAACTTTGCTGTTTGTTATAAGATTTGCTGTTTAATATTCTATCTGCGTATCCAGTGAATTAGAAGATAATATTATTATCAGATATAATATTATTAGAAGTTAATTCTAATTATAAATAGTTTAGAAGTTGTTCTATTTTTATTTATTCTAGTTTATTTTCTATTCTAGTTTATTCTATTTTTGCGTAATTTTTTTTCTCTTAACTTTGTGATAAATAAAATAAATAATATTATTTAATTACCGTAAAGGATTTTGTAAAAAAAAAACTTCGCTGCGGTGAATCTAAAAATTCATTGCAGCGAAGGATAATTTTGTGAATACTGCAGTAACAAAACCGAGAGCACTGCTGTCAAAAACTAGAAAGAGCGCTGCCGCGAACGGCCGTTCACCGCAGCGAGTATTTAGGTTTCTCTGTGTAGCATAATTGAGAATTGGATAATTTGTACTCTAATAGATAAACAGTTAATAATGTACTATTCGAAGTGAGACTTGATTAGTTAGTGAAATGCTGTGAAAAATATATGACCGAATTATATTTATTACATCTATGTATTACAAAATTATCCAATTTTCTTTTTTTATGGGTTTTATTAGCCCTTACATCAAAAACTTACTTTTTTTATTGTTTCATTGTTATTTTTCTGAGGTTTATAGCTTGAACAATATCGTGTTGCATTTTATGATGAGATAGTTTATTATTTATTAGTTTTATAAGTATTTTCAAAATTTATTGGATCCAATTTAAGTACATGTAATAAAAAAATTTTTTATTTTCAATATTTTTTCAATCATAATATTTTCAATTTTTAACGTAATTTTATGAACTATAAAGAATAATTATTTAGTTAATAAAATATTAATATATATATACGGACTATAATTATATATAATTAAAATCGATAATATTATATTGATCACTCTTGTTATTGCATTATTAAAATTAATACGTTGACAGTGAGTGTATAATATTAATGACTGTAAGTTACATAAATAATAATTACTCAAACAGCTAATCCTCAAATTATTATTAGAAATTTTAATTAAATTTTTATATCCAATAGAATCCTTTTTTAAAAAGGACATGTTGATCGCAACAGTAACTATGTACATTGTTATAGCTAAAGAGTCATTCTGATTGGCTCATATAAATTTCATTGTTAATAGGTTAAAATTAATTGTTTTATTGTTTATATTATATTTTTATTATTTTTGAGGTTAGTTATAGTACGTCGAGTAGTTGATATGAATAAAAAAATTAAAGCAAGAATAAATTTTGGTATTTAAGAAAATAATTAAGATTGATAGTTTTAAATAATTTTGCGCGCGATGCGCGCTTAATACTAGTAATGCTAAAATCAAGAAATTTTTTGTCATCATTTTTTGTATTGAATATTAGTTTAAGGTATGAATATTAAGAGAATTGTGGTCTGCAAAGATGAAACCAGGCCACTAGAGATTTTTTTGCCATTTAGGCAAAAAAGAGGCAGTTCTGGACATTTTTTTGCTTCTATTAATTCTTGTTCAAGTATAATCCATTATAATTGATTGAAATTAATAAAAATGTTTTATTTTGTTATTAAATAAGTCTCATAAGTTAAATACAGTCATTTTGAACCATTTTAGGGTCAGTTTAAGCCTAAAAAGTGGCATAAAATCCATTAAAAAATAAAAGTCTAAATAAGTAATCCAAATTGAAATATACACCAAAAATTGTTACTGGTGGCTTCCCGATCAGTAATTAGTTAAAAAAAAATTGGAAAATTCAAAATTAACGTGTGAAAATTAGCGCGAAGTTTGAATAAAACAAACCATTTTTTAAAATGACGAATAATTTATTCATTTATCACACAAAAAATTAAATAAACAAAAATTTTTTGATGTTCGCTCCATTTATCCCTCTTTCCCCCCCTACTCCTGCCCTCCTTCATTTTTTTATTAACTTAGCAATATACTGAAAATAATTTAAAAATAAAATAAAAAAATTTTTATTTTATTGATGTCTTACTCTACATAAAAAAAATATATAAATGGTATGAGTCAGTAATGTAGTTTATATTGTTTAAATTAAATATTTTATGTAACACAATGTTTTTTTTTTTACTATCGCTACATTTTCGTTGTAATTTAAAATAATACCATGCATGCACGTTGCAAACCTATCAGAGTGTTACTTTTTTTTAAGTATTTATGATTTTTGTGAGTCGATATTTACTTATTTCATTTGCAAAAATTACGCATTAGTATAGAATGAAATGATTTATTTAAAATATTTTTCAAAACTTTTGATTGCATAACCACGAATTTTAGGAGAGTTTGGTCTCAAAAATAAACTTTTGACCCCAAATTTACATCAGTATTTCCCTAATATGTATATATTTTTATGAATGCTGTAAAAGTAAAATGCATTTAAAACAAAAAAAAGAATTAATTCGAGTTTTACATTTATTTATTAGCTTATTCAATATTTTTAAAACTGCTAAGAAAAAATAAAGCCATATAAAAATTTTAACTCGTTCCATCAATAATATTTGGTACATGAAGCGAATAATTGGTCAATATAAAAAATAATATAAAAATTGTCACTATAAAAAGGGTTTTACGAGCTTTAATGTTAAAGATCTTTGAAAAATTCAAAAATATTTAAAATTAGATTTTATGCAATATATTTTAAAATTCAATCTTGTAGCATAATTTGAAATAAAAAAATGAATTTTAAAAACACATTAAACTTATTACACATTTTATACGTCAGTTAATGTCATAAAATATTTATTATATGATTTTAATAATAATAAACATATCCACAAATATAGAATAAAAAATTTTACATTTTGCAATAATATGTTTTATATATATAAATGTAGTTTACCTTAATATAATATAAAATAGAGAAAGTCAGGTGAGTATTGATCGGCCAAAGGGGTGTGGGTAAAAAAAGGACGTCAGGGAATCTCAGAGAGCGAACTTTATATTATATAGTGACATATTTGTGTTAGAGAGTTTTTAGGTATCATTTCATTTTATGAAATTGGAAAAATATATATATATTTTAATTTATACTTGGTAGTCTGGATTTACCTGAAATTTCTCAACTATGGTTAATTGAGAAATAGGACAACTTTGAGTTAAGCAATTTTAAATAGTTTCATGGAAGTTCGTATTAATTTATAAAGCACTGATCGGACTTTAACCAAGAGGGCGACCCAAGGCTATAATATTAACTTCAGTGGAGCTAGGTCACTTGTCATTTTTGGTGACTGCACAGCTTCAACACGCATATATATATATATATATATATATATTAAAATTAAAACCACTAACAGATATAAAATATTAAATTTATATATACATCGTGTGCGCTTACTAGCCGAAATATATTTTGTTTATGCTTTTGTTCATTTGATCAAAAGCCATCTGCGAAGTATAAATTTTCAAAATTACATATATGTTTATATTAATCTTTGGATTATTTTGGCTACTTTCGAAATTTGATACATTTGATTAAATTTTTTGAATTAAAAACTTCTAAAAAAATTACCTAATTTAGGAAGAAATACAAAATTTCAAAATAAAAGTTCATCAAGCATATAAAATATTTAAAATAGTAGTATCAAAATATTTGAATTATGGTATTTCAGTGACAGTTTGATGTTTAATAACTTCGTTTTACTTTTATTCATACATTTATGGTATATATAGGCGTTTTTGTGACCACACTATAAATATACTAAATGGCTTATACATGACTTATAAGTAACCGATATTAAACTCTTTCTTTATTGACTTTATCTTTTGATCTATTAAATTTACATAGAAGGTTTTTATGTTTTATAATAAAGTGTCTGGGTGATTAATTAATCCGTTGGGAAAATATTATAAATATTAAATTTTACTTTTTTGAATCTTATATGGCTCCAAATTTTAAATTTTGAACTTTTTTTGAGAATAATTTGCAATATTTTCATTATTACACTGATCATTCGCTTTCATGTATTTAACTACTTTTTTTTTTTGATAAGTACTGATTTTTACATTAACTTGTCCAACATTATTGATTTATTTATTTATTTATTTATTTATTTATTATTAAACCATAATATTTTAAAGAAAATTTTACATATTATATAAAAACATTCCGTAAAAAACCCCTGAGACAAATCAAGTTTGTCTTGGGGGGAATGGTAAATATCATTACAAATGAAAATAAAATATATTTACAAAATCTTAGATAAAAAATATAAGGAAAAGGAAACAAAGTATACATGTCGTAGGGAAGTAGAGGAATCCGTGATTTGGCCAAATTGTACGTAGTAGACTAATGGTAGACTAAATTTTTTAGTGAAGTAGACGAAAATTATAGCTGTTGTCTACTACACCGATAGCCTTTAGGGAAGTAGACGAATCGTCTACTTTACTGATATAAACTCAGTGGAGTAAACTAATTTATTTTATTTGTTTACTTCACGGATGGCTCTTAGGGAAGTAAAAAACAAAGAGAATTTGGTGTTTATGCCTTATAAATTTTATTGTATAGTAAAAAATTATTGCAAAAAAGAGAGTTAAAATTTTTAATTAATATAAACATTCCTTTTTAAACGTCATTTACATTTTTTAAAAAATTTTATTTATTATTAAGACATGAAAGTCCTGAATGACATCGAGAATTGCACGGAATCCTTGACTTAAAACATTTGCAACTATTAGTGCCGCATAATTTTTTGGCTGATTTACAGTTGCATTTGCAGAAGCTTTGTCCACCAGTCATAGATTGTTGAGTAGTAGCTTCACGTAAAGGAATTAAAACATCTTTTGGCACTTCGGAAACTTGAATTAGCTTTGATTTACATTTATGCAAATCGGTTCTCGGAAAATATCCGTTTATGACCAGAGTTGGACAAATATGACAGAAATAAATTTTTTTTCCATATCCATATTCCATATTTTTTCATATATGGAATCCATATTATGGCAATTTTTTTTCCATATAAATATGGAATCCATATTATGGAACTAATATTAATATGGAGAAAAAAAATGATCATATTTGGATTTCATATTAACATGATATGGAATCCATATTAATATGATATGGATATGAAAAAAATATGGAACCCATATGGACCCATATAGGGCCCATATTAATATGGTAAGCACGAATTTCATATTGATTTTATATATGAATTTCATAGTAAGAACTTTGCTCCCAGGGTGTTTTCGGGACATATTTTTTGAATTTTTTGAAGAATAGCGTGAATATCGATTCCATATTTATATAGAAAAAATATTGCCATAATATGGATTTCATATATGAAAAAATATGGAATATGGATATGAAAAAAAAATTCATTTCTGTCATATTTGCCCAACTCTGTTTATGATACCGTTTTTTGTTCCGATTTGATATAAATCATTCTTTTTGTCCAATACAACGCCTCGTATGTTGGAAAAATCTAATGGCCCACGGTCAACTGATGGTACTGTTACAGTAACTTCATCACCTTCATCTAGAGGAGGAAAAGTCTTAGAGCAAAAATTTATCATCTTTTCAGCTGGTTTTTTGTCTCTTACAGCAATCTTCTCTTGTCCGATTTAGATTATTTTCTCTTATGCAAATTTGGCACAATGACTCCTTAAATTCCTCAGAATCAAGATCATCCAAATTAAATTCTAAGCCACATTTAAAACATAGAATAGTTTTTGACAAATCTTGAATATTTTAAATTTCTTTTGGTACTAAATAATAATAAATAAAATTTGAGAAAAAAATGTAAATTTCAATGTTTAATAAGAAATGTTTATATAATATAATATATATGGCATATAAACACCAAATTCTCTTTGTTTTTTACTTCCCTAAGAGCTTCCCTAAAAATTTTAGGGAAATAGGTGATCGAAACTTCCATTAGTCTACTACGTACGATTTGGCCAAATCACGGATTTCTTTACTTCTCTACGATATATACATAAAAAGTAATGAAATATAATATTTTGTACAAAAAAAAAAAATTCTATTTTAGTTAATTATTCTAGATACAAATAAATAGTATTTATATAAAGCAGTTGAAGTATCCAAATTGCGCAACAGTTTAATATTTTATTTTATAAATATGAACTAATTTAATTATTTTTAAAATTAGATAACATTGAAATATAATTTAAAAACTAAAAATATTGTTTATTCCATAAGAAGTCTAAAAGCTTTGTTTTTAATACCTTGGTGGAGTTGTAGCTAAGGTTCTTAGCATCAAGAGGTAAGCAGTTAAATAATTTCAATGATGTTATTAATGGACATTTTTTATAAATGTCTTTATATTATGTATAGGTGGTAACTGTAAACGTCCTGTTCTGTCACTGTATGTGGAGTTTGTATGTAAAAACTGTAGATCTGTATAGTAATAAGTGAATGAGTTAAGTTGTACCAACTGTCTCACAGTATTATCAGTATTAATAAGTTTAATAATCTTGTTTTGAAATGATTGTAAAATTCTTATGACATTATTATAAGCGCAGCCCCAAATAGAAATTGCATAAGTCACTGCTACAAGGAACAGTGAATAATAAATAATCTTAATAATGTGCTTATTAATATGTTTTAATTTAAAAAATATAAATAAAAGGTATTTAACCATTTTAATAATGTAGTGTATCTGAATATCCCATCTCATATGTTGATCAAAATAAATTCCCAAGTATTTACAAGATGAGACTCTTGTTAGATTATGATTAGCAATTTCGATAGAAAAGTTATTATCAGTCAAACTATTGCTGAAAATACCAAAAGCGATAAACGTGGATTTATTAAGGTTAAGAGTCAATTTATTTTCAATAAACCAAAGATTAATTATATTAAGTGATTGAGTCATGGAGTTTTTAGCTAAGGTTCAGTTATTAACATGGAACATGTTCATTGGATGGGGTATTTGAAAAAGCCTGGCTCGGCAGGGGGGGGGGGTGAAACTATCATCAGCATATGAAAAAATGTGAGGAGCAAGACCAAGCAAATCATTAATATAGATGAGAAACAAGTAGGTTCCTAATATGGGTCCCTGAGGCACTCCTATATTAATAATTTTATACTCACTTTTTACATCCCCAAGTCTGACCGCATGCTGTCGATTCAGCAAGTAATTTTCAAATAAATTTACAGGATTAAAACAATTAAAAAAAATCAGATACTCAAGGCATGCTTCCTTTTTAGAAATTTACAAATTTTGTTTAAAAAAATCCACAAACTTTTATTTTAACCCATATAAAATTGTGCAGTATATATTTTTAGTAGCGAAAATTGAAAAATACAAATAATAAAGAAAATATATTTTTTTTTACTATATTCAATTTTTTTTCTTGAAATATATTGTACAAACTAAAAAGAAAACACAATTACTCTATATTTATATGTATGAATAAAAAAATTTAGTATATAGTAGTCATATATAATATATATATACAGGTAACAGAAAACTCTTGTCATCGTAAAATATTTCATGATGGTCATTCGTGTATAGTAAAAAGCAAAAAAAAAAACTTGAAAAGAAAAAAAGATTACATTGACATCGTTATATAGTGACATAAATGTATGTATGTATGTTTCCAACTGTTGCATCATGCTTCGTCTACTTCGTGTTTGTCTCTTAAGTTTCCTTTTTGATTTTTCAACTGTACGTGCAGCTTTTATCATTTTGGCATTGTTCTGTGATTTTTTTTCATTGCTTTATAAGACATTTATGATTTTCTTATATAAAATTTTTACTTTGTTATAATAGCATAGATTTGTTAAAATATACGAGCTTTTTTGTGTATGTGGTTTCAAAGTTTTTAGACTTATTATACCCCAAGGTGCGCTAGCGTCAAATTCCATTTTTGTGTTGACACCGTATATGTTGACTGTCAATATATGTTTATTTATTGAACTTAACGCGTTAATTTCCTGTATTTTATTATAAGAATAAATAGCATCTAGCTGTTCAGTTGAAGCTTCGCTCGAGGTTTCTTGAATTTGATTCTGTTTACGACGATTATTTATTTATCGTACCTAAAGCGTTGACTTTCTGTAAATGTATATGGAAGTGTTTATTTACTTTTTAAAATACAAGGCTGGAACTAGATACTGGATTCTCTTCAAATTATTGTATATTGAATGCAAAAACTTTTACACTTCAAAGCTTAATATTTCCATGATTTTCGATAACATTTGAATAACTCGAAATTTTTCTAGATAAAATATGAAATTTCTTGAGTCGTAAATGATTTTAAAAAGAAAATTTTCAAAATTCGTCTCTTTTTTCACCTTCAACAAATGATACTCTAACATATTCAGATATATTTCACCAAAGGAAATAAAAAAAAAAATAATATTTCAAATAATAATAAATCTGTATTTGTTCAACTGGATTATAAATTTTTATGAAATAAATAAAATCATTCAATGTATATAAAAAGATAATATTATTCTTTTTCAGGTCATTGAACTTTTTCAATCTAACAATGATTTTTTTTTGTTCATATCACATAAAATAAATAAAAAAGTAAGATATAATAAATTTTTTGCTATATCTGCAAATTTGAAAGTGTGCGTTCTTTATTATTACAGCCTAAATATCTAGTGGTATAGAATTGACGTAATACCAGAAGGAGAACCAAAGAGATGTAATAACAATATGCTGAAAATGAGATCAATACTTTGGAAATATAGGGTTAATTGAATGGGTTAGGGATGGGCGATATTTATCGATACTTGAAAGTATCGATATTTAGAAAGCGTAAATATCGATATTTTAATTCGATACTTCTGGTAACCGATACTTCGATACTTCGATATTTTCAGGCAGTATCGTATCCAAAAAATTTTTATAAATTTTGTTAATAAATATTTCTCAAAAAGGTCAAAAATCTGTTTAAAAAAAAAAAATGATTTTATTTATTTGTGAAAACTTATAATTGCAACATTTAGCACATTTAAATTCAATCTTATCTGTTTTGATCATTAAAAAAGCTTCTGTCTGCTGCTAAAATTCTTTAAAAACTTTGATTTTGATTAGAGTATCGATACTATAAAATATCGATATTTTTGACTCAAATATCGATGCTCAGTATCGATAATAAATCTAAATATCGATACCACTGATACTCGATACCTGACCAGTATCGCCCATCCCTAGAATGGGTGGGTGCATCTGTTAAACTTTGTTATCTGTCCCAGAACAAAAACGTCCTTTGATCTTTACAAATTTACATAATAAATGTCCCAAAAGATTCAAAATATCTTGTTGAATATTATTTCCTTTATTTTAATAAATTGTCAAAAGACTAGTTTAGTTTATCATATAGCTTTGTTATAAACTTACAAAGTTTTGAAGGACTCGAGATAAATTGTCAATTGAAATATTAAATTTAAGTAGCTATGTAAGTAAATTGCAAATTAAATGACCTTTTATACATTATAAGATATCACAATAAGTTTTCTGAATCTTTAGAGATAAATTTGTATACCCATAACTTTTCGAATAAACTTATGTAATCCTTTTGAATTTGAAATATTTTATCTTTAGCTAATGAACAAGAAGGTGAACAAGCTCAAAAAGAAGTTTCATTTTTAAAGAAACAAACTTTAATCTAGAAAATTAATAAGATACTATTTTACTGACTTCTAATGTACTTCAAAATTTCCTGTTTCTCTAAAGATGCAAAAGTACTTATTGTTAATCTGCTAGATGGAAATGCACATGAATTTTATATAAAATCTCGTTAATTTATTCATGCACGTTAATCTGATTATATGATATTATAAGGCTTCTTTTAATATATTAAATATTTAAATAGATATATAAGATATAGAATCTGATTCAGATTATAAATAAAAAACACAGAAAAAATAAAATATGATAATAGTTTTTATTATTTAAATAGATAATATCATGCTAAGATGTATTAACTCAGTTTAATTGTTTGTAGAAGATCTACAATTATAAGGAAATAACCCAAACAATTTTTGAAAAATATTGAGAAAAAGAAAAATATTTAATTACCAATAATTTTTTATCACTATTGGATGTGCTAATTAAAATTTTTTTATTTTCGATCAATTAATTTGTTTATTTTTAGTTTTATTATAACTGTAAATTTATTTTTAAACAAATTTAAAGTTTTTATTATTTTCATGACAAAACTTCATTTTATGTGGTCTTGATTAACAAGAAATTTCAAGTTCTAAATGTAATAATAACTTGACCGTTAGGTTTAAAAAAAATATATATACTAAACTAAACGACCACCTAAAGTTTTTGTCAAAGACCCAACTCAAAATTGTTTATGTAACTTTGAATTTCAACAGATTTAAAGTGGTTAATTGTTTTTCTAAATATTGAAATACTCGGAGCCACAAGTAAGCTTTTGAATATATTTGAGTATACCAATAAAATAAATGAATAGCCATTAAATTTTTAAAAATAATTCTTATTTTATCTATTTGGAGAGTTGGGGTGAAGAGGAGGGGATCAAAGTCAGATGTAATAAGTTACTTCAAAGTTTTTAAATTTAGCATTAACTCAATGAATAAAACAATTTAAAGAATATATTTGTTTGCTGTTTTTGGAAATAGATTAAAAATATCTCTCAAACTTTTCTGTACAGGTTACGAGCGTTTTTTTACTTTGTTAAAGAGCTAAAATAAACCTTAAGTCTACTCAGAAACTCAATACAAGTTGGAAGATCAGAAAACCAACCAAGAGCCCTCCACAAGTATTCAACGAATAACTAACTTTTACATCTTATTAACTCTAATTTTTTTAGCATATATTTTTTATATATTTAAAAAATTTTTTAAAATCTCATCAGCCCAACCTTTTCTATAGCCTTTTCTTAGACTAAACATAAAAATATCTCTATGAGACCAAAGAGTTAAATTTTTAGTTTATACTGTACACTAAAAATATTATTGCCTCTATCTCGTAGTAAATTTACCTCTGAAATTCATGTACAGATAGCCCCAAAATATTGATGTATTTTACCATGAGTACTTTACCCTCAAAATCGAGATAATCGCAATTTTATTTTTCAAAAGATCACGTGACTATGTAACATTTATTAATTTTATAACTAAAAATTGATAAAGTGCAATCAGGGAACTTAAAACATTTTTTATATAGCCAAAAGTACTGATTTCTTCTGCTACATATATGTTACGAAGTCTCTTGATTTTTTCACTCAAAAAAATTCCTATTTTAATCAAATAGATTCTATTTGACTCAAATAGATTTCTATTTGAGTCAAAAAGAAAATCTTCTTGAATCAAATTCTATTTGAGGTAAATAGAATTCTATTTATTACAAGAAGAAAAGTGTTTTGCTGATTTCTGTTAAGAAATCATAAGGTGTATTATTGACCCTAAAAGATTTCAGTTTCTGGAAAACCTTCGGGATGAAAATGAACGGTCTGAGGAAAAGTTGATATCCTCGAAGTAAAATTTTTCATTTTTCACTTAAAACTATTTTCCGATTTCCCAAGATGGCAGACCAAAAAACATCATGAATGGAACTTTCTACAATACCTGGGGGTTTAGGAGGTTGAGAAAAATGATTTTTTCCTGGGAGTTTTCGAGGTTGAAAGAAACGAATATTTTAAAGAAAATTTTCATTTTTTCCACCTTACGTATTTTCCGATTTTCCAAGATGGTGGACCAACAAAAATATAAAAAAAGAAAATAAATACATCTGTTGTAGAAACTAGTTCAATTGATTCAATTTGCGTTTATTTCAGGATAAGAGGTCAAGAATACTTAACAAACTATTTCTGTCAAGAAGATTTTCTATTTGTCTCAAATAGAATGCGTTATTTGAAACAAATAGAATATACACGGAGAAAAATATTTTGTATATTTTACAAGGTTAATTTTAGTAAAACGGGGTTAGTTTTAATTACAAAAAAAATTTGTAAATTTTACAAATATGAAGTCAGAATATTGTAATTCTAACTATAAACATGGTTATATTTACAAAATATTTGAACAGAAAATAACAAAACTTTATAATGTAAACATAACCAGCAATTTTGGTTATTTTTAACAGTTATTTTTCTCCGTGTATTTAGTTTAAATAGATTTCTATTTGATTCAAATAGAAATCAGTCAAGCAGATTTTCTATTTGAGTCAAATAGATCTTTTTTTTCAGTGTTGAAAAATAAAAAGCAATTACCTTGATTTTGAGGGTAAGGTACTCTATTCTTCATGGCAAAGTACACGAAGACTTGTGGTAAAATACATTAATATTTTGGGTCCATCTGTACATGAAATTCAAAGGTAAATTGACTACGAGATAGAGACAATAACATTTTCAGTGTATGAAAAATGATCAATTAGTATTTTATATTTTACGCACTAGATGTCGCTATCTATTCTCAAAAGACAAATGACTGTCCGAAAGTATATAAAGGACAAAGTAAATTTGACATTCCAAGTGAAATCTTGTATATTATAAATATTAAACTTTTTATAACTTCATACTTTACATTAATTTTCAATTAAAATTAATATTAGTAAAATATTTAATAAAATTAATATTAATATTATTTATTTAAAATATTAAGAATTGCATTTGGATATTTTTTCTTTATGAATTACTTTAACTATGATTTCATATTCAATATTGTAAATATTACTTTTCAGAGTTTTACTTACATTTCTATGGGACTTGATTTGCAAATTATAATATTACTATTTTCAAATAATCGATTTGGTTGATATTCAATTCTTGAAGGCAAAATTTGTAAAATGTTTTCTTCAGACTCTTTGATAGTGTGTCTATCGAGTCGTATAAAATTATAATTAATATATTTATAGACTTGATAAAACTACTTAAATTTATAATTACTCTATCAAATTTAATTTTACATTAACATGGAAAAATACAGCTTAAACTATTTTGAACTTTACAAGTACGTATCATATATCTATCCCAGCTTAGTTTACTTTTCTCTTTATAAATGAAAAAAAAACGTACAAGCTAAAAATACCCACTAAATCTCAAGGGATGAAATTAAATAAATTTTCTATATTTATAATCTCCATGCTATCAACTTTATTTTTGATGACTCATTTTTTATAAAAAATTATATTTAAAAGTTAATTATAATAAATATTATTTTTTAAATAAATTAATTAAAAAATTCATGAGGATTATGTTTATATCACGGTTTCTTACATCGTATAAATTATTTAATTAGCTTATTTTTCACTTTAAATAAAGAATTGCATCATCAAAAAAATGTATAATTTATTTTTTTTTTCTTTTTAGTTTAATTTATGTGATGGCAAAGTTTGCAAAATAAATTAAAATTTGTAGAATTTTTTCATTAGGTTTTTTTTTAGATATTTAAAAAAAAAATAAGTTATAAAAAAATTTTATTGCTCGAATAACTTTTAAAACATATAGAAAACATTTTCCAATAAATATTTCAACGTAAAAATACCTGATATGCAATAAAATCTAACTTTTAAAATAACTTTTAATATATTTTTTCTTCACTTCTTTTTTTTTCTAATAATAATTTTAGTAAAAAAGTTTTTTATTTTTCATTTACATATTTTTTTTCCAATCGAATTTTTTTATTTTATTTTGTTTGCAAAGTATTTTACATCAATTTAGATAGAAAAAAATGTGTATTACTTATTTTAAAAATTTACTGGTTGTAGAATTAAATATTACAAAATGTATAAAATATTTCGAAAATTTTATCAAAAGCGTAAACATATAATGAATTCATGAATTATTTTAAAATTTTGACTACAGCCCAGTATTAGATTCTGGCCATAATTGAACCACCAAATATATCTGATTTATAACAATACTTTTCAATTACCTGCTGATATTAAATGACCGAAAAAATAAATGAATAAGAAAAATGATTAAAATTAATCAAGTTAAAAAAAATACGTCTAATTTATTTCTCCAGCATAAATTTTAACAGTTAAATATATTAAATTTGTCTAAATACAAATTGGTGTTCATTAATCTTACCTTTTGTATACGAAGTGAGTTATTTATCTCAATTGTATTGAAATAATAAAATTAAGAATCAACAGGCGGACTTTACCTACATCGAGTAAAAATTTTTTTTTTCTTCAAATCAGTCATTGATCTTCTTCACGTTACATTCAATCTTGTTAAAATGAAAAAGTTTTTGTTATTTTTTTTTGTAAAAAATCTCATGAGATTTAATAATATATCTTAGTTAACGAGATGATTATTCTGATTATTATTACATACGTATACTAGAATCCTCTAGGATTTTGAATCAGTGACGTGACAAATGCGATAGATATAAATGCAACAGGCATTACACATTTCCAAATAGCTTTTTCATTATATAATTCATGTTATGCACATGCAACTTTTATTTTATTATATTCTATACGTATAATACATTCATTCAACTTTTATACTTTTTATTGTTATTTCAAATGGAAAGAATCCAGAAAATATTTTTCTTTTTATAAAACCATATACAAAAATATTTTATACGGCTCATTAAATTTTTTTACCTTTATTTTTTTTTTCTTTTTTATCGTCAGATTTTTTTATTCTTGTAATAAAATGAATAACAATAATAATTTTCATTACATTAACTTTTTTCACTAATAAATATTAAATATGTGGTCTTTAAGGGAGGTTGAGATGAAATCAATTTAAATGGTAAAACAAAACAAGATTTGGCAGACTTTAAATTAGAATTATTTGCACGTAGTTAAATCCAGTCTCAAATAAAAACTGTGGTGAACTTTGGTTTTATGCTATTTGTGTAAAAATCTCTGATTGTGTATGGAAATTATTTCCATATTAACTTGAAACGAAATTTCCGAGGAAATTTCAGATAACAAAACTACAACGGAAAACTTAAAAATTTTAATAAAAGATTTTTTAAGAAATCTCTCAAATAATATGAAAAGTTATACTACCTTACCGCAACTAGATGTCGTGATCTGTTCTTGCAAGAGAAATTGCTTTCAAAAGGTACGTAAAAGACAAAGTTATCTAAATTATTTAAATTAAATATTTTAAATTTTATATAATTTGACGTTATTTTATATTATTTTAAATATTACTTTCCTAAATTATTTATTAAAATTTTTGCTTATTCCAACTTTAAAATATCTTCGTTTTATGTTCTTCATTAATTAAAAATTGAATCATATCGTAGTAAGTTTCATTTTTTGTAAGACTTGTGTGTAAATTAAATAAACTTCAGCATATAATAATATGTTCCTTGGAATTTTATTTCGATAATGTATAAAACAAAAGTTAATATCGAGTTTTCATGTAAAATATTGTTAAATTGACACTTGATGTTTGGTCTTCTTCTCCTTTTAGACTCTGTTAATGTATTTTTACTGTTTTTTTACATTTTAATATTTTAATTCAACTATAAATCAGTTATTTAAGCTGATCTAAATTAAGTATAATTATTAATCTTAGAAGCATTATTGCAATTGCTTTGTATTAGTAAATTCAAGAGTAGTTTCGTAGCATTTGCATTTATTTGAGGGACGTAATCTCGTAAACAGGTCAAAATAGTAAACTTATATAAAACCCTACATTCCGTAACTGCATTGTGTTTTAAGCTGTCAGTATATTTTGTTATATTTATTGAGCTTTTAGAAAATATCTCGGAGCAATTTAATGCAATATGAAAACCATAAAAAATAGATCATTTAATAATGGACAAGAGTTGGGTTTAACTTATTTATTTTATTTTAATTTATATTTGTTATTTTAGAACTAGCGAGATTTTTAATTTATTCATTTGGGGTTACATTTTGTAAATTAGCCAATGAAATAATTATTTACTTGTTTTATTTTAAAACATTTTTTTTTTAATTTAATTTGCATAATTATAAATAAAACGGGGTAAATATTAAAACTTTTTTAATTATGTTTAACTTTACATTTCTCGTATACATGTGATGTATTAAAAAAAAAATATATAAGCTCACGTTGTATATATATAATTAGTGAGCTTAAATGAGTTCTGTTTTTTTACTTCACTTAAATTCACTATTGTTTAGTTACTCAAAAATTAAAAACATTGTAGAAACAGCTCTTAAAACTATGTAATTTTTCTCATTTTTCTAAGTAAGCGTTTGTAAGTGTTTTAAAATTTTAAATAATTTTCTCAGAATTAGTAATTATTTGAAATTTTTAATAAAATAATTTGAGAGCTACAAAAATATGAGAAGCAAAATAATTTTGTTTGATAATTTAAATTAGGTTATCTTCTAAACAATTATATAACAGGGTTTAGAATAATTTCAATGCATTGAATATATATGCGTCGACCTAGTCGTTTAGAAATTGGGAAAGCAGAATTTTTTGCACATCATTTATATCTAAAATTAAAAAGTATTAAATAAAAAATAAAAAAGTTACCTTAAAAACTTGCAGGTTTGGCAAAAAAACTAAAAGTTATTAAATTAAAAAAGTCGGATTTTAACCTGCACTGCCCCTTAAATTATAGAAAGTAAGCTAGATCGAGCCATATATAAAAAAAATTTTTTAGTACACAAATAAATATGAAATGTATATTTACATTATAAAATATTCAAAAACATCATTAAAATTTTTATTTTTTTAAAGATATATATAAATAAATACAGGTAAAATTCAAACTAAAATAAACAGTAAGATTTCTACATTTTTATTTATTATAATAAAAAAGTTTTTTCTGAAAAGTATTTAAAATATTTTTTTATAGATTATATTATCCATAAATTGTATACTACTGAGTTAACAATAAGAAGACTTATGTTAAGGACATTTAAGATAAACCTAGTATATATAAAATACTTTTTCTATTCTTTGCATTATGATATAAATTTTTTATTATGAAAATTTTTCTTCTTGTTAAACTTTTAACATTTTTTATTCATCGTATAAATTTATTTATTTTTTCTGATATTTCTAACAAAGAAAATTCAGGACTTTAGGAAAAGCAAGTTGTATTATTATAAAGTGAAAGACGAATGTATAATTTTATATACATGCATAAAATAACCCACGTTTTTGTCAGAAAATTTTGGTATCAATTGGCTGACTTTAAAGTTTAATGACATTTAGATACATGTTTATTAGGGTTGTTCACAAATAAAGTGCTCCAAAAATGTACTTCCTGAAGTATGTTGAAGTTTAGGTGACAAAATGATTCCATACTAATTTTCAGCTCATTTGAGAACGATTTAGGGGTCGCACAAACCCAGGGTAGCTCTCCAGTGATTGGCTAATACCGACAATTATTAGTGGGAACGACAAAAATTTTTTTCAAAATACGTTTTTTATACTTTCTATATAATATGTTTTCGGTGTCGCTAAACTCAAAAATAAATGTCCTCAGAGTCCAAAAATACCTTAAACACCCTTAACACCGAAAACACCCCTTTTTTACCAAAAATTTTTGGATTTGATAGCGAAAATCGTATATATTCGGAACATCTGAATTGTAAATTACAATGGATGACTTAAATATGTTGAAAAAACACCCAAGATGCCCTATGTTTATTCCAAGGCGCCTTCTTGGCCGAGAAGCGCAGGGATGAAAATTAATAATTATAATTATAATTTATAATTATATAATTAATTAATAATTATAATTCATTTCATGCTAAGAAATTTAAAGGAAATATGATATCAAAATGAGAAAAATACTGTTAACTTAAAATGGTCAAATAAGTTAATATTAAACATTAGTTTTTATAGCTAAAAAATTATAAAAAATATTTAAAAATTTTAAAAAGATTTTGAATTACATCAGTGATATATTTTCGTCAAAATTTTTCTACTTTAACCTTTTCCAAAAGTTATTTCAGGGAAAAATCACCATAACTTGAAATTTGCCGAAATAGAAATAAAAAATTTGGTTTTTTACCGAAAAATATCCGCCAACTTTATGCCGCTTGAAAAATCCCATTTTCACTGGTAAATTAAGTATCGTTTAATTTAATATAAAAAAATATAAAAATTCATGTGGGGAAAGTGTGCCTTCAGCTTTAAATTTTACCAAAAATTATTTTTGTTCTATAAAAATTATTCATTTGAGTTATTTATCATTTCAACTTTTATACTTGTTTTATTTTTCCATCAACCAAATATCATCTGTTAAATCCCGTCAAAAAAAAGTATAGAAACTGAAAGTTTTTAAAAGTTAATATTTTTGAAACATAACTTTTGGTCCGCAGTTTTATGCTTAAGAGAATATCGGAAACGTATTTTTTACATTATAAACTAATTTCTTTCACTTAATCTTATTCATTTTCCTAAATTTCCTGAACTTTCTCGATACATTTTAAATAATGGATGAATGTAACTTACTTTTATATTTAACTTTTGAATCCATTCAGAAGCTTGTCAAAATTCTGAAAAAATAAAAGTAAATATATTAGAAAACAATTTTTCAATGTATTATAAAAAATAATAAAAATAATAATAATAATAAATCTTACAACGTCACTCAAAGAGTTGACAAATTAATTTTGCCAAGACTTCATAAATCTTCTATAAGACCTAACAAGATTTTATGTATCGAGCCCTGTCGTTTTCTAAAGTATAAAAAAAGGGTAACAAAACTCGGTATACACAGCATGTTACTATTTTCTCTTACAAGTATATTCTTGTACATATATATATATATACTAGGGGGCTCCGCCCCCTGCGCGCTTCGCGTGCCAACCCCCGTAGAGTGATAATTGATTCTTGACATTATTTCGTATATATTTGTGGAACTTTTGTATAGTTTTAAATATAATATTTATAATCTTATGTAATTTTATTGTGAATTAAAAATTTATTTATAACAGTATATAATTATTTTTGTTGAATAATACACAGAGAAAAATGTTGTGCGAATTTTGCAAGGTTAATTTTAGTAAAACCGGGTTAGTTTTAAGGACAAAAAAATTTTGGCCAAAGTAATCCAGGAGATTAATTTGATGAAAAAAATGACGAGAGAATGTAACAAAACATAATAATGAAAATAATAGTGTTATTGTATCATTGACGTTTTGCGAGAATTGGCTTAGGTCTCATGCAAAAGAAAAACCATTTTGGGTAAGAGGTCTTATGCAACAGCGACTGCTTGGCCCTAAAAGACCATTTTGGCCTAAAAGGAGTCTTTGGTTAAGAGGTCTTATACAATAGTGGCTGTTGGTGCCAAAAGGACCACTTTGTCCCAAAAAGACCACTGAGGGTATGAGGTTTTATACAGCAGCAATGGCTTAGGCCAAAAGGTCTAGTTTGTCCCAAACAGAACGTTTTGAGTAAAAGGTTTTATGAAACAGTAATTGTTTAGGCCATAAGGTCAACTTCGGCCCAAAAAGACCATTTTGGGTAAGATATCTTATGTGCAGTGTGCTTAAGCCAAAAGGTCCACTTTGGCCTATAAGGACCATTTTGAGCTAAATGGACCACTTTGGCCCAAAGGTCTCTAGCGACAGCGGCGGCAGCGGTGCCGGCGTTTATAACTTTATAATATATAGAGATATATATAGCAGTACATATAAGACCAATTCATTTTAACACTTGATGTTGTACAGCATCCTAATTAAACGCACACAGGAGTGTCCTTTAACGAAAATTTCAAATGTTGCATATACTAATGAAAACATTAACATCAAAAGTCTCTTGTAGCAATTTCCCACAAATGTTAAATATATATAAATTTACCAAGATTAAAAGATAAGTTTTAAACATAGATTGGTATTTATAACAATAAAATGTATATTTTGGTCTTATTTTATACGTCTACGTGTGCAAATGTTAAAATAGGTAACATCTGTTTTTGGTTTTCTGAAGAACAATCCTCTTTTAAGCTTTTTGACATTTAGATATACAAAAGTAGATTTTATACATAAATAATATATATGTATAATATGATGAAAACGTGATCTTCTAGAGACAAGAAAAAAGAGATCGTCTTTTCTGTATTTATTTTATTCATGAGTTGAATATTAAATTTGCTAGTCATTTTAGCTTTTATAATAATTATCTTTTAATTTATTTATTTGCAAAAATATGGAAAAATTTTTGGGAATTAAAATCTCTTTGGTTAAAATTCTGGGAGGCTAAAATTCAAAAAGTCATTTTGGGACTTTGCAATATAAAGCTGAGAAGGCTTAGTTGAACCACTATATCGTGAGTTAGTATAAAAAATATGGTCACAGGTATAGCACGAATGTCTTACATAATAATTTACTAAAAGGTCATGGGATAAAAGGGTCCTCCATAGGGCCCAATTATGTTTCGGAGAGTTTTTTGACAATAATATTTCTTGCAGGAGGGTGATGATTTATTATTTTACAGTTACTTTAATGAGTAAAGTTTGAGAAAAGTTGTGCATTATTATTTTTCTGCATAGTAGTCAAAAAACTTTTTATTGCCCTGAACTGAAATAAAATTTTTTACGGTTAAAAATTAAATAAAAAAAGTTGTTTTATTCATTGTTTATAAAAAATATATTTTAAAAATTTGACCTTTTTTTAGAACTTCAAAGTTAAAACAAATATTATTTTTTTTTTAAATTAATAAGCTAAAAATAAAAAATAATTCAAATAAACGTTAAACGTTTTCTTGTATTATTACATAAATTTATATTATTTTTCCTTTTTTTTAAATATTTTTATGAAAGCTTTTTATGTAAATAATAATCTTTTGCTATTTTATGATATTTTCTTTATTTTTATTTTTTACTTTTTTACTTTGTACTAAAAAAGTATAGTATAATATTTGAATTTTATTTTTTTATTTATTTTAAGTTATTTTAGATATATTTACCTAGATTATATAATTTTTTTTTTTTTGTTAGTTGGTTAATTGAATATTATTTAAGTAGATTTATTTATTTAACTAATTAATTAGAGTTGAGCACATGGAGACTATTGTAGGATTTGTACATCACGCAATTATGCAAATCAAACGATTGTCTGAAGAACAATACTACTTACTGAGCATATTTCTAAGGTTTGCATATTTTCATGTGATGAGAACAATTACATTTTAACCTGGATCGATCCTAGAATATTTTTCATGCAATTCCGCGCACTTTGGAACTGTGCCAGCCAAGTATGGGCTGAAGTTCGGGCGACGTTCGGCAAAACTCTCTGCTTACGCGTGGCGCACGTATAGCATAGGTCCTTTGGTACACATCTCCGCGACGTATGGCACATACTTCGGCCCACGTATGGCAGAAGTTTTTTATTTTTTTTTAGTAAAAAAAAAAAAAAATTACTTGGTACGGGAATTGAACCGGTGACCTTCGTTAAAATTTTAAGAGGGTTGATGATTATACGAGTGCGGCCAACACTCGTATTTGAAATTTATTGCATCAATAACTGTAAAATGTTATATCTTATTGTATTTAAATTAAATTGATATCAGATTTTTCAAGTTCATTTAGAAAGTACTTCGTACAGAAAATGATTGTTTTTCACAACCGGAATATTTTCCAGTTTTCCCAAGATGGCGAAGTATAAATTAAAATACTGATCTAAGATCCGTAAAATAAGGGCAGGCGCAACGATATAAAATTTAATTTGAAAATTTTTTTGGTTTTTCCAATATGGTGGACCATAAAATTTATTTAAAAACTTAAAAAACTTTAAAATTGTATTGCACTTGTTTTCTTATAATACCCTAATTTGAATATTTATCTGAAGTAATTTAAATTGGGCCTCTAAACAAAAAGATGTGTCGCGAGACACTTAAACCTAATTATGCTACACGCCCACCTCTAGATTTAATCTCTTAATGTTCTATATTTTTTTATCTATGCGCATTCGAAAATAATGTATAAATTATCGAATTAATTTGAAAAAAATATTTATAATTTATAAAAGTTTTTAAATAAATTTTATGGTCCACCATATTGGAAAAACCAAAAAAATTTTCAAATTAAATTTATATATCGTTGCGCCTGCCCTTATTTTACGGATCTTAGATCAGTATTTTAATTTATACTTCCCCATCTTGGGAAAACTGGAAAATATTCCGGTTGTGAAAAACAATCATTTTCTGTACGAAGTACTTTCTAAATGAACTTGAAAAATCTGATATCAATTTAATTTAAATACAATAAGATACAACATTATACAGTCATTGATGCAATAAATTTCAAATACGAGTGTTGGCCGCACTCGTATAATCCTCAACCCTGAATTCCAAGTAAATTTTTTTTTTTTTTTACTAAAAAAAAAATAATAAACTTCTGCCATACATGGACCAAAGTATGTGCCATACGACGCGGAGACGTGTACCAAAGGACCTATGCTATACGTGCGCCACACGTCGGCAGAGCGTTTTGCCGAACGTCACCCGAACTTCGGCCCATACTTGGCCGGCACAGTTCAAAAGTGCGCGGGATGTAATGCTATCAACATGTCCCCGTTACCAGCTTAGATATTTTGACTAATTTATCTAATAAAAAATAATTCAACAGGCGTTATTTGTAAGTTTATTTTTAATACAACCTTAACGATTTTTATTTAGTTTTATATATATATATTTAGCTTTTTTTATGTCATACAGCACGCAATTCGTGTTTATCTTTCTTTCACTTCTTTTTTTACTTTTACTCGAAACAAAAAGAATATTGTACTTTATAAAATATATCACGAAAATTTAATTAAACTTTGTGCATATAGATATATACACACACACACACATATATTATTCACATTAAAGTAAAGTTTTATAACTTAATTAAAATTTAATATTTTTTTTACACTCATAAATTCAAAATCTTTGTTGAGATTATTTTTTTTTAATTCCTAAATTAACCAAAAAGATATATATATTTTCAAATAAACTTATAATTTACATAATAACAACTAAGAAGCTTTTAGAATAAAAAAAAAGCGTTTTTTTTAATGTCACTAATAGTAATTAATTAAATTAGTTAAGTAATTAATAAAAATTGTTTAAAGTGAATAATTACTTTCCATATAAGTAATAATTACTTTGGTATTTATTACTTGACGTTAAAGATTAATTACTTTATTTTTTCTCTCGCATTCAAATTCAAGCAGTAATATATAATTTATTCCTTTATTGACAGAAATGTAATTTTAAAATCAAAAAGAATAAAATGACCTTTTTCCTTAAGTTTAAATCGATCCCTAGGTACTGTTTAGCAATCGAGTAATTAGAAGAAAATTCAATATATATATTTGGATACAATATTAAAATACGAGCGATTTTTAATATTTTTGAAAACAGGGAATTTTTAATTAACGATTCGATTGTAGAGTGTAAGTTTTTTTTAAAGAGTTTTATATTATCCTTATGAAATATTCAACATTTTAATAGAAATTTTCATTATCGCTTTGAAGAGAAAGATTTAACTTGGAGACTGAAGCATAAAGCATGCTTTCAAAGTCCAAAAAGCTTCTCTTTGTAAAAGAGTCTTATATTTTAGAGATTTAAACGATATGCCTTGCTTTTTTATATATGCAAAGTATAATGTATATATTAGGCTGGTTTTAATAACAAATTTCAATTATTTTGCTTTTTTTTGTAGAATTACCATTGGGAATCAATCAAGTATTAACTGAAATATTTTGAAATATTTTTAACCTGACCCGACGTTTAGGTCACCGAACACTCCTATTGTAAGCCCATTCTCGAATTAAAAAAAAAGTAAATCAAAGGATAAGACTCATATTTTTGCAAAGGGTTGACTAAAAAAAAGTCGTTAGTTTAAATAGCTTTATCAATCTATAACTATAAACTATCTACTACAATTGCATCAAACATTGATTTAATTAATCAAAACGACCCTTTTATAATATTGGAAAAGCTATGATTTCTATTTATATAATTTTTAGTTCCCACCCCTAATTTAATATATAATTTAGCTAAATTTACATCGCACTTTTTGAGGATAATGTCCAGGCTGATATACAATTAAGTAACATACATCCAATAATCATCATTTTTTTCAATACAGGTTAACATTCATAATTTACATTCTTTTATAAAAAATAAAGCAGCACACATAAAAATATTATTTTGATTTTTATTCCTGCTTCTGTTAAAAAAAATTCTTTATTTATATTTTTATTTTGTTAATATTGTCAACACGTATAAAATTATGTATATTTTTTTCGATTATATTTTTTTTCTCCATATAACGAGCGTATACCTTCAGTACATTTTCTGATGAGAATTATTGATAACTAAAAAAAAAAACTAACTATGAATGTCACGTACTCAAGTTGTAAAGATCAGAGAGATGGATTTAGAGAGACGATAGATTCTGTACAACTGAATTCAATTACATTTTTTTTCTACTCTTTTTTCTCACTATTTTTTTTTTATAACTGTCTTTTTATGGAATAAAAAAATATTTTATGTATAAATGTTGTTACACACACAACAATAAAAAAAAATTTTTTTTCTTTATTCACACATAAAAATATTTTATTTAAATTAGTACCTATAATAAAAATAATAAGAGGGAGGACTTTGAAAATATCAAAAGTAATAAAATTTAATTATAATTTGTAATATAATAATTTTGCCTTTTGTATTTTAGTTAGCAAAAATTTATTAAATTATATAATAAAAGAAATGTTTTCTATTTTTAAGTATAAAATTTAAATAAGAATTTATGTATTTTGTATTGAAGCTCTGCATTTTAAGGTATATACTTTGTATTTTTTATTTAATTTAGCTCATCCATAAATAATTCAAAGGTTTTCCTTATTAAATTATCAAATCAACAATAAAATCATATTTAAAAAAAAAATTCAAGTATATAAAAGGTTGCACGTCTTATAAACTTTATGCAACTAGATGTCGCGATTTATTCTCACAAGAGAAATGGGTTTTAAAATCTGTATAAGAGTAAAGTTAAATAAATATTTTAAATCATTATAAATATTAACTTTTTTAATTATTATCCTCTTCAGCATTAATTGTGTTTTATTCTATGTTTGTTTACTTTGGTTTCATTTTATATTACATTTCAATTTATATGTTGTTTTTTTACAAAATATTTGTTGTGAAATGAAAAAGAAAAAAGAGCCATCCTTTACAGTTTGACAAATGAAGAAAGAATAAAATTTTTAGTTGATAACTTTTCTCCATTTATCTTGTTATCATACATAAACATATTATCTTAAAGTAAATTTAGAATAAGTTTTACAATTCACAGGAGAGAGCAGGTTCACTCAAGAAGAAAACTGATGATAAAATAATGTCTTTTAGTGCTATTCTAAAAAAAATCGTTTATATTTTGTAATTTTTTAAAAATATTTTATTCACATGAGGCAAGACTAGGTTTCATAACTCCTAATCTGAAAAATATTCATATATGCAGCCTAAAAGTAATTTTTTTCTTGAAAAAAAGAGCCTACCTAAATTTTGTCATGCTTGACCTAAAAATCAGGCTGAAAATTCAGAAAATTTTGTAAAAATTAAGAAATAACCTGAACTTTGATGCTACTTTATTTCTGTTTGAAAAATAGGACGACTAATATAATTTTTTTTATTTTGTACTTTAGAAACCAGTCTAGCTCACATATGCAAGTGTTTCTGCGTATAATAAAAATGGATTTGAAAGGAAATAATGAAGTATTCAAGATTTTATTAAATATGCATATCTTGAAAAGTAAATCAATGTTAAGTCCATTCATTAACAATTATGTAGAACATGTGCATAAGATATACAATATACATAGAAAATGAAACAATATTTACTTATTATTTACCTATTATTCTACGTCAAGCACTTTTTTCCCTTTATTATAATTTAAGTTAAATTTTTTTTTCATAGAATATAATAAAACGAGAAAAAAAAATTAGCTAGTTAATTAGAAAACTAAAGGACCCCGCACAAAAGTATAGGATTTTGCCTTTCGGTCGAATTGGCCAAATTTTGGATATGTTGTAGATTTTATCATTGTGAACAAAAGTCTCAATGGGCACAAAGCTCAAAAGTCTCAACTTTGGCGGCTACGGAGCTTGAAAGCTCCAAAGCTCCACCATGGCAAGATCGCTTCAAAACCTTTTTTCTTTTTTTTTTAAAGTATACCTTTATGTTTTTGAGGTCGCTAATTCCAAATCTGATGTCAAATTGACATTATTGACAGTTGGCAGCTGTCAACTAGCTGTCAAATTGACAACAGAATACAAAAAACTTAAAATAATGATTTCACAATATGTTTTTGAGGTCGCTAATTCCAAATCTGATGTCATATTGACATTATTGACAGTTAGCAGCTGTCAACTGGCTGTCAAAATGACAACAGCATACAAAAATATTAAAATAATGATTTCGCCATATGTTTTTGAGGTTGCTGAGTTCAAATCTGATGTCATAATGACATAGTTGACAGTTGGGAGCTGTCAATAGGCTGTCAAATTGACAACAGAATACAAAAAACTTAAAATAATGATTTCACAATATGTTTTCGAGGTCGCTGAGTTCAAATCTGATGTCATAATGACAAAGTTGACAGCTGGGAGCTGTCAATTGGCTGTCAAATTGACAACAGAATACAAAAAACTTAAAATAATGATTTCACAATATGTTTTCGAGTTTGCTGAGTTCAAATCTGATGTCATAATGACAAAGTTTTTTAAGTTTTTTGTATTCTGTTTTCAATTTGACAGCTAGTTAACAGCTGCTAACTGTCAACTTTGTCATTATGACATCAGATTTGAACTCAGCAACCTCAAAAACATATGGCGAAATCATTATTATATTTTTGTATGCTGTTGTCATTTTGACAGCCAGTTGACAGCTGCCAGCTGTCAATAATGTCAATTTGACATCAGATTTGGAATTAGTGACCTCAAAAACATAAAGGTATACTTTAAAAAAAAAAGAAAAAAGGTTTTGAAGCGATCTTGCCATGGTGGAGCTTTGGAGCTTTCAAGCTCCGTAGCCGCCAAAGTTGAGACTTTTGAGCTTTGTGCCCATTGAGACTTTTGTTCACAATGATGAAATCTACAACATATCCAAAATTTGGCCAATTCGACCGAAAGGCAAAATCCTATACTTTTGTGCGGGGTCCTTTATTAAAGTTTTAATTGAGCTTATAAAAAAATTTTTTTTCTTAACTTTATGATATAATTTTCATTTTTTTTTCTTTATTAGATAATATGTTTGCGAGACCTTTTCTAGCATTATGATTGTTACAAATTTCAAGAAATTAAGGATCATACTATAGAACTGTAAATAATTAAATACCGGAAGAATAAAAAAGCTTTTAACAGTTTTATCACCTCGAAATTCCAAGCATTCGCACACATTCTTTCTACAAGAATAGTTTTGTCAGATATATCATGGCTAGTTTAATTCAAAACTGCTTTTTATTAGAAACATAACTTTTTCAAGTGTACTTCAAGTAAATCTGCTTGAATTAAAATATTCTTGATTAATTGTAAAAATAATAGTTTTAGTTTTTTATTTATTAATTTTAATATATTAATTAGAATTACAAACACATCTAGTTTGTATCCAACGGTAAAGGCAAATAACTTCAATAGTGTCTATCACTATGTTTAACACGTTTGATCTACATAGTGTTAAATTCATGCTTGAATGGTACAAATGAAATTAACCTTATTTGATATAGCATCAAAAGAGAATTCCCAAGCACCCCTATGTGTCCCGTCAGTTTTAACCTTTCAAAATCATCTATTATTTGTATGCATTGGTTACTACAAACGAATATTTTTTAAAAAATTTTTATTTAATTCTGACTTAACTTTGATTTATGTCGTTTGTACTCTAAATATGAAAATAATGTCAAAGTTACGTGTAAATATAAATTTAAAGAAAGGCAGAGAGTAAAAATATACAAAAAAAAACATTTTATTTGAAATTTATGTTTAAAGCAATTTATTTGCCTCAGGTGAATTCCTCGTCGCTGCATGCCAAACTCATAAAAAGTGTGAATTCTCGAGCTTTCAAGCGCATATTTTTTTAGCACTTAAATTATAATAAAATGAAAAAGTTATTTGATTATCGGCCATTCGATTGATGTTAAGAAAGCGTGTATTTATAGAAGTAGAAAATATGCTTTACATTCTGGACTGCTAAAAAAAATATCTCATATTGCATTTAGAAATCTAAATTGAATCTGGTAAATTCTTTATTTATCCAAACATGGATCGTGATTAACTTCCTTTATGTTTCTAAAGAATAATTTCTTTGAAAACAGTCCATATTTTGTATTTATAATCAACTAACATTGCAAAAAGTATATTCAAAATATTAATAATAATTATTAAAATATCGAATTTTAGTGTAATTTAATACTCTATCATTAAATATTAAATAAGAACTAAAAATAATGATGGGAAATCGACAGTTTTCATATATTTTGTATTAAATTTCATGTTAATAATAATAAAAAAATATACATTATTAAATTTTGTATTTTTGTATTGTAAAGGGCCATATTAAAGAGTACTGGGTGCATAACATTTTGGTTTTTAAAAAACAATGAATTCATTTTTTATTTTTATGAGTTTTCAATATTTTTTGAGGATCAGGGGAAAGTTTCCCCGATTTTAACATGGAACATGTTCATTGGATGGGGTATTTGAAAAAGTCCGGCTCGTCAGGGGGGGTGAAAAATTGAGGTTTTTAGGGGGGGGGGGGTCAAAAACTGGTGCAGAAGTCCCTAAATACCTTTGGTGCAGAAGTCCCTAAAGACCTTTGGCGCAGAAGTACCTAGGGAGCATTATTGCAGAAGTCCCTAAAGACCTTTGGTGCAGAAGTACCTAGGGACCATTGGTGCAGAATTTTTAAGAATTTATTGTAAAAATTAATAAAAAATAAATTCATATTATTTAAAAAACTATAATAATTTGAAAATTTAATTAATTTTGTTCACTTTGATGTCTAAGCAGCGTGATTTCTATAATAAAAATCTAAATATAAATATTTGCATATAAATATTTATATTATGAACACAATAGATACTTTATTATCAATGTTATAAGTGAACATGTTCCATGCTCGTTGGTTGTATAGTTACAGAAACCGGTTATAAATTTTTTAATTTAATTTAGAATATTTTGACATAAAAACTTTATTAAATTTGAGTGGGAAAACTTTCTTCTGCTCCCAAAAAAATTTTTAAATCCCATAAAAACAATAAAATAAGTAAAAAAAAAAATGGTGTATTAGAAAGGTTATTTAATCGTAATTAAAAAAAAAAAACAATATTACGATTAACTTTGTGTGCTTTTTTTTAAGCTTTTATAAACTTTTTTTGTATTTATTTAATTGACTTTTTTTCATTAAAGCTTTACCTATATATGTAACATTTTATTTAATTTTATTGAAATCTGTTATTAAAAAAAAAAGATAAAAAATAAATAAATTTATCCAAACGTTTAATTTGAATAGAAATAACTTTACGTTTATGTGCTTTTTATACTTCAATTGCATTTATTTCTAAGAAGATTAACTGTACTTTTTTTTAATATTTTCAAGTAATTTAATAAAATCAATGAAATATTATATTCTTTCAAGCTAAATTCATAATAATTATTAATATTTCGTTAAATTTTTATTTATTTTTTTGAAGAAAAAAAAAATTAATATATTGTTGGCACTTTAAAGTTTAAATATTTTATTTTGACAGTTATATTATTTTGGGTTGCTGATTTATTGGTCTTGTTAGTTTGGTTATAAACTATTAAGAAAATACTTAAAGTTCTAATTTTACAGATTCTTTTTCTAAGTTTTGATTTTTGAAGCCCAAATTTTTAAAAGTAAATAAATTTTATTTTAATAATGTGCAGGCTAATGTATGTTTCATGTACTTCAAAATAATACAAATAGACAAAACTATATAATATACTATTCCATATATTTACTTTAAATTATTTTGTCTATATGGGCTATTTGCAATAAAAATTAAAAACCTGTTAATTTTAATGTTTCTTTCCTCAAATTACTATTTGATGCTGAAATATAAACTTTTTAGTTGGTAACAGTGTTCTTTGGATATTTTCAGTAATTTACAAGCAACTTAGGAAATGTACTTAGTAGCCATTGAAATCTATGAAAGCTGGCCTATTTTTCACTATCCATCCCTTCATGAACTCTAAATCTTTAGAAAAAAGAAATGATTTCACTTTTTACCCTTCAAAACAGCATAAAAATGAAAAGTTTTACTTTATAAATAATAAAAAATACTGATTCCCAATAATTTGAAAATAAGTCATATACACGCAGAATAGTTATATTACGTATAGAACTTAAAGAAACTTTTCATTTTATTTACAAAACTTTGTATACACATAATAATAATAATAATAACAATAATAATAATATAGTTATAATACAGTATGTGTTTGTTATCAGTAAATAAATTATACATTATAAAAAGATTTAATTGAAACCGGGTCAAAGGCTTTTTCTCTTTTTCAAAAGCTATACTTATGTAAACTTACTTATTATTTATGTAAATCAAAAATATAAAATTTTTTTTTTTTTCAAGTTAGAAATGCACGTTACTGCTTTTACTTTGTAATTTTTAGTGTAATTTTATACGTAAGCAACAAGTTTTTCAAAATTCTGTAGTTATTATAATTATTATTATTATTACTTCTTGTTATATTGTATTTTATTTTTTTTTTAATTTGACATGAAAAATTACTAACTTTGAATTATTTTTTTGAAAAATGTAATAATTAAATTTTTTATTTAATGAAGAGCTCTTTGCAATATGAAAACCGCGTACTTTAGAACAAGCTTTTTTATTTCAAATTCAATATACGTATTTACATATATGGATTTTTATAGTGCGAGGCTCTACCTTATACCGAAAAATATCCAGCTTTTGTAGTTACGATATCTCTAAAACGATCAATTAGATTGCTTTCATTTTTGAAACTTAAGCTTTTATTGAGAAGATAAATCTATATGGTTTTTCGTCCAAAACCGATTACAGATTTCAGACCAATTACCGCATTGGTCTGATATCCACTGAAGTATCTACCTGTTATGACGAATTATATATAGTAAAAATTTAATATTTCCAAAAGTGCAATAACTGGGTCGCAAAACTATGGCCTGTGTCACCTGCAGACTTTTTTTCATCATTTTAACACTGGTTTCATCCAAATTGGTTCGACGGATCTTTAGTTATAAAAGCGCAAAAGTATGCACAGACACACAGACAAAAAGATTTAAGATATAATACCTGAGAAAGAGTTCTTTGAGAACTTAACAAGCTTTGTAACTTGGATTATTACATGGGATTATTTGAAACCTGCTTTGCATATTCAAAACATTGCAAGGATTATTATTGGTCAACTAAACCTTTATTGTTTATTTATTTTGAAAGAATAGTAAAAATTTTTTAAATAAAATAATATAATATAGAGGTACTTTTCTAATTAATACACGATTAGGTGGCTTAGCTTGAAATTTCAAGCAGACGCGTATTTTTACAAAATAAAAATAAAAAAAATAAAAGAAGATAGACAAGGTGTACAAATTAACCAAATTTACTTGAAATAAAAATGTCGTTATACCTTTTAGTTACTTAAAAAAATTAAGAAAATCATACCAACGCAAGAGTTTATTTATAAAATAAAAATGTGTATTATATGGTTTAAAAAAAAAGAAAAAAAAGCTTTTAGTAAATAAGCAACTAGAAAACTCTATCTAACGCAGTACATTTATGATTTTCTGCAAATACATAAAAACTCTTGACTATTTCAGAGAATTTAATTTTTATTAGATTCGATTAAATAATAAAGTATTTCATTTTAATAATGCATCTTTGTAATTAAAAATAATAGTAATTTAAAACAAAAATGTGTAATTTCTGGTAATTTTTGTATATAGAATGCTGAGTATAAACAAAAGATTAATAAACGTTCCTTTTATCCTATATATCGGTAAATTTCTCTTCAATTTATTTTGAATCCAATTTGAATAGAAATAACGACGAAATTGATGAAAATCCTATTACTTTTATATTTCAGAGTAAATACCATGTAGTTCTTTTTACTTTTTTTTAATATAAAAATAAAAAAAATACAGAGACGATAGGTATCATTATATAGTTTTTCTCACTCTGCATATATACAAATATATGTACGTATATGAAAATAACAAAAGATTCTTTTGAGTGTATTGAAGTATATTGATCTAAAAAAAATTTATATACATAAAACAACTTAACTGCAGTTTTATTAGATTTTCTTTTCTTTTTTTTTTGTCAATGAATAAAAGCAATAATATTATTGTTTAACTCTTTATATTAAAAAAATCTAAATAAACTTTTTGCGGTTTCTAAATTTTCTAAAATCAAAAATTACGATTTTATTCAATATCGGCTAATATCGTAGGTATATTTATATAACAAAATATTACGATAAATTAACAAATTTTTAAAAAAATTTTTATACTTTTGATAAAAATAGTAAAGGCACATCCGTATAAGTACAGTGATTTTACCCCCAGAACCAAACCTAACCTAAGTAGTAGCATTCAAAAAGTTATCAAAAAAGTCACTGATTCCTATTGGAATTAGACCTGTGGGCCAAAAATCCGCAAAAAATCAAAAAAAAAAACAAGCCCCCAAAAATCTGAAAAACCCGTTTTTTTTTTTATTTTTTGTAGATTTTATTTAATTTCTCCGATCCAGAAACAGATAATACTTTGTTTATAGGCTTGAAGACCGCTTTTTAAGAAAAAGTTTGGCACGGGGGGGGGGGGGGTGAAAAATTGACGTTTTTAAGGGAGGGTGAAAAATCGACGCTTTTAGGGGGGGATGAAATGGACTTCGATTTTCGATTTAGGGACTTAGAATAATTTAAAGTGGAAGTCAGGCCCTGATAACAACAACAACTTAGAATACTTTAAGTTTATGGACTTAGGATAATTTATATTTCAGGATTTATTGTAATCTCGGTTTTTGGATTTATTACTATTATGAGTAAACATTTTCCATGATCGTTGGTTGTGTACCCTGCCAACATGAATATACCGAATTGTTCTGACTAAACTACGAAAAAGGCTGTTTCGTATTTTGTAAAATACTAAACACCGTTATTAGTATTTTATAAAATTTTCATGAACTCACATGCGTTTACAAACCGGTTATAAATTTTTTTTTTGGGCTATTAGAGCTCCTTTAAGACTCCAAAATATAATTATGAATTTTTCGAAAATCGGTTTTTTAGCATAAAAAAAATGTTAAAACTTATTTATATTTTTAATGAATGATACTAAATATAAAACGAAATATTTAAGCTTTGCTCTAAAAATAAAAAGGCATTTTTTTTACTTATAACTTCCAAAAGGAATAAAAGTTAGAAAAACTGAAAAGAAAAAAAAAAGAAAATAAGAAAAAGAAAACAAGTACGAAAATGAAAGCCATGAAAAATCTAAGTGACAGTTAGTTTTTTAATTTAAAAAAGTTGTATTGACAACTAGAGAATTCGTAGAAAATAATTTTTTATTTATACGAAAAAATTTCAAAGAGAAGTTTAATTTTTTGTAATTTAAAATAAATTATATGCAATTACTAACGTTAGCATTGAAATAATATTCAGAGAATATGTAATTATATATGTTTAATTTATTCAGAAAATATAGTATACTATGGTATATATATAAATAATTATTTTACAAATGAATGGGTTTAATATGATATGCATTTATTACAACTGGTTATAAACATATTCGAACTGTTCAACCAGGTGAAACAAAAGTTCATATCCTAATAATTTATATATTTATATATACGCATGCGTTATAAGTATTGTGTACTGAGCTGTATAGAATATCATAGCTATTTCAATTTCTCAAATATCTTCAGTAATAAGCATTAAATCGACATTCATAATATGTCTTTATTCCGACAAATTTAAGATGCATTAGGTTTATTATATTTACTCATATATTCATATTTTATACAGAGAAAAAAAAAATTTATGTCACGATTCTATGAACATGAAAATTATCCTATTAAAAATATATTATGTGCAAAGAAAACTAAAATATCAGATTTTTATTTTATTTATTTTTTCTCAAGTATATTTTTTTTTAATTTAATTTAAAAATTTTTCAACTTAAATCCCTTGAGGTGAAAATTGCTTTTTAAGGAAAAATGAATTCTGAAAGCATGTTGCTTTGTAAGTTATTCATGCTTTTTTATTAGGTTTTATAAGAAAAATTATTCCTTTAAAGTTTTTGTTAAAAATTATAATTTTTACCCAATGGTAGCCCAAAACTCATTTCCTTCGTCTTGTTTTCGATGTAATACCTCGAAGACAACTATAGCCCTAGAATACATCATTTATGTTGAAATGTTTATGTCATGAATTTTTAAAGGTGTAATAAATTTGAAGTAGTGCAATTTACTTATAGTCAGACATTGTATACGAATATGGTTTCTTCGTAATTATCATAAAATAATGTTTTCGATTTTCGCGAATCGATCAATGCTGAGTTTATAATATAGAAAATATTATGTGCACACTATAATCCAGACATTTAATAATTTAAAATTTATGCCACGCCGTTGACACATAATGTACTATATATACATGAATGAATAGTATTTTAAGGTCGTTCTTCCCAGGAAAATTCCGAATAAAGGTATATACAGTTAGCTAGAGGAAATTCTCAGGAATCCAATGGTATGGGTCTCATAGTCGATAGTCGTGCAAAATTTTGATATATCAGGGTACAAAGATAAGTAAATATTACATTAGTCTTATGGAGAAAATTTCGGAAGTTAATAATTTTTGCTACCAAATCGCGAAATTCCCAGTGGAGTGTTACGTCTAATTTATTTATTGTAACCTTGTAAATGTGAATGTTTTTCCTTTTAGCCTTGCGTCTTTGCGACACTAAGCGTCGGGAAAAGGACTTGGTTCAAATATGAAAATACACAAATTAATGTAAATGACTTATTTATTAAAGAATCTATTAAATGTTAATTGGATAATAATTTATAATAAATGCTTACAATACTTAAATGTTTAAATGTAAGATGAACTCCAAAACGCCTAAGTCCAACTTGAAAGTCTAGAAATAGCCGCGTAATTACTAACAGATCAAAGAGGCCGAATCTTCGGATTGTACCTCTATATATAGTGAGAAGAGCTTTTTGCCTAGTCACCAAATCTATTGCTATTTTTAATTATGGCGGAAGTTCTACGTCAAGGTCTCGTATACGTGGGCTAACGCCCGTCGAGCAGATAAACGCTCAAATATAATTCTATATTTGTTCAGGTGTCAAATTAATTATGCTTGGTATATTTTTACCAAGTCATGCTTTATATTAAGCAACTATTGACTTTTGATTATTACTAATAATAACCCTTTTGTTTAGGGTCATTTTGACCTGACGTTACAGGAGATAATAAATTAAAAGTTCAAAGCTTAAAGAATTTATTGGTACTTTCCGAATATGAGTTATACGTGGGAAATTTCACGTAATTAAACGAAGAAAATTTTATAACGCAGTTTTAGCAGACGGGACGCCATATTGTTTGTTTATTATATACAGCGCGCGTACTAATATTATTACTAAAAGCACAAACTTTAATAATATTATTTGTATTATTCTTTAGTTTATGGTAAATTATTTATTTATTTTTTTAAAACAATTTTTTTTTCATAAATAAACGTACCCTGGTAGCTTTTTTGCCCGTAGTATACAACTACGTAAAGTGAAACGGCGGTAAACAGCGCACGTACTCCAAGAGTAGAACGGATCCTCTACTTGCGCGAGAAAATGCGCACATTAATTTTTACAGTTACCCCGCGTTGAGAAGAAAGAGACAGATGTATAGAGACTGTATATTTTTAACGTTTCAAGCTTAATATGGCGCCGTTGTCTGTGTAGTCTGTGTTTTTTCTTTGTTATTGTTTTTATATTGTTAATTCAATTTTCAGAATTTAAGAAAAGTTTATAGAAACTGCGAAGATAGCAAAAATATTAATTCAAATAATTTATTTAAATAATTTAATAATAATGCAAATACGGTTATCCTTTATATCTTTTATGCATCGAAAAAGACTGTTATAATTATAAGGCATCGGAATCGATCTACTGTTGAATTATTTATTTATTTTTTTAAAAATACAGTGACAGTTTTACGAAAAGTCTGTTTCAAAAATCTATTTCAAAATCAAAATTAATAAAAAAAGGCATTAATATAGTATTGTTTATATGCAATATGGAAGGACACAGCATACCTAACCTTACTTTTGCTCTATTTATTTAAAGAATTTACTTTTCCTAATTTTTTAGTTTTACTTTAATTATTATTTTTAAAATTAAAATTAAAAAAAAAACGGTATAATATACACATTTGGTTCATTTTTTTATTAACTCTAGACAATTTTAAGCAGATTAATATAGTTCAATATGTAAAACGTGATTTTAAAGTAAGGGTGATTCTACAGACCTCCGTAAACGCAAACCGCAGCCGCAACGCAATGCGCACATCACAATACGCATGTGCACAACACGATTTTGGTTTGTGCGCATTGCGTTGTGGCTGCGGTTTTGCGTTTACGGAGGTCTGTAGAATCACCCTAACTAGCTGCCGTGCTACGGACTGGAGCAGTAAATACATGCGAAATACGGCCGTCCTACATTTATTTTGGCTACCAGGGGCATAAACATCATTTAATTAAATATATTTCTTTTTATTTAATAAATAAAATACATAATAGTTTAAAGTTGTTTTTTAAATTTATTCTTTCTGCAGAAGTATTACGCGATTAAAAAACAATAATATATACAATGTAAATTAGTAAAATAAAAAGATACTTATCATTAAACTTGCGAATAATATTAGGAAAATTAATTTAATGAATAAAGAAAATATTTTAAACATATTTTAATAGTTAAATTAATAATTTTTTGTTAATCACTCAACGGATTCAGAATACTGGGAAGAACGACGTTAAGTCTACATAGAAATTCAATCAATTTAAATTTATTTTTAATAATAATAATATTTTTATTAATTCATAAAATTTTATAAACGATATTTTCATTTATTTGCATAAATTACACGTGTATATTATGTATATTTATGTTAATATTTTATACACAAATAGAATGTCTTTTTGGAATTTAATTATTTAAATACATACATAGATAATGAAATGTTTTAATTTTCAATGGGCTATTGAGATTTTTGACGTATATAGAATACAGTTAATTAAAATTATCAACATAATATTTTATCACGTTAAAATTTATTTTCCTTTCATTTATTTGGGGATTTTTTAGGCTTAATAAAATAGTATACAAAGTATCAAGGGCGTAAAATTTTAGCACGTTCACACTAGTGTCTAAAGTTTTTTGCCTATCGTGCTTACGAAATTTTTTGCCTGCCTAGATGTATAACGATTAACGAGTACAGAAAATTCCGCAACAAGTTTTATACACGAGTTTTGCGCCCACGAGTGCAAACAATGTTAAAGAATATTATAAAGGATTTTTTAAAGCATTTTCTACGTAATTTGTTTTTGGATATGAACAAATCCATTGTAAGTTTTTTATTTCATTCTTTTAATTTTGGTCCTTCGAGCAGGATAATTTTCTTGAATAACGAAAGGTATCAACTTTAGAGTAGATTTGACCTTTTAATTTTTTATTCGATCGCATAAGATATGTGTTCCCAAGTTCATGTAACAATACGCAAACAGTATTCAAACAATAGGTTATAAACTAACAACTTGTGGTATTTTACAAATCCGAGAACTTATATAAAGTAGGTAAAACTTTGACATAGAATTTACAAAATAAATCCAGAAACGGTTAAAACCATATAATACATTCTAACGAGATTTTCTTTATACTAAAAATTAATAATAATAAAATTAATTCGATTATTATTAAACTATTCGTCTATTCATTTACGTAGCTTGAAGTGATGATCACGTAAAGCTATAATTTAAATGTAAATATTACAAGTATATGATTATTAGTGAAACAGCTGTATGTATATAATATAATTGTTCTTTATGTGCACAATAGTACGAAGTTTAATTTGTAATTGCATTGTGTATTTCTTTGTTGAAGTGTCTTTGGTATTATTAACAATCTGACAAAATTTATTTAAAAGATTTTATTTCTCAAAAAAGTATACTTTATTTAAAACTATAATTATTTAAATGAAGAATAGCATCTTAATTTATGTCATATATCAATAATTTATCAAAACTTTTAAGAATATACTTAACTCTTTTGAATAAAATTTACTAAACAAAAGTTTTTTAAAGTATTATATATGAAGTATTTTATGTGTTGAAATAAGTATAATAACATTAAATATTTTTTGAATAGTAATATACATAAAACTTTTAGCTATGAGTATAAAATTATACGTGTACGTGACGTGACCTATGTATTTAATTCAAGTGTGCAACTATTATTTCTCTACAGAATGAATTAAGTGGATGGTTTACATTATTTGTTATCTTTAACACTCCTTTATATATATATAGATTTAGTTTAATGGCCAACACGCTAGGTTTTAAACATTAACATACTAAATAATTTTAAACACATATTTTATTTGTATCATTAAGAAATAAAAATTTCTTATTTCTTACAATAGTGCATAAATGGTATTTCTCTCGAAAACGTTGAGCGAGATCATCAGTAAGAAACTCAATGTATTTTTTTTACATACCAAAACTCAGCTTGAGGTATCTTTGATTTCTTATATACTCTCCCAATTTCATTTCCCTTGCGAGAAAGTGTACTTGAAATCAATTTATAACATGGACCACTGTATGGCAACAAATTTTATAGCTGAGTAAAATGTATTACATTCAAAGCATCAAGTTCATGGTATTATGAGAATATGAATGTAATAACTAATCAAGAATGCCCGTAAAGCAAATTAAAATAAAACAAAATATATATATAAATATATATTAGATTTTGATTCCATGTATTAAATTCATAAGAATATAAATTAAATTACAATAGTACATGTACAATTGATAAAGTACCTAATTTTATAAGGCATTCTATCAAAAGTTGCTTTAACTACATTCAATAGAGGCTATCAGCGTTTTATTCATGATTTTCATAAGGAATTATACATAGAGATATTATAAGCCAGCAAACATTTTAATATCTTTTGATTTGACAACTAAAATTTGAGATCTAGGATTAACACAAATTAAAGAAGATATATTTTGCGATTGCAAACTTCAGATGGTAAAGAAACATGCTCAGCTGGAACAATAAGTTACATGGCCCCAGAGCTATACTTCAAAGGAGATTTAAATAGAAAGAGTATATATATTATATGTATATATTATAAAAGTTAATCGGTATAATAATTGGATGTGATGTTTACTCTTGAGCTTATATTAACTACAAATCACTATAATCAAATCAGTAGCCACCTAGTGGAATAAATGTTGTACTACGTTTTTGAAATTAAAAAAAGAATTCGTTTTTTCGATCAATTCTCTTTTTATATTCCATGAATCAATACTTAAAATTTAAAATTTTCAAATTAAAAAATTTATAAGTATCTTACAAACAAACAAAAATTATAGTTAATTAATTTTAAGTGTTATATTTTTCTCGCGATCATTGTATTGAAAAAATTGTAATTACAATTTTTAGTAGCATAATTTAATTTTAAAAATTAATTGTTGCACCATGGTTTCATTCATAAAATTGTTTTTGAATAGGTCAAATTGGAAGAAATAGGACGTAGTGAATCAAATACTACTCCAGAATGTTTAATGTGTACTATAAAATTAGACCCGAAAGGGGAAGAAGTAACGTGACGTAACGTATTAATGGTATGTAAGAAAGTAAGAGAGAAGTGTAAGAGAGTTTTGGTATATAAGAAAAATACATTGAGTTTCTTACTGATGATCTCGCTCAATGTATTCGAGTGAAATACCATTTATGTACTATTGTAGGAAATAAAAAATTTTTATTTCTTAATGATATTTATATTCTTATGAATTTAGTACACGGTTATTCAGAGCGGGACGTAAATTTGGACTTAAAAATATACGCCTCCTATATATACTCCAATGTTACAAATTTACGTCCCGCTCTGAATAACGGTGTACATGGAATCAAAATCTAATATATATTTATATATATTTTGTTTTATTTTATTTTTTTTTTATACATTTAATTTCCATTTATTGCTTGATAAATAAAATGTTAAAAAGTTAATATTAAAATGTTAATGTTAAAACAAATAAAAACTTAAAGCTGGTTTGTGTGTTCACACAACCTACGAGCCAACACCAAGCCTGAACATGCCGGAAAGTTAAAAAAAATGTCGCTAAAATCGGCTTAAGTAGATTTTTAAAATATATTTTTTTCAGTCGATTCGTTCCTACTAGAAAATCCGATCAGCTCATCTGCCGAACTTTCATGGGACCTATAATGCGTATTTTAAGTTTTTTTTTTTTTTTTAAATTAATGACTTTTAAATTGCTACCAAAATTTTATTTTTTCATAAAAATAAGTTCTATAGGTCTCAAAAATTTTTTACAAGCCTCACACTTCCAACGATTCTTTACTCGTCTCTTTTGATTGATTTGTTTTCCAAATATGATAATTTAAAGTCAGAGTCCCAATTTAAGAATTTTTAAAAAAAGTCATTTTTATCATTATCTTAGAAAATCGATATCTCGGAAACTATTCAATGAAAAGAGACGAGTAAAAATTTTTTAAAAAATTTAAGCTTATAGAAAATTTTTGAGACCTATAAAACCAATTTTCATGAATAATTACAATTTTAGCAATAATTTAAAAATTGGTCATTTTGGACTAAAAATGGGCCTTTAGTTTATTTACAATAACTATGAATTAGTGTTATAGAATTGCGGTTTACGGTGCTTAAAAAGTTACTTTTAACTTTACTTTTACTTGTTCTCAAATGAGCTGAAAATTGGTATGCGATCAATTTGTCACCTAAACTTCAACATAATTCAGGAAGAACATTTTTGGCGCACTTTTTTTTTAGTGAACAACCCTAATGTACATATACAATATTTTGTACCTTAAATATTTATTGTTTATAACAAAATGATTTTGATTATTTACTTCACCTAATATACCCAATTAATAATATTTCAAATAATAAAAATCGTCTGTATTTAGGAATAAATTTAGTGGGTTGTTATGCTTCGCACAGTCTATAATTGTTAGCAATTATCTAGTTTAACTAATAATTAAAATAAAATTCAAATAAAAATTCAACTAATATGTAATACTTTTAGTATTTATATTTAATAATAATTTTAAAGTATCTGATATCTGATAAAGTATCTATATATAATAAGTATAATACATCTGTAACAATTATAATTCGTAATTAAAGAATACATGTAATTCTTAATAAAATTAACATAAATAATATAAAAAAAAAAAAAATTTTTTTTGGTATTTTAAGATTCTGATCCCAAATAGGTATTTTTTAAATCAAAAAATATGTTTTTTAATCTTGGGAAATCTAATTAGTTTTTATAAAAATCATATCTAATCAAATAAATATTTTTTTTTTGTTTTTACACGTAAATAATAAATATATAAATAAAAATCAAGTACCTAATGAAACATCTTTTTTTATACACATTTTTTTTAAATATGAGAGGAAGAAAATTCTACAACCGCTTTTTTTAGGTAAATAGAATAATTTGGATTATCGACATTTTTAATTTTATATTTTTCCCAATATTTTAAAAACTCTTTATGCATCGACTCCCCTGCTTGTTCAGAATATAAACCCAAACTGTCTTTGTTAAGAAAAATTAAGCACTGCTCTATATGTTGCAAAAGTACGTGCATTTTAATAGTTCGAGAAATTTCTGTTGCTTCAAAGCATGACTTTACATTTTTTATGTGAGATTTCAAATCTGAACCATCCCCCTTTGTTGAAAAACAGCGATCAACTAATTTATTCATGGCTTTGAATGAATTTATAAAAGGAAGCAATCGTAGTGGACCAACATTTTCGTAAATATTGGAGTCTAATAATTCTTCTGCTTCTTTCAACATTTTTCGGCAAGCATTACCTTCAAAAGACTTACCATGATAATCTGAAGGTACACAGTTTATTTTTTTTGGCCATAAAAGAGCTTTTTCAAGGCCAACGAGGGGGTCTAAACCATCCCAAAACATGTGATTGACGAATCCTTGCAAAACATGAAGCTCAGGAATAATACATTTTTGAATGAGGCACATATCATTTTCTTCATCGAACAGCGGTTCATTTATTGTGCTATGATACAATTTCGCATTTACCTTTTTCTTACCATCTTACCTTTCTTACCAATGATCATTGCACGTAGATCATTATAACACAGGGGTTCTTAATTGGTTCAACGTAAAAAAACTTATGGTTAGCTTTATTTTTTTGGTGTAAAAGTAACTTTTTAAGCACCGTAAACCGCAATTCAATAACACTAATTCATAGTTATTGTAAATAAACTAAAGGCCCATTTTTAGTCCAAAATGACCAATTTTTAAATTATTGCTAAAATTGTAATTATTCATGGAAATTGGTTTTATAGGTCTCAAAAATTTTCTATAAGCTTAAATTTTTTAAAAAATTTTACTCGTCTCTTTTCATTGAATAGTTTCCGAGATATCGATTTTCTAAGATAATGATAAAAATGACTTTTTCTAAAAATTCTTAAATTGGGACTCTGACTTTAAATTATCATATTTGGAAAACAAATCAATCAAAAGAGACGAGTAAAGAATCGTTGGAAGCGTGAAGCTTGTAAAAAATTTTTGAGACCTATAGAACTTATTTTTATGAAAAAATAAAATTTTGGTAGCAATTTAAAAGTCATTAATTTAAAAAAAAAAAAAAACTTAAAATACGCATTATAGGTCCCATGAAAGTTCGGCAGATGAGCTGATCGGATTTTCTGGTAGGAACGAATCGACTGAAAAAAATATATTTTAAAAATCTACTTAAGCCGATTTTAGCGACATTTTTTTTAACTTTCCGGCACGTTCAGGCTTGGTGTGGAGCATGGAACATGTTCGATTAAAAACAGTTTTAACGTATATACTCCCTAATTAATTTAGTCTATTAATATTCCTAGTCCCTAGGAATCAATAAATTGACCCCCCTCCCTTCTTGCTGATAGGGACTTTTTTGGGTATCCTTCCCTATAAAAATATGATATTCAAGCTAAAATTCAAAATAAATATGAGAAATATTTAGTTGAGATTTTTTTTTTATTTTATTATAAGCACACTCGATTTTCGAATCTGATAGAATAATAGAGTAATGGAACTCCACTCTTAAAAACTACTCCATTAATAATAAACAGATGTATTTTCAAAATAAGTGGAGTGGAGTTTTCCATTCTCCCTGTTTCTATTGAGGGAGAATAATATCGCTATGTTGCCGTCATGTTTATTATCTCTCGGCCAATGAAAGCGTAGTTTTCAAAGCGCGTTAAGCTGAATAATTTGAAACTATTCAAAGATTTTATATTTCAACTCAAGTAATGATTCCATAATGTTATAATTCATTTTATTTATTTTTTATAAATAATAATATTTAAAAATTATAAATAAGAATGAAAAATTAGAATTTTGGAATTTGATATTTAAAACATTAAATTACTTATAATTATACCTACTACTTATATTTCACCCTTAAATTAGCTAAAACTACCCCCAAAAAGGGGTATTTAAGTTATTTTCGCACATTGAGCGTCCAGAATTAGTCCTTATAGGTATTTTAGGTCGCTGATCAAGAATTTCAGGGATGTTTTTATAAAAAATTAATATTTGATGCTCAAATTAGCAAAAACTACTCGTGATAAGGCTATTTTTGCTATTTTCGCAATTTAAGCTAATTTAAGATTGAAATATTTCATAAAAAAATCAGGGACCCAAAAAACCCATATGGGACAAACCTGGGCACTCAAAGTGCGAGTACATAAAAAATACCCCATTTCGGGGGTAGTTTTTGCAAATTCAATGGTAGTCCGCACATTTATTTACAAAATGACCTTGAAATTCGTGGTCAGCGACCCAAAAAACCAATCCTGATGGTTGTCAGTAATAATACTGGAGTAAAAGTAAAAAATTTATACAAAAAACAGTTTGAAAATGTTCTGACAAAAATGAATATTTTAAAACTTATATTCAGATTAAAATTTTAATATAAGTAAAAGAATATATTTGTTTATTTATTTGTATTAGTTATATTTTCTAAAAATTTTATCTGTTGTCAAATTCGCTAGCTCACTTTTCACCATGGTCAATAGCTTCATTCATCATTTGCAAATACATTAAATTACTACAAATTATTTGCTACATAATGATACACAGCCATGTCTAGATAAATAAAACAAAAAAAATCTGTCAAAAATAAATAAATTATTTTTAAAAATGTTACCTAGTAATACCGATTTTGTAGTTCAACGAACCTAAAAAGACACTAAATGTATATTATAATATAAAATTATAATAAAACACGTGTTTAATATGCGGGGGTTCCATTGTTTTATGTTGATTCCATAGCTAACTAGTGAGGGAGAACATTTAATGGAATATTTTCTATTGGGAGTTCTCCATTCACTTTTGAGAATAGTGTTTTTCAAAAACTATAGAAAAGGGAGGGGAATTCTATTACTCCATCGCTCTATTAATTTCGAAAATAGTTACTTTCAGTATTTTCTTAGAATAATTTGAATCCTCTTTTAATTTCTTTTAAAAGTTATTTGAGGTGGAAAAATATTTTATTAACAAGGGTAGCTACTGGAAGCTAAATGTCATTAAAAGTCATTGTGTTGTGAATATGCCTGAAAAAACTTTCCTTCAAAAATAAGGCTATGACATTTTTTGATACTGATTTATCAGTTCGTGTTATTTTTAGCCTTATTAAATTTAATAAAACTCTGAATGTAATTTTATAAAATTAATAGAATAAAAATGAAGCTGTATTTAAATTAGAAAGAGAAAACAAAACTTCTTTCTAACGGTGTACACAAGCAAGCATTTTTAGTCGTTTTAAGAACATGTGCAAGGCAAGTACTTACACAAAATTTCAAAAAAATAATTTTATATTTTTAATATTTTTAGTTTTTTAAATAATTAAACGCTGTCTAGATAAGGTGTATTAGAAGTCTACTGACGAGCCAAACTAATAAACTATGGCGAAACACAGTTACGTTCCTATTAGTTTAAAATTAACCAATTTATTGGTTAAATTAATAAAAATATCACATTTCCTTCACAATTTAACGAGATCAAAATTATAATTTGACCATTTTACGACTGCTCTCAAAATAATTTTTTTTAAAGCTTTTAAGTACACTGCAAAAATACATTGCTGAAATTTTCAAACAGTTTCTATTTGCTTGAATATTTAAATCAGGCATTCAAGCAGTCAATAAAAACTTTGCCCAATTGTAATATGGTCAAAAATGAATTATTATTTTAAGAAATAAGCAAATCATCATAATATTTCATTAATTAACCAATCAATTTAATTAAAAATTGCTTGCATTTTTTACAGTGTAGTTATTCATCATGAGATAATAAATAAATTTAATCATAGCAAAAATATTAATTTAACCTGATATCCACGCTTTCTGAACATTGTTATTTAGAATTTTAAAGTTTTAGAGTTTTAAAATCATTATCACAGAAAATTATTTTGCATAAAACAAATTATCCCAAACGAGTCAAAGACGTCAATATTTCTCCAGAAGTATATACAATACATAATACAAAAGCGAACCCTTACGATTTTGACAGCAGCTTATCTTTCTCTCTGCATGTACAGTGTAAATTGCATATTAAAATATACAGAGGAAAATATCAAAATTTTGTTTCTCTTTCTCGTTCTCTCAAACCCTTAGAGCATTATATATATATACTTCGTTACATCTTTGAATTTCTCAAGCGTTGTTCATTAAATTCTAAGAGATCTTTCTGTTTGCATTGTTCTTTAATAATACGTTCCAAGGATTCATTAACATTGTTTTCTACAAAAATTTATTAATCAATTTTTTAACAAGAAATATTAATATTTTTCGTTACTGTAATATAGTATTTTTAACGTAATAACTCTTTAAATAGCAATAATGAACATAATTCTTGAGGAATAAATGGTTATTTGACATATACGCTCAATATTTTAATTTTAAATAGAGCTCTAGCAGAGAAAACCTAGAATACCAGGATTTTGGACACTAAGTACAAGGTTTTGGACATGAAATTTATGGGGTTTTGGACACTATTCTTAAAACTAACTACATAATACATTTTTTTTAAATAATAATCAGAAAAATTATAAAAAATGGGTATATAATGGCATTTAATTAATTTTTAATTAATTTTTAGATAAGAATATAACTATTTAAATAAAAATTGTGAAATTACCAATTTTTAACCAATTATAAAAGTTCATGTTACAAACGACTTGTCGAGTGAATAAGAAAATATTTTAATTAAAATTTTTTATTTATTCTAATTAATTGTAAATAAACAAAAAAAAAAAGAGAACAAGAGATAAAGAAACATAGTCGGAGTAGGGAGAGTTCTTCTCGTTAACCGGCATCACTGCATTACCAATTGGCATATGGCGGCAATAAATTTTTAATTTTTCTGAATTAGATTTTATGTTACTTTTTAATTTTTGCTTTTGGATTTAACAACATTTAGCAAATAGACCCTGTTAAGAATAGAAAATTTACCTTTATCTTTAAATCCGTATATGCTGTTTTGGACATTCAAATAAAATACATGTCCAAAACCACATTTTTAAGTATATTTAAGATGGGTTCTTAGACATCTTAATTAAACGCATAAAAAAGGAAGAAAATAATTTTTTTTGTTATAAATTTAATGTTTGATGATTACTTAATCAAATAAATGCAAAAAAGTTGTTATTTTTAATAAAATATAAACAAAATAGTGATTTTATGTATCTCGAATCCTTAGTATTTTTGTTAAGAAACGATATATCAAGTAGTCTATTTTGATTCAGGGTTTTATTATTAAAAACAATTAATAATTTCCAAATAAACTAGATAACAAAGAAAGTAACCGTTTAAAGAATATTTTTTTAAAAATAATATATGTTTTAACATATTTCTATCTTAGTTATTTGGTAAAATAACACTGGGTGTTCAAAACCGCATCGATGTCCACCACCCCATCCTTGACCCTAATAAGTCCAATTAAAAATTTGTAAATAAGTTGTAAATTAAAGAGGAATTATGAATTTTATATAAAATTAGAAGTCTATTTACTATATTTATTCTTGAATAAATTTATTTACTCAAGATCAAATGTTTACTGTACTAAAAAAATATTCTGAAAAAAAAATAAGCTTAAATTCAACTCAACAAGTACATTGTTATGTGTAGACCAAGAAATAAAAAGATGAAAAATGAATAAGCTTTGTAGCAAGTAAATAAACTGCAGTAGTCTTATTTTTGAAGAAAAATATTCAAGATTTGTTTATATAAATAAAAAGCCATAAATTTAAAAAATTTTATGTTTTAAGTTATCTTTGACCGAAAAATAATAGAGATTTCTGAAATTTCAATGCGCAAGAAAATATAAAGCCACTTGTAAACATTTGAATAAATAGCTTGCTTAAATTTCTTGAATTGCACGAATTTAGTATGAATATTCATAAAGACTTGGGGAAACATAAAGTGTAAAGATGACCTAAAATTTGCACTTTTCGTCGTGAATAAAAATTAAAGTGTCCTTTAAGCTAAATGTGCATCATAAATAATACCCGAAACATAAATTTAAGTCAATTATCAAATTAAAAAGTAAAAATTTTAAATAAAAATAACGAGATTACAAGCTGTCCTATTTGTCTAAAACTAAACAATAAAAAGGATTTTGTCTTTTACATACATTTAAGCTTAAAATTAGAATACACAAAAGTAAATTTATTCAGTGCAATTATTCGAAATAGTAAAATATATGTTTTATTTGGCTTAAAAAAAAAAATTAAAAAATTTTAAACAGCAAGAATTTACCACGAAAACCAGTAAAAGAACAATATTTATCTTGAAGATTATTTTCAATGAAAATCCTGTAGTGTATTTGAATTTTCTGTTTTGTATAAATAAATTAAAGCATTAAAATTTACGATAATATTCAAAAGATCCCATGAGAATTTAAGTTACACATGCGAATTTCATGATTACACAAGCATTATAAAATATCGATTAAAATAATATTTAATTTTAAAATAGATATTTTTAATTCTCTGAATTTAATCACATGGGAAACTTTATTTATTTTTTAATTACAAATTGGAAATATTTAGTGACTAATTAATGAGTCTATGTATCATTTTAATGATTTTATAAAAACATAAATAATATCCAATCACTTACACGTATATAAATTGGTTAATTTCTATATATGTACATAAGCTTTAAATTTTCTACTTTATGTATAATTTCAATTTTCATTATTTTCAATCTGCAGTTTACCATTAACAAACAAATAATTCGCCTTTATGTTAAATAAATTTATCAGAATTAATGAAAATTTTATTGATTTATTAATTTACCATTTTATTCAACAAATTAAAAATAAATTCGCTATGTAAAGTGGTTTTTAATAAATATTTTTTTACTTTTTTAAGAATTAGGTTATAGGAAATCATGACCTAATATATTATGTGATTTAAAACACATAATTACACAAGTATAACATTAAATAATATTTCATGATATGTATTGAAATCGCAATTGCTACTTAAACTAAAGCTAACCAAAAGGATTAGCTAAATGATACAAAAGCTTTCATTTTGTAATTAAATAAATATTTTGTAATTTAGTTGAAAAATTTATCATATGATTTATTTAGATTAATCCTACGTATTATTCTTGAGTTTAAAGCCATCCATCTTGAATTATTGGAAGCAGATTATAATTAACGTAGGGACATACAAATTCACTTCAATTTCTTCAAGAAATTCAAAAGTCATTTAGAAATGCTTAGACAAAAGAAGCCTATTAAAAAATCGAAATTTTTATCGACCAAATAGAGTAGATTTATTACAAAATATATTGAGGAGAGAGGAATTCTTGAAATGGGAAGGTTTGTATTTTATTCTTTACTATTTGTAACTAGAAAATTAAACAAAGTAAAATTTGCTAAATTTCTTAAAAGTTATGTACTAAAATTGTATCTTTAACAATGCATCTTTTAGATACTACAGAAAACTTTTCTCTTGTTAGAAAATAATTCGCTATCTGGATGTCAAGGATAAACTAAAATTTGTTCAGATTAAAAAATTTATTGATTAATAAACTGAATGCTAGTGATTGAGCTGTCTTGGTTTTTGTTTTATAATTAATCAAATAAGTTTAGAAACTGATAGTAGCATTTGAGTGTATCAAGCATTAAAATTAAATGATGCGTTATTATAATTTGCCAGTGAAAAAAAAAAATCTTTTTTTGACATTTCATAGAATGAAAAATGTACCTTTATACGCACTCATGAATTTAAAATTTCCATTTTATTAATCTTTTGGTAATAAAATTCAAAAAACTATTTTCTAATTAACATTTGGTCAATTACTGACGAAAAAAAAGAAGATAAAAACTTTAACATTGACATTTAGCAGGTATTTTCAATCGTAAAAATGCTTCACTGTTCTTCGTGTGACAATTAAATGAATTTTTTTTAAAAAGTAAAAACATTTTTTTTGAAAATAAAAAAAGCTAAGAAAAATATTTGCATTTAATTCTTTTTGCTTTTTACTCATGGATCTAACATTTTCTTTTTTTATGTCGATCTTGCAAAGAAAAATAGTGATTTATATTCTTTGGGCAAAAAAAAGTATAAAATATGTACGTAGGTACCTACGTGGTTTTGTTAAATAAGTGTATAACTTTTTTGTTATATATTAAAAAAAAAAAAAAAAAAAAATGTTAATATTTGATTAGTTTTGCGTATGATGAATTAGTTTCAATGATTTCAATGGATGCTAAATTAAGTAAAAATGAAGCCCAAATTTATTTATTTAATTAATTTTTATAAAAAATGTTAATACACATGAATAAATATAAGCTTAATTTTTATTAATATACAAAATTTTTACTTATTCAATACAGTTTATTTATTTGACAATTCAGTGAATATATATTTATTTGGGCGATTATTTGGCAGCTTACTCACGTCTATTGTACAAAAATTGGCGTTTACTCCAGGACCAATCTGCGCCCTCAAAAGTGGTTATTCCAAAAATTCAAATCATAGAGTCCATTACAAGCACATATGTTTAGATTTTGTGCTAGGACCCCTAATTCTGCACCCCCAATGAAGGTCGAAGTTTAAAATAGTATTTTTCCTATACGTTACTAAAAAATTGTCGATATTTATAAACTTTATCAACACATTAACATTATAAAAGTTAAATTAACCTTCCATTCAAATTTTATATAGTAAAAAAAAATAAAAACTAACGATATTTGTATTTATTTATTATTCTTTTTTTAAATATAAATAAAATTCATTCTAGAATGTAAATAAAAGATAACTGTCAGCCTTTTTTTTGCATGTATATTTATATTTATAAATCACACATTGAATTGCAATTCCCACAGTAAATACTTATCAAAATATATACAGTATTAACAAAAAAAAAGGCAAGTTGAAAAAGAGTTTTTCAATATTCTATTTTAAAAAAGTTTGTAAAAAAATTTTATTTATTGAATTTTATTATTATTATTACTACTGTATATTTATTTGTTATTGATTTGAAAAAGTAAAAAGTTTATGCATTTAAATAGCTTCATATATAAAATTATAAATAAAAAGATGATAATTTTATATTTTGATATATAAATAAGCTTTTTAATTCTCATAAGTACCCAAGAATTTACATTAATTAGGTAATATATATTATAGGCTTAAAAAAAGGATAAAAAAAATCCGTTTATTAGATCGCATTAAAAAAAATGTAATTTATATGCAGCTTCTATAAATTATTTTTATATAATAAGCACAAATATGTATTTTTTAAAACATATAAATTTTTTTTCCCTCTTACTCATTCGTTCGCAGCTACAGTAACAAAATATATATATATAGGTATATACGCAGCGTGCAGGGTGGGAAATATATATCTTTTTTCAGGTAAGTAGGTCGGAGTTCAAGGTGCATGACAACCCCGAAGGCACTCACCAAAACCGTCCAAAATTTATATATATATTTATATATTTATTACACATATTACTTGCAAGTACTTTTAACTATTTAATTGAACTTGAGCCGATTATACCTAGACAAAGAATCTTTTAAAAGATAATCTTAAATTTAATTTAGTACTTTTGAAATTATTTCGATAATCAAACCAAGTTTTAAGTAACTTTTATATTTTACATTAGAGTATATGTAGCTGAACTTAATAATTTTAAAGAACAATATTTTATAATACAAAAATCAATAAATTATGTGTTTTAGTTTCTTTGTTTAAAATTTTTCTGACTACCAAATCCTTAGTTTTCCAGAATTTAATTTCTTACTAGATGTGAACGCCAAGGCTAATATAAAAATAAATATTACTTTTAAAAAACTAATAACCTAATAAAATTTTATTTCATATAAAATATTTTTCTAATATACTTTTTATGACTAACATAAGGGAAATTAGTTGCCATTTACTAAAAAAAAAAACGGTATCCCCAGATTCTTAGCTCATGGCGTTGCCATCGAGCTCTGAAAAATAAAAGTTGCTATTAATGGAAGCGATAATTTACTCTATAACAGCCTATCTATTTGATGACTAGACTTAGGAGTGATAGAATTAGCTATCATTTTTAAAATCTTATTTTTTTGCTAAATGACGCCTAATTTAATCAAATGATTGAAAATCCAAGCAATATTTTAAAATAACTCCAAGGCTAATATTTATATCTTTCAATTTCTTACTACTCGATATATTTAAAAAAATTGTGTGTCTGCATCTTTGTAACTTTGTAACATAAAACCATTATTTTAAATGCTAATATTAAAATAGGGAGGTTTTGGACATGTGCCAAACAAACTAAATATTGCATAATAATTTCAGTTGCAAAAACCGAGAACTGATCGGAGCCCCTCCTCTAACTACGCTAGTAAATATATATTTATGTCTATCACTAGCTAATTTTACCGACGCAAAATTATTTCGTTGAAATTTTGATACCAACGTAAGTTACGTCAATTACCTAAGAATCCGTTGTTTTATTTAGTTTTTTGGCTAGCTACACACACAATCACATATCTTAATATGCGAGAAGAAACACAAAAAAGTTATAATATCAAAAAATAAAGCTCTAATAACTTAGGGAAGTTAGGAACAAAACTAAGACCTTCATGTTATGACATCTCTCCGTGTATTCGAATCCACTTAGAAAGAAAATTTTTTATACAAGCAAATCACGTATTTTACAAAGTGTTAAACGTGGTGAATGATACTATACGTATATAAAAAAAAGTTCCAAAGCAAGATATGTATCTCTGAAGATTATTTTTAAAAGTTGCTTATTTTAAGGGTTTATTTTACTTGATTAAATAAATGGACTCTTAAGGACAAAAAAAATGTAATATTTATGTTGTCTGGTAGTTTTTAAACTTTTTAAAACCATAGCCAGCTTAGTTCATGAAAATAGAAAAGCTCGTTGGCCCATTTTTGTCATAATACTTTGAGATAAAATTTAGTGAATACTTAAAATTTGTTCAGCATACGTAATGATATAAAAATTAATTGTAGTTTATAATACTGTTATAATATGTACTTTATAATCTTATTTTATAAAATTGAAGAAGAAAATTGCTATATATTCCTTTATAAGAATAAAGTTTAAGAGCTTATATATATAAGTAATATTACATAACATAAAAGCTAGCTATGTTATTTCCTGAAAATTTTCTGACATTTTCATCAGTTTATTCAAAGCAGTTTAAATTACGTATTCAAATTTAAAAGGAGGTGAACTTTATGGTTTCTTGAACAAAAAGATTTATAGGACCTTAGCTTAGTAAATAAATATATAATACAAATTTTATTTACTTTTTTGCAATATCAGAAGCTTTTTAAAATTCAGCGTAATATTTTAAGGGTTGTCTAGGGAATTTTTCATGCTCTAATTTTGCTAATATTTTTTTTTCTTTAATACCTTCAGCTTACATATTTAAATAATAAAGTGTTTGCTTCTTTAATTTTTTATATTGCAGTTTTGCTTATTTTTCCTATGATTTTTTACGATCCCTGTGAAAAATTTTTACCATATTATGGCCAGAATTTATGGTGACAGGACATAAACTGTCCCTCAATTCTGGCCATATTATGACCATCTAGTTGACATTAAACCATCTTTACAAAAAAAAAAAAATTTCTTGTCTTTATTGTATAAAATGATCTTTTATACTCCTCCAGATGGAGTATAAAACTCACAGCTTATTTCTAAAGTTCATAAAAAATGAAAAAATTTAGGTTTATGAGTAAAAAAGTAAACAATTTTAAATTTTTAAATTAAAATAAAATAGTCATTCAAATTTATTTAATACACTTTATTATTTTCAATAAAAATAAACTTTCAGTTATTAAAAATTTCCAAAAAATTTTTACACATTAATTTTTGAGTAACGAAAGTGACTTCATTGTTTTGCAATATTTTTTAAAAAATAGCTCAATAATAATTCCCAGAATACAGAACAGTGCTTGAAAGTATATTTTTAGCTCATAAAAAAATATTTTTGAGCAAAGAGAAAAACTAGCAAAGCTTAGTTGAAATTTTGTTGGCAATATTTTTAAAAAATAGCTCAAGAATCATTCCCAGAATACAGAACAGTACTTGAAAGTATATTTTTAAACTTTTTTTTTCAGTGTTCAAAGCCAATGATGCTCATCAAAAAATACTGTCAATTTTGCTAGCAAAATATTACACAATGTAATTCAATTTTTCTTATCAAAAGCCTATCACTTTTGCTGTTTAGCTATTACATCTGTAAACCATTGATTAGTTCATAAATTAAATTAGCTAAAAAGAAATAAAAATAAAAATTGCACTGATTTAAAATTTGAAAGCCGTGATTTTTTTTTCTTATAAACTCCGTTTTTATATTTGCTATAAACTCAAAAAAAGGTCTGGCTATTTACACTTGCTACGGGCTTCAAAAGAACACAAATGACGATTTTTAAAGAAGAAAAGCTAAAAAAAAGGATAGAAATATGATGGTCAAACATCAATCAAATAGCCATAAGTTATGGGCATAAACCCTACCAGACCGTAAATTATGGCCATATTATGGTAAAAATTTTACACAGGGATGACTCTGACTAAAATGGCTATAAATGTCTCACTAAAAAATTCTTTAAAAACTAAAGTTATACTGCATAGAAATCTATTTGAAAAACTAAGAATATAATTTAAATCTACTAACTGATTGACAAGCTAAAATTAGTATTCCCCATTCTGATTTGCCAGCCAGCAGACGAAATTAAGTTTAGCATAGCATAAATTCAAGTTGAAATGAATAGCTTTGCTTTGCGAATTTCACGTAAAGCTAATTCCATCGTTAAAATATTCTTTTGGTAAATAAGTTGAAAGTACAAAAAATTTTAGCTAGTCTCTAAGTTACTGCGAAACATTTACTACTAGCTAGAATAATTTTTTAATTTTATGTACAATCTATTATAAATTAGAAATGCAAAATCAGAGTTAACCTTTAGCCTGCACTAGGGGTCCAACGGACCCCAGGCAATATTCGCATTGATATTTTAAATATTTAGCGCATGATAAGAGACCTGTGTTGTCATCTTTCAAGAGTTTAAACATGTATTTTTATGATACAAAACTTCGTTTAAGTTTAAACTCGATTGTTTGAGCCGGGTACTCAAGTGAATTTGACCATTATAAAGCGTGTGGTCCGTAAGGCCCCGTGTGCAGGATACGCTGTTTTTAATATATTTTTTTATTTAATAAAAGTTACTAAAAATAATTGTTAAAAGGTACGTATAATATCAAATATCTAAATTATCATGTATTTAAGGGGTTTTATATATTTTTTTTGTTTTTATTCAAGATTTTTTGGCAGAGCGCTATAAGATACCTTCTTTAAAACGTGATCTAAAATACGGAATTCAAGCTATTTTAGGTCTTGACGTATCATCTTCAAATGATACGTATCAAGAACTGCAAATCTATGAAAATAAAGTAAGGTGCGCACTTTGCCCAAGGAAACATGATAAGAAAACCAAATAAGGTTGCTCTTCTTGTTTACGTCCGATGTGTAACGATCATCGTTCATCACAATGTCTAAAATGTGCTGCATCTAATTAAAATAAATTATTTTTCAATTATATGTATGTATTTTCTTTTTTTTTTAAATAAAATTACAAAAAAAATTTTAAAAAAATTATTTTTGAAATTTAACCCTCAAAATGATGCAGTTTTTATCCTAAATAAATACCTTTTTTTTAAGGTAGCTATAAGTTAGTATTTTTTTCCTTAAGTTTTATAATAACTTTATTGAAATTTATAGGATATTTAAAAAAATATATATAATTGCAGATTTTATGCTAATTTATTCAAAAAATACCAATTTTCTCGTTTTTATCCCTTTAATTTATGCTTTTAGTATTTTTCTTTTAAAAACTCATAACAAAAGTAATTTGTCCTTTTTTTTATGAGGTATGAACAACTCCTAAAAAAATTTTGGCTAAGATATAATGAACAGTTTAACCATAAAATGTATTTTAGTAGCTGGGGTCCGCCGGACCCCATGTGCAGGCTATGCGATTTTCAAGAGGTGTGCAGGCTAAAGGTTAAAAAGTTTTCATTCCTTCAATCTTCATTATACACAGGAAACTAAAGAAAAAGTTTTGATAAAAATCTTTGTTAATAAAAAAATAAAATAAAAAGACTAACTGTTTTTTAAAAAACTTTTTTTTTCTTTTATAAAAAAATAGCATAAACTCAACAGTTGTAGTAGTTTAGCTGTTTCATCAATACCTACGGACCTATATATATATATTTTATTTTATTTTATTTCAACTTTTTTTATTTTATTCGTTAGAAATTTAACACGGTAACTGAAAATTCTTCTTCTTTTTCTTTTTGTAATATACGAAGAATCTTTAATTAAGAAGAAATAAAAGTGAAGTAACTAGATTAAAGAAAGACTCTTTAATTAAGTCTAAGAGAATATATACCTACACATAAAAGATCATGAACCTAATTTTTTATTTTTTTGACTTTGCAATAAATAGTCAAGTTTTTTTTTATTCATAAAAAAATTTATAAAATTCGACACACTTTTTTTTTACAGTTCTTGAATTTAAAAAGTCAAATATTTCATTTTTATAATTTACAAAAAAATGGAAGACTGCTAGAGCTGAAGTACATAGATTACTAGGATTTGCATTGATTTAAATATATTAAAATAGCAGAGGTCACTGGCTAAAACAAGTTTTTCTGCAATTCACTGCTATTTTCCGAAATAATCTTGGGAACAAAGGATGCGAAGTGGATCATCCTTTGTTTTGAGCTTGTTTTTCCATTAGTGCCTTACTTGAAGTCTTAAAGTTACCTTCATTAGAATAGCTAAATGGTGCGATGCGATAAATTAAAAAAAAAATTCGACCACATCTGAAAGTAAGTTTTGAAGAAAATGATCAAAAATTAGATAATTTGATTGGCCATTCTACTTGTAAGACCTTTGCTCAGCCCTAATAATGAGCGTTCTCAAAGAATTATAATTTTTTATACCCAGTGTTAGTGCCAAAACATTTGCTATTAATTTTATATTTTCCCGCTATTTTATAATATGGTGATTAGCTAACTTCTTTAGCTAAACTTACGTTTTATATATTGTCAAATATTGTGTACAATAAATCTATGATTTCTATTATTTCAAACAGCAAAAGGATCCGAATATTTGAAGTTAATAGCTGTGCTTTTATTTCATGCAATACTTTAACCATTACTAAAGTCTACGAAAACATGGTGCCGAAATCAGTTTGAATAGAAGAACTGGAATATTTAGAGAAAATTTAGCAATAATTGATAAACAAAAAGTGAACAAGTGAATTTATTTTACTCAAAAAATTTTGTTTTGTGTGGTGATACGCGCTTATTGTAATTTAGCAATTCATTGCTAAATTACACTGCTGCACCTTTGATGTTAGTGACATTATCGCTGTACACCTCTGAACATGGAACTCTTCTGGAAATAAACTTTTTGAAAACTGCAATGCAACTTTGTGTATACAAAGATTTAACAACTTCCAGATGCACTGCCTTGGTCGCTAAACAGACAAATAAACATATATAACCTTTGATAGATTTTATGCCTCTACCAGGAGACGCTCTCAACAAGATTGGCCCAGCGTAATCAACACCAGACTTGCAAAATGGTTTCTCAAGATGAACTGATGGAATTTGATCCATCATTTGCTTAGCAGTTTTCGAATAATACATAGTACATATCACGCATTTTCTCAGTACTAAACGAATATAACTCCAATCCATTAAAATCCAAAATCGTTGTAATAAAATATTTCTAGCTAATTCTTGAATGCCGCGAAAATATGTCAGATGAGCTTGTTGTACTAATGCTTTTGCAAATACTGTATTTTTAGCAATAGCAAAATGATGCTTCTCATTATAAGAAAGAATTGAATGACGAACTCGTTCGCCTAGCCCGTCAACCATAAATGGTTTTAGTACCAGTTACGAAGAAGTATTTGGAATTTTTTTAGCATTTTGTAATGCTTTGTACTCTCTAGGGAAAAGAAGACTGTTGAGATATCTTAGTTATTGTGCACGGAGCAAGAGTTCTGAATACGACAAAGTTATGGTTTTGGGTATATCTTTAGTTCTTAACATTTTCAAAAAATATGCCACGACTTCAGCTAGTGTATTTACATTAGAGAATCTTTCGAAAACATCAAAGATTTTGACAGTGACAGAAGTGTTTATATTTGAAACAGATTTGACTTCAAGATTTATTTTAGAGTCATTAGATTAAAATTCTCTTGTGGGCTAATTTTCATTTAGCTATACTAACCATGCTGGTCCTTGCCACCACAAAGAAAAAGCTTGAAATTCAGAGGCAGAGATACTTCTTATTGCAACGTCAGCTGGATTGCATTTTGTAGGGACGTATTGCCAATCAATTTGAGTCGAAGAATTTTGAATGGAAGCTACCCTATGTGCTGCGAAGGGTTTCCATTTAGATGGATGTAATTTGATCCATGTTAAGACTACAGATGAATCAGACCATCCAAAAATGTTTTTATTGTCATTTTTTAAGTTTAAGCTTGGTATTAGTTTGCTAATATTAGCAAAAATGCAGCAGCACATAATTCTAAACGAGGTATAGATAATCTTTTAATATTAGCTACTTTCGTTTTGGCTACTAATAACGAAGAAGTTTAGTTTTCATCATTTTTTGGTACAACATTAATTACAGCAGCGTATGCTCGCTCGAAAGCGTTTGAGAAGCAGTGGAATTTCATTTTTGATGATTCAAAGGTTGACACCCATCGATTAATGGCAATTTTATTTAAGTAAAGTAAAGCAGATCTTAAATCAATTAATTTTTCAACAAAAAAAGAGGGCAATTCAGAATCTTTTTCTAAGTTAAGTAACCATAGATCTTGTATTAAAATTTTGGCATTGATTATAACGGGTGCAGACAACCCAAGTGGATCCAATAACTTTGAAATTTCAAAAAGTGAAATTCTTCTAACTAGGTAATCAGTTTTTCTTGGTTCTAGACTAATAACTATCGGATTGAAAGAGTCTAAATGTGGTGACCAGACTACACCTAAAATAGTTACAGAATTAGATTCTTTTATTAATATATCATTAGATTTTTCAGCAATATTGGGATAATTAGATGCCATATTAGCACGTGGAAATCCTCATAAATTCAACAGTTTTATCAGTTTCATTTTTACAGCCTTCGTCATTTACATCCACAAAAATGTCACTTAAGTATGTATGTTTATTCAAAGCAACAGAGGCAAGTGGAAGGTTATGACCCTAATCCTTAACTAATTGTTGTTTACGCCTTAATGCGAGATAAGGAGCAAACATTACAACTGTTATCCAATAATCATTGATTTCTTCATCAAGAGAATTTTCCCAGATAATTCTTTGCCAGTTTCAGTCATCAACACGGTAGAATTGCTTTGGTTGAAAATTCAACCAAAATGGTTGAAAATTCATCCAAAAGCTATAAAATACAAAGTAAAAAATGATGTAATTATAATACAGAGTATTGTTATTATTATAGTTTATTATTACTTAATGTATTATTACTTAATTTATTTAATTTATGTATTATTACTTAATTTGGCTCAAAAGCCGAGGAATGACTAGCTAAATTAAAATGGAATCTAAAATTTCAAGTTTTTCAAAACACAAACTCTTATTTATGTATATCGAACAGTTTTTAGCTTTGCCATCTTGTTCAATCAATGCTCCATCTGGAAATTCGCTTTTATGAAAAACTCTGACAATAAATAAAAAAAAAAGTACCTAATTACCTTTTAGCAATATTACAGGCGTATTCACATTACTAATAAAATTGCATGTATTTTAATTTCTATTTGTATATATAATGAATTATTATAAATGAAATTAAAAAATATATTCGTTTTTTTCTTTTTATAATTTTAAACTTCTATATAAACTATATAATATTTTATAAGATGATTTAAACAGTATAAATACTGTTGTCGTTACGTCGATGTAAAAACATTAAAGATATTTCTTGTTCCAAAAAGATCGCATTTATTATTCATAATAAATTCCTACTAAAATCTTTTTAAAAACTATATAATAGTTAAAATAACGGCTTTACTTAAATTTTCAAAGCTATATATACCTTAACAATCGTAATCATGTTTTTTTTTTTTTATTAATATATACTTTTTTTTTGTAAATAAAAAAATATGTACTCTGCTGACTGAAGGAAAAATTTTAAATTACTCTTTTTAAAATTAATTTCTCAAAAAATGCACCAAGAATCTTACATATAGGTATAGTTTAAATTTAAAAATTATGGATTATGGGATCTCCCATTTCTCCTCTTTTCGCTGATTTAGTTATGGACTCACTAGAAACAAAATGTTTAGCTTCGTTAGATTTTACACCCCTTTTCTATTATAGATATGTTGATGACATATTACTCTGTATTCCTAAAAATAAGGTGCATTATACTTTAGAATTATTTAATGGCTTTGATAATAAATTACAATTTACACATGAAGTTGAATGTAATAATAGTATAAATTTCCTAGACGTAAAATTAATTAGAGATCAAAACAAAAAAATTATTACTAATTGGTATCTTAAACCAACATTTTCGGGTCGTATACTAAATTTTAAATCAAACCATCCCATACACCAAAAAACTGCTATGGTTTATAATCTTGTCGATAAAGCGATACAACTGTCCAATTCACAATTTCATGAAAAAAATCTAAGCCTAGCCAAATCCATATTGCTACTAAATGATTACCCGGTAGAATTTATAAGTAAACGTGTCAAAAATCGTCAGAATACCATTAACCAAAGTGGCATAATCGCGCGACGTTATATACGTACACAAGTTTATACAAAACAGCTAAAAATAAAAATTCCATTAAAAGTACACAGTTTCGATAAAATTGTACGCCTTATGAAACAATTTAAAATCTTACCAATTACCTACATCAAGGATAATCTTTCACATATTATTACTAATAATAAGGATAAAATACCAATATTAGGCAGACCTAACAGTGTATATTTACTAAAATGTAGTAAATGCCGAGCTTCATACGTCGATGAAACGAAAAAAACGTTAAGATATCGCGTCAATAAACATAGACGGGACGTACGAAATAATTGTGATGATGTAGTACCGAACCATTGTAAGAATGGCCATATAATGGATTGGAAACAAGCTAATATTTTAGACATTGAACATATTTGGAGGAAACGATTAATTTCCGAAAATACGCATATATTTCAACAGGATAAACCGCTAAATAAAAAAAGTGATCTAAACAAATTACATAGATCATATGATACATTATTTGAAAAAATGCGCCGTTATATATATATTATATATAATAATGCGCCGTATTATAATTAGACTATAATACTATTAAATGAATAAGAAAAAGCGACAGTTTTTCATAACTAAAAACCGTGTATATTTAGAATAAAATAAACTAAAAAATATTGTAACGTAATGCTTTGTAAAGCGAAGTCAGTTGAACACCAGACTCTCTTGAAGATGAATGCGTAACTTACAAGTACATCTTCAATTTTTTTAAATTGGTAAATTATAATACACTTGTAAAAAATATGTAAAATTATTAGGTACATAATTATATTTTATTGGTTTTAGCTTGATAAGGTCGACATATTGATCGACGAAACGTCGCAAATAGATTAATAAATTTTTATTTAAAAATTTGATTTGCATAATTTTTTCCATTTGGTCAATCAATTCCTACTTAATTATAAATTAATTTAAGTAACCTTTTTAATTAGCCATTCCTCAACTTTTGAGCGAAATGAAGTACTAATGCATAAAAAATCACTAATTATATAATCTATTATAAAATTAATTCACTTTTAATGGATGCACAGATCATTTTTTTACTCTGTACTATAATTACATCAATTTTATTTTCTATTTTAGCTATTGGTTGAATTTTCAACCATTTTTGTTGAATTTTACTATTTTTGGTTGAATTTTCAACCGTGAAGATAATTTTCAATTTAACGAAACATTTTTACTATATCTGCCATAAAAACTACTTTAAAAAATCGCCCATGTGGGGGGCGAAAATGACCCATAAATCTAATTGAATTTTAGGACCAGTCAGTAATTTTTAGTTAAGAGAATGTCGAAGTTTTGTGAGAAGCATTAAAGTTAAACCACATTAACTTCTTTAGTTAAACTTGCGTTTTATATATTGCTAATATTGTGAAATAACACAAATCTATGATTTTTGTTATTTCTAACAATAAAAGGATCCGAGTATTTTGAGTTAATAATTGTGTTTTTATTTTATTAAATACTTTAACCATTACTAAATCCTACGAAACCCCCTGGGATCGAGTATTTTGTCTAAAATTGGTCCGCCAATTTGGGGCAACCATACAACCCTATACTCCGCCCTTGAACCACAGTACTACTAAATTAGGATCAAATTTTACTCTATTATATCTGCAATTATCATTCGTTATGATAACAGACTGTCATCGCACAATTATTCAGAACACCATTTAAAATAATTCCTATGCGATTTTAAAGTAAATAAGGACACATAATTTATGTTAATACTACCTTTTTCCACAGCACATATATACGTTAATCTTTAAAATTTATTAAAATAACATTAAATGCATATTTAAATATGTCCAAATTTTATTAAATTAAATGTATTTACTGCGTTATTAAATTTATTTAAATTTATGTATAGAAAATTTAATTATATGGAAATTGTATCAACAAAAATTAAATTAAATGCATATTAATTAAATTTTTTGTTTTTAGTATTTATTATCATTTATATCATAAAGAATTAAAAATATTTATTGGAATATAAAATAAAATGAATAGCATACGGTTTAGCTATTATTTTTGTATTTACAAAAAATAATTAATATCATGAAGTCTTTAAAGTACAAAATAAATTTTTTATTTATATTTACCTTCCATTGAATTATTTTCGCTGTCAAAATTAAATTTTTTATGTACGCAATAATTTTAAAAATTTTTTGTTTTATTTTTCAGCAAATAATATATTAACATCAGTGTTAATTTTTGACACGTTAACCTTTTATTTTTTGTCTCTTTTAGCATGTTTAAAAATAAAAATTAAACTCACCTGACAGTATTAAAAAAATAAGCTTTTTTTTTAAATTTAAAAACGTGCTTTTAATTTCACGCTTCCACAAATACGTGATACAACTGTATAAATTAAAATAAATTTTGCGTTTATGTATTTACTTAAAATATAAATTTTTTGTAAATTTCTTTAACTTTTTTTATTTCATAAAAATTCATTAAATTTTATTTCATGAAATTATTGTCACTAAAAAATTATTTATACGCAAATAGAAAATTTTAAGTTTGAAAAATTTTTTTTATTCTATTTACTTAGATTTTGATTTATACCGAACGTAAATTTGCAATTTAACTTTTTTATGAAATATTTCTCTCAAGTCAAAAACTAAAAAGTGAATTATACTTCTAGAATAAATCAATATTACTTTTTTGACCTTTTGTGATTTTTTGTTTAACTTTTATGTAAAGCGTAGTAATAAACCCCAAGAGTATTTTGGGAAAACCCGCGGATACTTAACTAAAATTATACAACATATGGCAAGTAGTAGAAACTAAAAGGTAAGTACAAAACTTTCTTTTTAAAAGTACACATACACAAAAGTGCTTGAGGTTACATTATATAGATGTATTTGCATCAGTATCATGCACTGTAATTCATGATTCATATAATACAGAGATACTGCAGCGTAATTACATAAAAGCATCTTTTCATTATTTTAAGAAAAAAAAAGAAGAAATTTGTATGTTAATTTAAACGAGCAAAAAAAGTTAATGTTGGTAGACAATTCCTTTGAGAATTTAATACATTATATAATTACACAACTTGTATATTTTTTGAAACAATGTTTTTAAGATTTGGTACTTATTGCTAAATTTTATTATATTAAAATATATATGGCCCTTTCTATTTGAAATCAGACACCCCCCCCCCCCCCCCATGGTCCAAAATCTGACTCAACATAAAAGGTTGTATATGGGTTTTCAAAAATTGAGAAAAAGTATATAGAATTTTAATCCTTCAATTTTTTTTTTATTTACTGCCCATCACGCCCAAAATAAAAAATCTGGTATAATTTTGAAGGAAGCGAAAACAAGATTAAATTTCATGTTCAGGATAATAAGTATATCCGATAGACGATGATATCGGTGAAAAATTGATGATCGGGTACCCACTCATAACTCTACTAGAAAAATATTATATAACATATAAGTTTATAAAAAAATATTCCAGATTAAAATCCGGGCGAAGTAAAATCTAATTATAATTTTTGATGTAAAAGAAGAGAAGTTCTTTTCTTTTCTCATTATATTTTATTTAAACCCAAGAGTAATACTATTCAGTAAATAAATAAATATTACTGTAAAGTAAATATAGTAATTTTATATTATTACTAACTACTTCTCGTAAAAAAATAAATGTTTTTTATTGTTTATTTATTTTTTTTTTTATAAAAATAAAGCAAGTCATATAAATTTATAAAGTTAAATGTCGACCATCTCAAATCTTTTTAGCATTATAATATGAAAAGCTACTTATTTGCTTTTAATATTAACTAACAGCTTGGCTTAAATTTTTAATAAAGAAAGGAATATGGTACTCTAAAATCACTCTTACTTAATAATATACATCAAGAATTTTTTCATTTTTTTTTATATTTATTTTTAAATAGGTTATATTTGTTTCTTTTTTTATTTAAATAAATAAAAATTTTTTTGTTTAATTTTTTTAAAATTAAAGTTAATATTTACTTATCTAATGAAAATAACAAAAAACTGATCTTTTCTTTATTATTGGCATTTTGTAAAGAGCTTAAAAAAAAAATTAAACTTTTACAAAATGATCTAAACCGGATTTGTGGAAAATTGTCTCCCATTCATCGTTTATCCCTTGAAAACTTTTCATTTTTTTCTTCTTTTTTTATAAGAGAATTAATCGTTGTCTTTGTTCATTGAAGCCTTTAACCGAAAATCATCAGATTTAAAACTCTCCGTACAAAGCTTTTTCTCATCTTTTTCTCTTTCTACCATCTTTTATTGTTTATTCAATATATAAAGACTTTCTAAGTCCAGATCTTAGCTTTTATCGTTTATACACGTTGATGCACTCTTAAAAGAGCTTTGCATGATGGACGATTTCTATAGCTCATGATCTTTAAATACCTAAAACATTTTTATTACTTTTGTCATTTATACCATTCAAGTTTTAAATTAATTTTTCTTTTTCTAAGATTTTCTTGACCTTAACACTCATATCGAGTCCCAGACACCTTAATCTTTACTCCAGTCAAATCGCGGTTTAGGGTGTATTTTCACTGGCCAACATGAGATTTGCTCTAATATATGTTTTTTGTGTCGCTGATCACGAAAATCGGGGTCTTTTCAGGGAGATATTTTCGGAACACCCTTAAATTTGCAAAAACTACCCCCAAAAAGGTTTTTTTTTTATGAGCAAACTGAGTTTCTAGATTTCGCCTAGAATTGGTATAAAAGAAGGTTTTTTGGGTCGCTAAACAAGAATTTGAGGTAATTTTTTATGAATAATTAATATTTCACCCTAAAAATTTTCACCCTAAAATTTTTAATTAGCTAAATTATTAAATTAAAAATTTTTTTTTTAATTTGCAAAAATTACCCCTAAAAAGGGGTGTTTTTGCTATTTTTGCACTTTGAACACCCAAATTAAGTTTATACGGGTTTTTTGGGTCGCTAATCAAGAATTCGGGGGAATTTTTTGTGAATAGCTAATATTTCACCCTTAAATTAGCAAAAACAACCCCTGAAAGGAGTGTCTGCTATAAATGTACCCCTTTTAGGGGTTGTTTTTGCTAATTGAAGGGTGAAATATTAGCTATTCTCAAAAAATTTCTCCGAATTCTTGGTCAGTGACCTAAAAAACTTTTAAGGACTAATTTTGTCGCTCAAAGTGCAAAAATTGCAAATGCACCCTTATTAGGGGTTGTTTTTGCTAGCTTAAGGGTGAAATATTAGCTATTCATAAAAAATTACCTCAAATTCTTGATTAGCATTCCAAAAAACCCTCTAAGACCAATTTTTGGCTACACTTAGAAGCTCAGTTTGCTAATACATAAAAAAAAACCATTTTTGAGGGTGGTTTTTGCAAATTTAAGGGTGTTCCGAAAATACCTCCCGGAAAATACCCCGATTTTCGTGATCAGCGACCCTAAAAACATATAGTAGAGCAAATATAATGTTGGCCAGTGAAAATACTTTCCCCCTCCACGATTTGACTGGAGTACTTTTACATTCTATACTGAATCAGTAGCAACATAAATGAATAGTCAGACATTTGGAATATAAAAAAGCAGATTTGAACTATTGAAGCTAAAAAATTTTTCAAGAAATCTTAAAATCGAAAAATAAAAAATGCTTAATAATTTAAATGAAGAAAAATCGATAATATAATATTTCATTGGATGTATAAATAAAACTAGAGCATATTGTTAGTTTTAAAAATTGTTTTACAATAAAACAATGTGTAGAAAGTTATTAGTTTCCATGAACAAGAAAATACGTATAATAAAAAATAACTACATGTAGCTTGCATGTAATTAAAATTTTAATTATAATTAATTAACAAGTAAAATTTTAGTGTGTTTAAGACATTTTAAATTATCCTCGTCATTTTATGACTCGTTATTTATACATAAACTATACTTGAATAGTTGTGAATTTTAATGTAAGCTTGCTGACAAACTTAAGAACTTTCAAGTGTGTGTATTTATACGTTAACTTATCTTAAGTAATTTATTTTATGGTTAAAAAGTTTCAAATGATTAAGCAAATTTTATATCTTCATTATTATTGAATATTTTATTTTAATCTAATTTAATCTCTAAAATGGAAAATTTTCATAGACAAAGAAGGAGAGGTTTTGGATAAATAAATCCAGATACAGGGGTAGAAGAAGGTTCAAATAGGCTCAGAATACTTTTAATTCCAGGATTTTTAATAATTTCAATTTCAATATCAATTTTTTTTTCATCCTACTGACATTGGAAACTTGAAAAACTTGTTTTAAACTAAAAAATTGGCTATTTTTCCAAATACCTCCCGGACTTTTTCCCTTGGGAAACTTCCCTCTTGCCCCGAAAAACAGCTAGTCTGAAATGCAAAAACTGTCCCCGTTTACCCAGGAGCCGAATTTCAGTAGCCAAATTGATCTGGGGCTATTGACAGTTGCTGGAGGGAATAAACTTTAAGACTGATTCTTTTCATTTTCATCAAATTGCTAAAAATTTTCTATTGCTTCGTTTTAAAATAAAATAATTTCAAAAGCCTCAAAAATTACAGTATTTAAAAATGTTGGAGTCCAATTAGTGGCGCTCTCTATTGTCAATTATTTATTACTATATGAAAAAGAAGAGGGAGTACTAACGAAGTCAGTCGTTCGTCCGACATTGTGCAGTGCACTTCTTATGTTATTGATTTTTTATTGACGCGTTGTATTCCGATAGATATTATATTAAAATATAATATTAGATGTGTATTAAGAATAAAATAGATGTGTATTTAAATAAATGATCATATATTAATAATAAATTAGTATTAATATTTTATTTCATGAAATAACTCCGATAGGTTATGTATCCAGCCATACACGCTTAAATTTTTATGCTGCGTGCATTTTTAAAAAAAAAAAGTGTTAGTGAATTTAAAAAAAAAAAGTGTGATTTTGTGCTTAAAAAAAAAGAAATTGATAAGAAAAACTTGGACGTGAAGAACGTGTTTAATATTTTTTTGTGAACAACACAAAATCTAAAAATGGATAGCGGCACAGAAAAGAAAGGTAGGAATTTCTGAGATGAGAAAATTATAAAAATTGAAAAAATAAAAGATGAGAATAAAGGCCGCTCTTTAAATTTTTTTTGACGTGATATTTTTTTATGATAAATATTTAATAAAGGCTTAGCTATATACTTAGATAATGAAAAGATTGATATTTTTGACCCCATTTCAAAAGAATCCTTTATTTCTGGTATATATGAAAAACCTTACTGGAAAATAGAATTTGAAATAAATAAATTAGATGAAAATATAAAACCTTAAAATAAACCCCTTGATAATAAAATCATAGCATATTTAACGACGAGAAGCAAAAGGAAATATGAAACAGTAAAAAGTACCCCCAATAACAATAATGAAAAAGTTGAAATAAGAGATATACCTGAATCAAAAATTGCAAATAATTTTGGTGGAGAGTTTGATATGATAAATTTAGATGAGCATAATAATGAAGTAAATGTGAATAAATCAATTTTTGATATAAGTATAACTGATAGGTGTTTGAATAATCCAAATGAATCAGATTCTATTGAAGATGCTGATTATGAAAAAGAATGTGAAATAAATTTAGGTAAAAAGTATACTGAATTTATTAAAAATAACAAAGCAATGTTATGGCATGTTAGAATGGGTCATACATCTTTAGCTTACTTAAAGAAATTACAAAAGCTTTTCCCTGAAAACAAAGATTTGAATGATGTGAAATTTGATGAGAGAATTTTAGAATGTGAAATATGTCAGATTTCTAAATTAAATAAATTACCTTTTAAAACGGTACGTTTAAGAGCAAGTGAACCCCTTCAAATAGTTCATTCAGATATTATGGATCCTATTAGTCCTATTACATTTCCTAAGAGATATCGTTATATTTCTGTTTTTATTGATGATTATTCAAAAATAGCTATGGGGTTTCCTATGAAAACTAAAGATGCGACAGGAGAGTGTTAAGATGTGTTTATTAAAAGTACAAGAAATTTATTAGGTCGAGATGCGAAATTTTGTTATCTAATAACAGATCAAGGTACAGAATATACTGGTGGTTATACTGTAAAAGTTTTAGAAAAATATGGAGCAGAGCTACAATTAGCATGTCCTGATACTCCTCAACATAATGGTACCTCAGAAAGATTTAATCAGACCATTCAAAAGAAAGTTAGATCATTAATGTATGACGCTAAATTACCTGAAAATATGCGGGACATAGCATTAAGTGCTGCTATATATGCTTATAATAGAACTCCCCATAAATCTATAGATATGGAAATTCCTCTATGTAAATTAAATTCTAAATATAGGCCAGATTTAAGTCAACTAATACGTTTTGGGTGTGTATCTTACATTAAAATACAAAGAAAAGTTGGACCTAAATTTAGAAAAGTAGCGATGAGAACAATACTAGTTGGATATAAATTAGATGGATATATTTTTCTAAAACCAGAAAATGGTAAATTTTATGATAGTAGAAATATGAAATTTAATGAGAAAAGAGTATATGGTGATATATATAGGAAAAATAGTATTCAAGATTGGGATAATAATTTTGAAGAAATAGATAAAGATAAATGGTTTATTGAATTTGATGAAGAATTAGAAGAAAATTTAGAAGAGAATTCAAAAACGGAGGGAGAATTGAAAAGAAAAAGAGGTAGACCAAAGAAAATCACTTCAGTATTATATGTACATATAGATGGAGAAACTTTAGATGAAGATGAGGAAGAGAATTTAGATGATGAGTCGTTATTTACATTTTTAACAAGTATAAATAAAAATCCAGCCTCATATAAAGAAGCAATTAATTCTAATGAAAAAGAAAAGTGGATTAAAGCAACAAATGATGAACTCCAGTCAATGGCTAAAAATGAAGTGTGGGAATATGTTAAAAGACCAAATATAGATAAGAAAGGTCGTAAACCTAATATTATAGTTTCAAGATGGATCTTAAAAGAAAAGGTAGAAAAAGATGGTAGTATTAAATGCAAAGCAAGATTAGTAATAAGAGGTTTCAAAGACAAAAATCAATACCATTTACAAGAAACTTATGCTCCTGTTTCAAGGTTAGCATTAATAAGAGCAGTTTTAGTAATTATAAATAAGTATGACTTAGATGTGTGTCAAATGGATGTGAAAACTGCTTTTCTTAATGGAAAAATTGATGATGAGATTTATATGGAAATACCAGAAGGAGTCAAAGTTTCTGAAAAATTTAGACGAGAAAATGTATGCAAAATTAAAAGATCGTTATATGGATTAAAAATTAGTCCCAAACGTTGGAACGAACTCTTTACTGAGGTTGCATCAAAAATAGGACTGGTTTCACATTATGATGAACCTTGTCTATTTACTTGGAGAAAAGACGAAAAGTTTCTAATATTATTACTTTATGTCGACAATATGCTGATTGCAAGTAATGATATAAATAAATTAGATGAGGTTAAACAAAGTTTAAGCATAGAATTTGAAATGACAGATTTGGGAGAGCCTAAAGTTTTTCTAGGAATAAAGATAGAAAGAAATAGAAAAGAAAGAATAACAAAATTAACTCAAGAAGAATATATTGAAAAGATGTTGAAAAGATTTGGATTTAGTGAGATGCATTCACAAAGGACACCTATGGTTACACAACAAGTCTTAAACCGCAAAAGAAGAGACAGAGAAGAGCCAAATGATAAAGAAAATCTAAATAAAATTAAAACTAAAGAAAATACTTTATATAGAGAAGCTGTTGGATCCTTATCTTATTTAGCAAATGTTACCAGACCTGACATCATGTATGCTGTTAATGTTCTGAGTAGACATCAAGTAAATCCTACAGAAGATGACTGGAACATGGTAATACGAGTTTTCCGTTATCTCAAAGAAACAAAATCTTTAGGGTTAAGATACTTAGGAAAAGGGAATAAATTAGAAAGTTTTTCAGATGCAAGTTTTGCAGATTGTAAAAATACTATAACGACGTGTGGATTTGTAATTAAATTATATGGTGATCCTATCAGTTGGAAAACCAGAAAGCAAACGTATGTCTCATTATCTACTTGTGAAGCAGAATATATAGCGATGAGTTATGCTAGTAGAGAAATGATGGCATTATTCAATTCATTAAAATTAATGATAAAACCTCCTTCTAAACCATTCATTATTTGGTGTGATAATTCGGCAGCTGGAGATAATACTAAAACAAGTGGTAACAATAGATTGCGTCATATGATAGATGTGTATACGGATTATCTTAAAGATTATCTTAAACATGGTTTTGTAGAAGTTCAGTGGGTCCCTTCAAAAGAGCAATTAGCAGATATATTCACAAAACCTTTAGCTTTTGAATTGCACAATAAATTAACTAACTTATTATTAAACTTGGATTGTTAAAAATTAGATGTGTTATATAATATATTTTAGATGAGAGAATAATAATTAATTATATTTTGGTTATTTGTTTCAGATGCTGAATAGATGTGACAATGAGATCGGGAGGGAGTGTTGGAGTCCAGTTAGTGGCGCTCTCTATTGTCAATTATTTATTACTATATGAAAAAGAAGAAGGAGCACTAACGAAGTCAGTCGTTCGTCCGACATTGTGCAGTGCACTTCTTATGTTATTGATTTTTTATTGACGCGTTGTATTTCGATAGATATTATATTAAAATAAAATATTAGATGTGTATTAAGAATAAAATAGATATGTATTTAAATAAATGATCATATATTAATAATAAATTAGTATTAATATTTTTATAAAAAAAACGTTTATAACTAAAAATACATGGTACCTATAGCTAATGTATCATAAAAAGTATATTAAAGAAAAATGCATTTGAATCAATAAGTAGCTATTCTCTCATTTATTTTTGTTTGGTTATACACTAGATATTATACTTTATATTTAGCAAAAAAGGCCATTGTGAAATATGAATATATATTACTTATTATCTCTAACAAAAGAATAAAAATTTAAAAAAATTTTTCATGGAAAAAAAAACAGATTAAATGTAAGAATAAAATTTAGCAATATATTTTTGAAAAAATATTTTTCTTGATTACAACTGACCTTATTTTATTTATGCTGAAATAGCTAGAAAGTTTTGTATTTTGAAGTTTAAAGTTTCTTTATGCTAGGAATATATTGTATTAAACTTTCTTATCTCAAATGTCAAGAAAATTTACATAAAATTTTCATTTATTATTAATTAATCAAATTTTTTTTATTTTAATTAGATCAAAATTATAAAAATGAATAATTTTTTGCTTCAATTATTTTTATAAATTATACTTAAAAATCTAGTCTGAAATCATCATTACTAAATAATAACGAAATTCAACTAGACTTTTAATCGTGATCAAATATAATATATTTTATTTTTTTACTTTTATTATCGTACGACATCATTTCATAATTCTCAAGAGCTCGTTACAATTTTGAGTTACTTTTTTATAGAATTCTCTGCGCACGTTAGTCGGAAATAATTTTAAACAAGTATCGTTAAAAATATTGAAGAAAAAATAAAATTCAGTTTGGTTACTTTATTTACAAAATGAAAATATTCAGTCTTATGGCAGTAAATAATGAATTTATTGCTGGTATTAAATTATTTATTTTATGCTATATTTTTAATTAGTATTCTTAAACCAAGATAAATATAATATATTGACATTTTTGTAAAAATAATTCCTTGCTTGATATAAATGGTACTCAAGAGAATATAAATAATTTGGTATTTTTAAAGGCAATTTATTATTATTATTAATTTATTGCGAGTCTGTAAATCTAATTTAGTTTTGTAGTAATAAATACTTTTTGTCATTTTAAATTATGTTCTAAATTTTTTTTTGAATTCTTATTAATTACAGTAAGCAAAAAGTATCTTTGTGTGGCTATTGTCTGTTTCTGGTTTATCCTCGAAAAGCAAAAATAAGAAGAAGTAGTTATTTTTGGTTCCTCAAAGAGGAACCACTGTGTTAGGTCTAAATTTGATTTTCTATTTTTTGGCATATAAGCACGTTTTGGGTCCCCAGGAAGCTAAAAAACCCGTTTTTAAAAAAAGTCTGTGTGTGTGTGTGTGTGTGTGTGTGTGTGTGTACGTACGTATGTATGTAATCGGTGATATTTCACAAACATTATGGAATTAAGACCTAATTTTTTTTTTCAAAAATTTTTTCACCAAAAAAGCTCGAGGTACTTTTTTTTTTTTTTATTTGGATGTAATACCTCATTTATTTCCATGAAAGTACTTATATTTGAAAGTATGGTTTTTACATGATATCTCGAATCGGATACTTAATTTTCTGAAAATTTTTTTTCTAAAATTTTTTTCACAAAAAAATACAAAAAATACTAATTTTTTTTTTCTTTTTGGACGTAGTACCTAATTTATTTCCATGGAAGTACTAGTTTTAAGAACCTTGTTTATTGTCATTTTTTGGATCTGATACTTAATTTTTTCAAAATTTTTTTTGTCAAAATTAAAAAAAAAGAAAAATAAAAAAAACTGCGATATTTTTTTTTTTTTTTAGTGTAATATTACACCTCATTTAATTCCATGAAAGTACTAATATCTGAAAATATTGTAACTAGTGATATTTCAAAACCATTATCGAATTAAGACCTAATTTTTTTTCCAAACATTTTTTAATCAAAAAATCTCAAACCCCCCCCTTTTTTTTTATTTTGGATGTAATACCTCATTTATTTCCATGAAAGTACTTATACTTGAAAGTATGGTTTTTACTTGATATCTCCAATCTGATACTTAATTTTTTGAAAATTTTTTTCCTAAAATTTTTTTCACAAAAAAATACATAAAACACCAAATTTATTTTTCGTTTTGGACATATCTAATTTATTTTAATGAGAGTACAAGTTTTAGAAATTTAGTTTATAGTAATTTTTTGTATCCGATCACAATTTTTTTTTTATTTTGATATAAATTATAACACACAAGAAAGAGTGATGGAAATCTTGCCTCTTTTGACTTCCTTGGATTATTTTGCTCGTTGCTAAGTATATTTATGTATGCAGCTTAATGAAATTATAAACAATAATAAACAGCCTAAAAATATTAAATGGTTATGTTTGCATTTTAAAATTAAGATTTAAAAGTTATATTGGCATTTTTTAAAGAATCAAACAATTTATAGAATTAAATAATTTATTATTTTTTGATTAATAGAAATAATATAAATAATGTTAAAATCTTGAAGCAATTAATGTGGTTATTTTTTTTATTACAAAATATTATTATTATTATTATTATCATTGTTGCGGAAGATTGGTCAAATTCAAGAAGTACACTGAGATAATAAATTATAAGAAATTATTATAAATTCTGGTAAAAACTCCTATCTTTTTATAATAATTGAGCGAATATTTGTAATTTTCGCATCGTTACCAACCATTTCTTTAAAAAACAAAAAAAAATCATGTTACCCAATATTTTAATTATTAAGGGATAATTATATATTCTAATAAAATAAAATTTTATAAAAAAAAATAAAATTAGCTTTTTTTTATATTTGTCTCTTTTTAATTATGCAAAAATGATTTAAAATCTATTAACGCCGGCGCGACCAATCCATGGACGCTAGAATTTTTACTTTAATAAAAAAATGATCTTAATAATCTACTTTACCAGCTACTAAAAACGAAAAATGTATGTATAATTGCCTGGTTGTAATCAATAATATTTGTTGTAAATTAAGATTACAGCCCATTGTTTGAGGAACCTCAGTGCCAGCTAGTTGGCAGGGTATTTTCAGAAGCTTCGTGCTCAAAATAATAAAGAACGAAATAACAAAAATTTTATTTCTTTTATCCAAGTTTGATGGCTAATTTTTTTTTCTAAAAGCAATCAAAATAGGGGGTTAAATCAAAAACATAATGAATGAAAAATTATATCTGTTGTTATGGTCTTATGGTCATAACTTAGATTTTATTAATTACTATAAAACTAAAATATTATATAAGGAACGATTGTTAGCTTATGAAACTGCATGATTCTATTAATGCTGAGTTTGCATTAATAGGTTAGTACGTTGACGCCTGTATAGATACATATCAAATATAATGTTTAAATAACTTACTTTATATTTATGTGGATGGTTCAGGCTGATAATAAAAGAATAACGCAAGTTGAATTTTGGTGAACACTTAATTTATTTTAAAAAGACCCGCACTTAATGATTCGAGTATACAGATCAAAACCGAACTTAAAAACTGACTAAAGTATAATTTTTAATTTCTTATATAATTATAACATTTTAATAAAAATCTTATTTATTATTTCTTAATTTTACAATTAGTGCTGATTTTATATAAAATTATTTATGTTTCGCAATAATAAGTTTTCTTGAATACTAAAATAATGCAATTGTAAAAATTCTTAATTTGCACATTCCTAATTATTTTGAAATATTAAATATATTAATGACACATTATAAATAATCTAAATAATTCGATTTTATTTATTTAGTAAATAATGATGTCATAACACTGTCCTGAAAAATCTCTTTTTCCCAAATAGCCAAAAAATTAAGATTTTAACCCATATAAAAATTTCAGAAACTTTTCAACGTCAAAACTAAAATATATTTTTTTCTAAAAATATAAACTTTATGACAATAAATGAAAGCTCATTAATCATCCATAAAAATTTTTTTTCTTCTATATTTTCAATAAAATCAGAAATCAATTCAGCATTAATATTTAAAAAAAATGATGAATGTAAGGGCGATACTTTTAGTAAATGATATTTTAAAGAAATCACAGTTAGTGTAAGTCATATTTTATATCGAAAAAAAAATTTTTTTAATTAAAAAATCTATTTTTTATATAAAAATATTGATAAAAAAGTTTATGTATTTTCTATCCTTTCAATACCTGATATGAAATAAGAAGCTTAATAATGTAGTTTGGTATATACCAAAAGATATAATAAAATTGGCATGTTATTTAATACCTGTAAACAGAATTAAAGCTTATTACTTCCCATACACACACTAACACAACAACATTGCAACTTCTAATTTAGTATTTTGCGTACAAGGTCTTTCCCAACATAAACAGAATAACAATGTGATTCACACAGTAAATTTGAACTTTATATCGTATATGAACAATCTACATCTTACGCCGAAAAATTTAATTTAAACAGACAATAGTCAATTATTTTCCTTACTTAATCAACTTTAATTTATAACAGTCTTATTATTTCGAGAGAAGTGCTTTTTCAAAGATAAACCATTATTATTATTATTATTATTATTGTTCTATTAAATATGTATAAGAGTTAATTTTAAATTTACGTTTTATACCAGGCTGTTGATAATGATAACAGGTAACTCAAAATTAATAAAAAAGAAAAAGTCTGAAACAAAAGAAAATTAGTCTTATTTAATTTATCTATGTTTTTATTTTGAATTTTACCCCAGCCATTCAGTCATTAAAATTCTAAATGTATATGTCTTTGTATGCATGTAAGTACGCATATATACAATGTATTTTAAAAAAAGTAGGTTTAACGTTAATTTTAATTTCAGAAAATTAAGTATATTCTATTTAATTTTAATCAATTTTTAGTTATACTCTAAAGCTTTATGTGTTGAATTATAATAAGAAAGATTAGACTATGACTTTTTTAAAGGGATATAAATTCAGTTAATTAATCTTTGAGAAACATGCTTTGTAAATAAGATTATAATTTATTTACTTTTTATATAATATTTTTTAAGCTTGAGTCATTACTTAAGTATCTACTTTTTTGAAAAACAATTTTATGTTAATAATAGAAGGATATTAAAAGCAAATACTTTTATTATAGATTAATAAATTCATTGAAGATAAAAGAGACTTTAAGCTTCCTCAAAAAGTTCCAATATTTACACTGAATTCATTATAAATTAAAATGTCTGACTAAACGTTTATATTTCTACTGAATTTAATTTTATTATTTAAGATGATTTCAATTCAAGGATATCAAATTACTTGACACTCATTTTTCGCAAATTCTTTAAAATTATTTTTAACTTTTGACAAATATTTTTTTCCATTACTTTGTACAGTGTAGACGGCCCATTAGTATATTTCAACTATAGACAAAGAATCCGGAATTTGAAAATTATAAACTTTTGAAATCTTACAAGCCCTAATGAAAAAAAATGCAAGAGTACTCTCTTTTAAATGAATTAACTCATATATGTATACACACATCTACTTAAACACATTCGTACTTACAAACAAAAGCATTGTAAATAATGGTAGCAGAGATAATTCAAATGTTTGACTTTTTTTTTTTAATTTTCTATTGATTTTTGATTTTACTTGTACAACTATGAACACAATGCCCTGGATATTTTCTCTTACAAATTGACAAACGTATGAAAGCATGTAAGCTTAAATATACAAAAACGTACATTTATTTTAGGAGAATATTGCGCATCGAGAAAATCGAAACCAATAAGACAAAATATCCATCTGTTCTTTTTCTTATCTAAACTGATTTTCAATTTTACCTTTTTTACATCGTGAAATTACTCTCAAAAAAATAAATGCTTGTATTCGTACAAAATTTATTAAATTCAATAAGAAGAATTGAATGATAAATCCAACAATTTCTAAATTAATTTTCTTAAGGAATTAAAATACTTTTGTCTCAGTATAAGGCATTAACAGGCGTTGAGTATTCATACAATTATAAAATTATTAAAATTCAAAGATGAGAAATTCTACGACAACTGGGCAAACTCACCCAAAGGTCGCGGAAATCAATCCAAACTTTTTTTTTTGAAAGTACGACTAAAAATAAATTGCACACTTAGTTTTACATTTTTGTATCCAATTCACGATTTTTGGCAACAATTTTCGTGTTTTTGACCTTTTCTGTAAATTGGGGTGAAATTATCTTTTTGTTACTACCAAATGCTTATTTTACATTGAAAAATATTTTTCTTTAAGATGCTTATACAAAATTACTTGTGAAATTCTATTTCGGGGTCCAAACGTTAATTTAGAACCCTAAAATATTAATCAGTGTGATAAGCTAATCTGAAAGCTCCAGATCAAAAAATGATATTTCTTAAAATACTAATTTTCCATGTTTTTAAATATCTTGCAATTTCACTTGCATGACCAAGTGAAAATCTGATCAAAAAAAGTTAATTTATATAGAAATTTTACTTGTAACCTTTATATATAGGGTTTGTGTAAAAATGTAGAAATTTAAAATTTTAAATTCATAACTGAACATTTATTAACAAATTTTTTTTTTTATATTTAAATTAGTCAAATCGACTTTTAAAGCCCGAAAGCAAGCTTTTGATAGAATATAAAAATAGACCAAAAAACGAAAATGGCTGTCAAAAATTTAGAATTTGATCTAAAAAGCAAAAGTAGGTTGAAAGACTTATTTTTGATTAGTACCTTTGGAAAGAAAAGAGTTTGGACCGATTTTCGCCAGCCTTGGACCCAGTTGACGAAAAATTCCTCATGTAGCGATATTGATTTTAATTATTTAATTAAATCTCAAGTGGTTTCATTTATTGAGAAAATAATTTTAAATTTCTTCTTTAATTGGTTAATTAAAAGTATAATCGTATATTGAAATAGATTTCTATAGTTGAAAAAAAATTGAAAATCTAGAGAAATTAATATATTAATGGATTAACATAAAATAAAAATAATTAAATTTAAGTTAGAATTATCATAAAAGTTATTTGTATAATTAATTCGAGAGCGTATTAACATGTAACTGTCAAATTAGAACAGAGAAATACATGTAAAGGCGTGTTATTATAGCATAAATGAGGCACAAATTGGATTCGTTATAAGGTTCATAATTATAACCATAATTCCCTAAGTTCCCATTCCCACACTCGAAAAACAAAATTTATAATCTTTTATTTTGGCAATTTAATTTTAATTGCTAAGGATAGTATTTCAGGTTGGCAATAATTTTACTATATAATGTTATAAAGTATTATATTATGTAAAAAACATAAAACTTTCATTAGGTTTCTTATAGTAGGTAATAAAAAGTTGTATTATATGTAATTAAAAAATTAATAAAGAACGGTTTTTATAAAATAAAATAAAAGCTTAATTAAATAATTGAAAAAATAGTGAAGAATAATCTACTTGAACTCACAGATTATTAACTGCTTATTCGAATATATAATTTCTGTGTATGTGAAATTAAAGAGCTTTTGAATGAAGTTTATGATGTTGGTCTGTTAGGTACCCACAACATGAAATATACCACAATGTTCATTTGAGCTTATTCAAAGTTCAACTTAATATTTATCATTTGTGCTTTTATGTTTGAATGAAATTTTATACCTGCTTTTTTTTTCTTTTTTCTAAATTGAATTATCTAATTTCATTTTTATGATATTGTAAAATCGTATATTTTAGCTTTATCACTGTCTAACAGAGCTCGTAAAATTTTTATTATTACATACTTTTGCCCTTAAAATCAATTTTTATTTTTTATTATCATCTACCTGTTTAATGACCTAAATAAAACACGAGAAAAATGATATTCAGAAATTTAATTACTAGAGTTTAATACGTATTTATTATATTTAGCCTAATTTAATTATTGGTAAGAAAATGCTAATTTCATAATCCTTTTTTTTTCTTAAATTTTTGAAAAATTAGACACTTGCTTAGTGTACCTTAGTGTACCTCAAGTTTAAATGTTTTTAGCTAAAATTTTTGACAAGAATAGGGGCCCATAATTAAATATACTTAGTATATTTACCTACCCTGTAAAAAACATATAAATATTGTATAACAATTTAATAAGTGATATACCTAACTATTCAATAGATCACAGCATACCTGTATTCTTTCAAAAAAAACAGTCATTTTAATTTCTTTTCTTCTTCATATACCAATATTAAAATGAACTTTATTATTTTTTTTTTTATCATAATACTCAAACAAACTTACAAGGGGAGTTCAATACATTTGGAACACCGAATTACACCAAATGGTTATGGATGAGTTTGTTATGTTGAAAAAACATGCCGAACACCCTCCGTTCCTTCCAATGGGCCTTCTGAGCCTAGAAATGCAGGGCTCAATGTTATAAAATAGGATTTTTTGGTAATTTTCAAAGAAACGCCAAAACCTCGCAAGTTAACCAAAACTCTTCTGGATGGTCTCATTTTTTTGATTTAAGTATCACCTTTCATACGCCGTAAACCGCAATTTATTATCACTAATTCTCTCATCACTATAGCCAATTAACCAAACAGTCATTTTTGGCTAAAAATGACCAATTTTTAAAATGCTGCGAAATTTGTAATTTCTGACGAAAATGGGTTAAATAGGTCTGAAAAAATTTGTGCAAGCTTCAAATTTCCAAAAATTTTTTGCTCGTCTCATTTCCTTGATTCGTTTTTAAGAAATGGTTCTTCAAAGTTAGCATTAAAAATGAGATTTTTTAAAAAATCGTAAAATTGGGACTGTGACTTCAAATTATCATATCTGGTTAACAAATAATTGCAAAAGGTAAAGTCAAAAAGTTTTGGAAACTTGAAGCTTGTACAAATTTTTTCAGACCTATAAAACCCATTTTCGTCAGAAATTACAAATTTGGCAGCATTTTAAAAATTGGTCATAATCATAGTGATGAGAGAATTAGTGATAATAAATTGCGGTTTATGGCGTATGAAAGGTGATACTTAAACCAAAAAAATGAGACCATCTAGAAGAGTTTTGGTTAACTTGCGAGGTTTTGGCGTTTCTTTGAAAATTACCAAAAAATCCTATTTTATAACATTGAGCCTTGCATTTCTAGGCTTAGAAGGCCCATTGGAAGGAACGGAGGGTAGTCGGCATGTTTTTTCAACATAACAAACTCATCCATAACCATTTGGTGTAATTCGATGTTCCAAATGTATTGAACTCCCCTTGTTAGTTTATATATGTTGTATTATGTTTTATACAAACGACGTATAAAATGTAATCACTCAACATGATCATAAAAAAATACAAATAATAAAAAAAAAAATTAAAGATAAATCAAGTAAGTGAAGGAATAAACTAAAAAAAAATGATTCATCAAAAATTAAATAATTAATTTAAATGTAAAAAATTATAATCTCTGTTCTTATACGCAAAGTAGGTATTTATAATAAAGTATTATTTAAATTGGGTCATAAAAGTAAGTAGTATAAACTGATTTTTGTCAGGCAATAAAAAAAATGAAAACTTACACTTTGTATTATGTATGTAATTAATGTTTACTGTAATTAACTGTGTATTTATATTAGTCTGGTACTTGAATAAAAATTTTGAAAAAATGGCTCTAATTTATAGCCCTGATTTTCACGTATGCAGACGTTTGCTTAAAAATGCATAAAAGTTTTTCTAGTATTAACTATTTATAAATTTGGTTTTTAATAATAAAAGTTCTAAATGGTGATAAAAAATATTAAAAATAACGTCAAGGCTAATGTACAAACTTTTTCTTTTGTTTTTTATTTATCTGATGTAAATTAAAAAAAAAAATGCGATTTAAAATATTGCGTTACTTCTTTTGTTTATATTAATGGTTTCATTTCTTTTGAAAACAAGAGTAGCTTTTATTTTTATTCCTTTTAAATAAAAAAACAGTTAAAGTTTATTTTTTCAAAAGAAAACTTCATTATCTAAGTTGATATAATATTTACTGTATTACTTGTATAAAAGAAAAATAAATTTTTAGTTTTTAATTTAAAATATCTTAAAAGAAAAGGGATTAAAGATTTTAAGGTATCATTAAATTCAATTACTAAGCAATCAAAGCTTCAAAGAGATAAAAATTTATCAACGATTTTTGAGTAATTAATCCAAAAAAATTAAAACTTTGCTTCTAATAATTAATTATAAATATTATGGAAATAAAAATAAATAGAAAATGTTAATTAAACTGTATATAACGAAATAATAGTAAAAGAGAAATGTTATTACCCTATCATCAGCGACATTTAATTTCAAAAGTTTGATGAGAACGTTACGGAAATCGCAAAACTAGATATGCAAACATATATATATATATTTTTGAGGAAAATACCAAAACTTTCTGTTTTTATATTATAAATAGTTTTTATATGAAAATTACATTGGTTATTTGAAAAGTTTTTCAAACTATGTGTAATTACAATGAATGGCTATATTAAATAATGAAAATTACCAGAGTTTCTAAATTTGAAAAAAAATAGTATTCATTTAATATTATTTAAGTTTTTAAAAAACTGATCCTCAAGAGATGGTTCATAATTCATAACAGTTGGTGATTTGTTTTCAAATCTTTATCCAAAAATACATTATGACTCAGTGATGGACATAGGGCGATAATTTATTATTTACAAATAAATCTTTACTGCTAATTTTTGACGATAAAATAGTAGTAACAGCACTAATAGAATTATCGATATCGAAAAGAATTTTCGTTAACGATAATATCGTTATCGATTATGGCATTTTCGTGCCTTTTTTTTTTGTCAGTGTTCCAAAAAATATGAAAAATTTTAATCAAGGGAGATATCTTGTGATGCATATAACACATAGCAAGGAACTGAAAAAGTTTTTTCCCTCTTTAAGCCTTTTTTTGATTTTTAATTAAATTTTGTCACATGCATCGTTAATTCAAGTTAATTAAATATTAATCAATTTTAAAATTATTATTTATTTTTTATATATAAATATTTGACCTTAATTAAATAATTTAAATAAAATAAAAATAAAAATATCGATTTAAATAAATGACATTCTAAAATTACGAATAATCTATTTTTATTTGTGCATACAGGGAGAGTACGCAGATTAAATTATAAATATATAACATACTTTTATGCTCTTTTTTTATATATACTGTTACTAAGAGGAAAATTAATTTGATATGATAACAATAAATTACTATAATTATTTATTTTTTTCATTTTTGATGATTTAGAATACGTGAATGCGTGTGTAATTAGTTTACGTTAGCCCGGTAGATATTTTAATTTTTTTTTATTTTTGTAACACCCAGATAGAAAAATAGCTATTTTTTTCAAGGGAAATAAGCGAATCTGGCATCAGCCATAAAATGTTTGCAAACCGTAAAAACCCACGAAATTTCCATGACCACCCAGTTGTCACAGTACATCAGGGAAACATCGCCGGCGAGCGCGATTCTTACTGGCTAAACACACTTCAAATACCCCTGCGCTTTGTATCCCAAACCGGAACTTCCTTTTCAGGTATAACTTCGGCTTGAAACGCGCAGCCTATGCAAACGGCCGCTGCCTTTCCCTTGCTTAGAAAAATAGCTATTAATTACATTTTTTATAAAATAAATCCGTACCCGGCCAGTACCAATCAAATTCGGGTCGAAAAGCACCACGAGCCGAGTTTGGTTCAGCACGCAAATACTATTTCGGACTAGTTTTGCTCATCAGCAGATGCTTGATGTGCCTTATTTATAAAGTTTTTAGTGGTACCCGAAATTTATTGAATATTAAATACACTAATGGGCCGTTAGAAAAATTTATGTAATTCTTAATAATTTAAAATTTTTCTGAACATTGTACCATTTTTTGTTCCTCATATATAAGAACCATTTTGATATGTAAAATTTTCATTTTTTTTTTCTTACAAACACGTTTTGAGACCCCAGGAGGCTAAGCAACGATTTAAAAAATTTTAAACTATATACATCGACATTATATTCTTTTTTTTCTTGTAAAGCGTTTTTGAAATATTAGAAATTTTCACAAAAAAAATAATTATTTAGTAAAATTTCCCATGGAATCTGAATATAAAGTTCGAATTTTTATCCACTGACAGTAAAATTTGGTCTACGAAACCCTAGATAAATTTGTCAAAAAAACACCAAATCCGAAAAATTCTTTTTAAGAAAAAAATACTACATTAATATTTATCTGAAATACTCCTTTTTAAAAGAATCCAGCATTTATCTTGACATTTATTTTTCATAAACTCAAATAAAAAAATAATCAGTTTAATTTGGTAAAAAATCAAAGAAAAAATCTTACATATTTCAAAATACTAAGGTTTACGATTCATAAAACTTTTTTAATATCGATTTAATGGTCAGGAAGCTAACCTAGGTTATTATCCAATTTCCACTATATTTTAATTAAATATTGATGTACGTTATCAACAAAAAAAAAATGATAATTAAAAAAAAATATATATATTTTATGAAAATATCCAATTTAATACTTGATGGTACTACATATAGTGAAAAGTACACATATATATGTTGCATCCGTATTCTGTCAATACGATGCTAGAAACGTCTCTAAAGGAAATTGACAAGAGTGACGAGACTAATCTGATATGCATAGCGTGCAAGCTTATAGGTGATTTTTCATCACGATTTTATCTCTCTATGTACATCATCATTGAATTATGTTTCATATATGTATTTATGTGGTTTTAACTTTATTTAAAGAAAATATAAATAAGTAAACAAAAATATCCAGATACATTTTTAATCAAAATCTCTCAATTTCAATAAAAATCCAATATTGGTTTTTTTTTTGCTGTTGTGCTTTTAATAACTGTTATATTTATTTTATAGATAATATTGGGAAAAAAGAAAATGTTTATTCTTAAAACAATACTAGAAATGGTTAATATAGGTTTAATATATTTTAGGTCTTATACGTGTACATCATTTTTATAAGATTCGTGTTTTTTCTGAGATATTATAGATTTTTTTATTATTATTAAAAATTTATAAAATAATTTAAAAAAATTCTTTTCTTCAAAATAACAAAAAAATCTCAGTACAAAAGTTAACATTTGATATTTTTACTCAAGCATTTTATTTATATATTAGCCTGGTGTTAATAAAAAAATTGTGGATTAATGAGACCAATTACTAGACCAGCACCTTACTACTTTTTTAGGTACATTTAAAAACAAGGTCACTTCTGCCAATTGTATTCTAAAATATTGAGATTGCTGATTTAAAAAATTTTTTTAATCAAGGAAAGCCATTTTTGTTTATCCCCTTTTGAAACTTAAATTTCCCAAGCCAATATAATATATATATCTATATAGCATTATCGTCAAAAGCTAATAAATCCCCCAGTTATATAAGAAACAAAAGACGAAAATAAAATAAAATCAAGAAATAAAAAAAGCCAATGTCTTTTTACTTTACTAAAGTACCGGAATTTTAGTATTTTATAACTATATCCTAATGTTTCTTATATATATATATTAAGCTGACTCTTTATTTTTGAAAAATGTCTTTAACTCTCTATGGATTTCAAAGAGTTCCATATATAAAAACAATAATATCTTTTTATTTTTAACCCTTTCGAGAGTGCAAAACAGCTGAAAACCAGAAGGCAGAAATTTTTTTGAACATTTTTAGCTTCGTTTAAATGTCAATGTCTACTAGGTACCATTCGTCTGAAATATTTTGAAATCAAACTGCCCTCAATGTAATTGTGAAGAACATATTAACTTCCAGTCTAATGTACAAAAAAAAATATAATACCAATCACATCATGAACAGCATTTTTATTTTTTTTTATTCTTCAAATAAATTGATAGATTTCATATATATTTTTTATCTATCTCTATAAATTTATGAATGATAAGAGGATTATTGAGTAGTAATTTTAAAAAAACTTTTTTTCTAAGACGTATACATAATGAAGTACTTACTAGTTTACTATATTCAAAAAAAAAAAAAAAAGATGCAAATACAGAAGTGATTTTCCTTTTTTTGAAAATAGAATAAAATAGCATTCAGCGATTTGCTTTTGATTGTAAAAGAAGGACGATGAGATTAAAGATTTTTTTTTTATGCGATTGAATAAATGAATACGTATTCAAGTTTCTTATTTAGTGATTTTTTGAAATAGTGGTGCAAGGGATTGTGTTGTTTTCTTCAAAGAATCTTTTTTTGAACAATGAAAAGAATTCTTTTGTCAAAGAATCAGTAATCATTCCCCGCCTACAACATTAAAACTGTGTAAAACACAGTTATACAGTTATACACTGTTACAATCGAGGTTATAATATCTGTAAATTATATATACGTAAATTACAGTATTAACACATATAATTTACACATAATTTACACATACTTTAACACTTTTCTCCTATAAATTACGTACTATTTCCTTGTTCAAGCCCAAAATAGCTGCTATCACTGAGAAATATTGTATCAATTGAACTACTGTTTTAGTATAAATTATACTCAATATAGTTTTAATTGCTTTAAGTCCAAAAAAGCAACTTATAAAAGAATTTTACTAAAACTGGTATTCTATACCACAAACTTTTTAACCCAATGAATATTTTGGACATAAATCCAGAAATAAATGATATAACAAATAAATTTTTTTTCACTTTTATTTATATCTTTTATCTAAAAATAAAAAAATCAAAGAAAAAACAAGAAATGAAATTTTTTTATTACATATACTTGTAATTTTTTTTATCTACAAATATTATTTACATTTATATTGATAATGATAGTATTAATAATAATAATAATAATTAAATATTTAATAAAAAGAGAAATAGAATTAGATTACAAACGTTTTGAACATTTTTCGGAAAACTTAACTAATTTCTAAGATGTTGGCAAATTTTAACAATTTTTTTAGATTGTTATTCAACTTCCCCAAAATTAAGATGTTCTACGATATAATTTCCACTATTTATTTAAATGTGAAAGCAAACGCACAAGATATGATTTAAGTCTATAGCATACGATTCGTTTGATGATGAGTATGAATATATATTTGGAACAAAAGAGTTCAAAAGACTATTAAAAAGGGCCTAGGGCTTGATAATTCAGAAACGACGGCATAAGCCTTATTCTTTTCTTTATTACAACAAGGCCTCTCTTATTAATTACTACCTTTTAAAATTTCAAACCAAAATACTGTTTATAATTGATCAATAGGAACTAATATAGTTTCGACATTTTGATTACTGACATATATTTTTAAACTATACAACAAGTTTTACGGTATTTTTTTGCAAAAATAGATTTAAAAAAAATAATATATAAATCATGTTTTAGTGCTATAATTTTTAGAAAACATAAATTAAAAGTTTTTTTTATCAAAGGATCAACTTGTTATTGTCATAAAAACTTAGTAAAATTAAAAAAATTTTATTATTGTGCTTTAAACCGATTATTTCTTAAGGTATAAAAAATTATTTTTATGCTTTTGTGAATAAATACGAAATTTTTGGTCATATTTTAAACTAAAATAGCATCTAAAACCTTAATTTAAGGTTAAATAGCTGTTGGTACATCTAAAATTAAGTGAAATACAAACTTTATAAAAAAGGAAATAAAAATCCATGCAATTATTTTGCTTAAAACACCAATTTCTTAATAGGAACGGTAAAGGCTTTTTTGCCACATTTTAGCCACAAATTTTTTTTTCAACTTAAAATTATGTTAATTTTTATGGTGTATGGTCAACCACTTTTTGAAATACAAACTTTAAGACAAAAAAATTTGTAAATTCTTACTTCAATCGGTGTATACGACGACGTGACACTAATTTTGCAAAAAAAATGAAAATGAGCGATATATCAGATGTTAGATATATTACAATTATATAGGATATTTCCCTTCTATCAATATACAGTGAAGCTATCGTCGATACAAGCCATGTATTGCATCTTTTTGATATCCTAATAAAACCATAAAAGACTAGGTATATTGGTTCCTAATGACCGATAAAAAGTATTTTGGTTTGAAATTTTGAAAGGAACGATTAAAAAGTTTTAGTTAATTTATACTCTGGTATATTAGGTTAAAAAACACACCATTTTTGCTTTAGTATCACCTTTAACAACTAGGTGGAGCCCTTTCTCATAAAAGGAAAGGTTTTTATTCCTTATATATACTATGAAATGAAAAATATTTTGGTATATATGTTACGGTTAGAGTCCGATCTCTGGCTAAAGCTAAGACTATCCGGTTAAAGCTAGCTTTAGCCAAGCCGTGTTGGCTAAAGTCCGATTCTCGACAATTTTTATTTTTTTGTTCAACATTAACCGGTATCGCTTAGATAAAGCTAACATTATCCAAGCGAGCTGGATAAAGCCCGATTCGTATAAAATTTAATACAATTTAGTAACAAACCAACAAACATCTAGTAACTTTTTTTAAAAAAATTTTATTATTTTACCGCTATCATATTTTTGTATTCAATTTTTAAATTTAAAATTTTTGTATATACAATTAGTCAATTAACTGTCATTTTATTTATTTTACAATATAATATAATTAAATAAATTTTATAAAATTTTTAAATAAAATTTATATGGTTTTAACTTATAAAAAGTTTTCTCGAAATCAGTTTACACCCGCAAATACAACACATATTGATACTTCAAAAATATCAGCTGAAAAGAAATCATTACGTCAGCTTGTAATAATGGAATCTAAATTTGGTGGTCAAGGTTTTCAAAGATGCAACTGCAAACAAGGTTGCAAAAATAATAAATGCAAGTACAAGACAAGCGGGCTTAAATGTAACTCAAAATTTCACAGTAGCTTATCATGTGCAAATAAATAATATTTAAAATTTTTATTTTTTTCAATTCATAGTATAATTAATTGTTTTTGGTTCCTCATAGAGAAACCTTTGTGATAGGTGAAATTTTGATTTTCGATATTTTGGCATATAAGCACGTTTTGAGACGATTTAAAAATTTTTTAAATGGCTTTAAATATACCTAGGGATACGTTTTTTTGGTTGCTGGTTTCAAAAATTATGGTCCCAGATTATAAAAATGTGTTAAAAACCCCTAAATTGGCGAAAAACACCCCTTTTTTAGGGTAATTTTTCCAATTTTACGCTAAAAATTCTTAAATAACCAATGGAAAACTGTTATCTTAGTTCTCTAAACATGTGATTTACTGATTGCATATTATATGCAAATAAAGTATTTTCTTTCCGTTTAAACCCTATATTAAAGTTTCAATTAGCCTTAAATAAGGGTTGAACTACCCCAAATATAAAAAAAAAATAGTATAATTTGTTAAATTTGATGTTTAACAAAGTTATTGTTTATATTTGATGTAAGATATGATTAGTTTACAAAAAAAAGCAAAATATACAACCCCTAGGAATGAAAACCACCCCTTATTTTATTTCAACCCTTAAATTTAATATTAATTTATTAAAGAAATAAAGTAAGGGTTGAAATCAAATAAGGGGTTGGTTTTCATTCCTAGGGGTTGTACATTTTGCTTTTTTTGTAAACTAATCATATCAAATATAAGCAATAACTTTGTTAAACATCAAATTTAACAAATTATACTATTTTTTTTTTGATATTTGGGGTACTTCAACTTTTATTTTGGGCTAATTGAAACCTGAATATAGGGTTCAAACGGGAAGAAAATACTTTATTTGCATATGATATGCAATCAGTAAATCACATTTTTAGCGAACTAACTAAGATAACAGTTTTTCATTGGTTTTTTATGAATTTTTAGCAAAAATTTGGAAAAATTACCCTAAAAAAATGGTGTTTTCGCCAATTTAGGAGTTTTTAAGACATTTTTATGTTCTGGGACCATAATTTTTGAAACTAGTAACCAAAAAAACGTACCCCTAGGCATATTTAAAGCCTTTAAAAAAAAATTGTTAACCCATTGTGAGCTGCCCTCGTTTTTCAATTTTGAAAAAGCTTTTAGAGACTTGCGCGACCTCTAAAACGTCACCAAATGGGCTGAAATTTGCCATGGTATCTTGGCATCATGTGTACAACAACATACTCCATAAAGAGCTAATTTCAAGTTCTTTTTTTTTTTTGAATCACCCTAATATACAATGCCGTAATTATACTCATAATTTGTTTATCAATTGAAGCTGATGTATAGAAGTAGGCCAGTGACAAGTAGGCAATGGTGTTTAAAATATTCTGAGTCCGTTGTGTATTAAGTATTAACTAGATTAGTAAAATTAAATAATGATCTTTTATTGGTTTTGAATTTTTCGTCAAAGCAGATAATTAAGTTTTTTTCGTTGTAAAACATTAGATTGTTAGATGTAAGGTGCATAATGTCTAACGCGGTAGTTTCAATAATTTTATAACAAATTTTTGATAGCAATCGAGCCTTTAATTCCTAAAATATCATTATTTTCTAAATTAAAACAATATTTCTTAATGATAGTAGCTATTTTGAGCTTGAACAAAGAAATAGCACTTAATTTATCGGATACAAGTCTTTAAAATAAATGAATAAGTTATGAGTAAATTATGTGTTAACACTATTTTCGTATAATTTACACATATTATGTTATACAGAGTTTTAATGTTGCAGGTGGTTGGAATTTTTATATTTAAATCTGAAGTAATTCAGATAAAAATCATGTTTTGTAACCTCCAGATGCTAAAAAACCAATTCCTGGACTAAAAAATTAGTTGCCAATTACTACAAAAAAAATAAAATTTCCAAAATATTAGCTCATTTTTTTATTACCAATGGGCTCCGTGGCAATACTTAGGTATAATTAAATGAGCTATTATTTTAAAAATATTATTTTTTTGGTAAATAGCAACAAATATTAATTAAATATTGCTTCAGAGAATAAAGATATTATTATTTTTACAACTGTTGAAAATCTCCAAAAATTACAAGATTGTATTAACTGGCACGGAGATGGTACATTTAAAATTGTACCAGGATTATTTGGTCAGCTATATACAATACATGGAAATTACTTAGGACAAGAATTGCCTTTCATATATGCATTACTTGCTAATAAAAGCAAAAAAACTTACATCAATTTTCTCAAGATTGTTAAGCCATATATTAATAATAGGTTTCCAAACATTATAATTGTTGATTTTGAAATTGGATTTATTAATGCTTACAAACGTGTTTTTCCTGGCGTTCCTATACACGGGTGCTATTTTCATTCTAAAAAGTGTATATGGGAGCATATTCAAGAGTGTGGTATGAAAAAAATTTATAACGAGAATGTAAATTTTGCCACACATGTAAAAATGATTGGGGCATTAGCTTTTGTACCATTAGCAGATCTTACTAACGCTTATAAGTAAATACATTTTTTTCAATTTATTAATTCAAAATTAAGTTTATTAACTTATTATTTTTTTGTAGGGAATTGTAGTTATATTATTATTTTTGTAGAGATTGCCACAAAGTACATTAAGGGAAACATTGATGTAGTATTTCCAGACTATTTTGAGTACACATTAATTGGAAAAAAAGATGCTTCGAGTGTACGTCGTAAAGGATTATATGATTGGGCATTGTGGAATGTTTATGATTAGGTAGTTCAAAATCAGCCAAGGACAAATAATAATGTTGAAGGGCGGCATCATGGAATAAATAATAGAGCTGGAGGAGCACATATATCATTATGGTCAATTATGAATTTGATTGATTAGAGAGGAGCAAGGAGTCACTGAAACTAAAATAGAACAGTTAGAAGCTGGTGCAGAGACTCCAAAGAAATAAGGCAAATATCGAGATAACGATCAAAGAATTAAAATTAATATTGAAAATTATGATCGGAAAAAAATTTTACAATTTTTAAAAAATTTCGCTAATAATACGGCTTTATAATTTTATTATAAAGTATTTTCTTTCAATTTTCTTATTTAATTTATTGTAATTTATTCTGCTTGTTACTTAAGCATATTGATGATATTGTATTTAGTTTTTGTTGAACCTGTAACTTAAGTATTTAATGAATGTCATTTTTAATTTGCTTTTAAAGTATATATATTATATATATAACTTTTGTATTAAAGCAAATTACATGAAGCGAAACCCTCATAATTCAAAAAAGCAATTATAACCTACTCTCTAAAGCTGTACTCGCACTTGCCCCTAGAATAAGCTAATTCTGGGGGTAGTGGGGCCAAAGCCCCATGTGGGAGTTTGTGGGCGAAGCCCCCACAAAAGAAAAAAGTAATTATAACCTACCCCCAAAAGCTGTACTCGCACTCATCCCTAAAATAAGCTAATTCGGGGGTCGAGGGGGCAAAGCCCCCGTGGGGGTTTGGGAGTTAAGCCCCCACAAAAGAAAAAAATAATTATAACCTACCCCCAAAAGCTGTACTCGCACTTTTCCCTATAGTAAGCTAAATTCTCCAGGGGGGAAACGGCCGGGGAGGAAACGTCCAAGAAGGGGAAATTCCCAGGGGGGGAACCTCCTTAGGGGGGAACGGCCCGGTAATCTATTTTTTCTACAGGAGTTCTAATTGTAGAAAGTTCTTTATTATTTATACTCTGATGTCTAAGTTTGTAAAAATATTTGTCTAAAAAATTTTTTTAAAATAAAAAAACACTACCTGGAGCACCTAATTTTTTTTTCATGAGAATTCTAGTCTAAAGAATTATTTTACTTTTCTTTGAAAAACTTCAGTGTCATTGAAACTAAATACATCCCGATTATGCATATGATGATTTAGTTTTCCGATAAAAAAGCTTGAGATGAACAAATTCTTAAACTAAGCATCATCCAAATATATATTTTTTTTATGCAGAGTCAACTTTATTATTAAAAAAAAAATATATTTTATTTGAAAAAAATATATGCGATCAGTTAAGATAAAAAAATGGAAGAAATCTTTTTCATAAAATTAAAAAGCATTATGCAACAAGAAAATATTTCTGGATAGATAATAAGTTTCTTTATGATAAAATTGTAATATCTTGAATTCTAAATATCCATGTCCAAGGAAACTATCTTCTTGTGTTATCTGTGCGGAAATATAAGAAATAAAGATATTTATTTAACTACATTTTACATTTTAAATTTTTAATGCTGTCTGAACTCAATAACAAGTACCCTGTAAGAAATTTTTACCCCTTATTATGGCCATAATTTATAGTGATTGGACATAAACTGGCCATCAATTATGGCCATATTATGATAAAAATTTTACACAACTTTTGAAATTGATAGAATATAATTTCAACTATAATAGGAATTTAAAATTTATAAGAGTATAAACTAAACTACTGCGAAATAACCCCTTGGGAATTTATATTAGTATTTTATTTTTTTCAATTTAGATGATTTTTTATTACAAATTAATATTTATGAGATCCCAAGATTTTTTGAGATAAACTGAACAGTAAGTAATCAAATACTTATGGCAGTTTTCTAACAAGTTAATATTACAAAGCGTAGCACACTGATTCAGAAAAAAAGCGGCATAAAATTAGCTTCAAGCGAGGTTTTAATGAATTTTGATGCGGTTTGCGGCATTCAGTTCCTAAAAATGTGTATTTACCGCAAAGTATGACAAGAATTTCTGATTATTTGAATTTTTACCCCTTAAGTACTTCAATCTACCCCTAAAAAAAGAGTTTTTTTATAACATTAATTTTTTGCAAAAATTAGTTGCCAATCACTTTTATAACTTTTACCTATAAACATTAAAAATAGTGAATTTTCATGAATTTAAAGTAGAAGAATAAAAATTGCCCCTATTAAAACCCAAAGTACCTCTGAAACTACTCAAAGAATTTGAGTTGCACATGCAAATAAGCCTTAGAATTTTAAGGGTAGTTTCAGAGGTACTTAGGGTTTTAATAGGGGCAGTTTTTTTTCTTCTACTTTAAATTCATGAAAAATCACTATTTTTAATGTTTATAAAAGTTATAAAAGTGATTTGCAACTAAACTTTGCAAAAAATGGGTGTTATAAAAAAACTCTCTTTTAGGGGTAGTTTTAAGAACTTAAGGGGTAAAAATTCAAATAATCAGAAATTCTTGTCATACTTTTCGGTAAATACACATTTTTAGGAACTGAATGCCGCAAACCACATCAAAATTCATTAAAACCTCGCTTGAAGCTAATTTTTTGCCGCTTTTTTTTCTGAATCAGTATGCGTAGTTACATGACCTAAATAGAAAAAATACTATTAAACTTTAAAAAAACAGGAGTATACTAATGTTTATCGGAGCAAAATTAAGTTTTTGCAATGTTTTTTAATAAATATTCTGCGTAGTAAGTTTGCGTTTCGCTCAAATTAATAAATTGTTTATCAAAGTTCTTTGAAGTAAAAAATTAATTAAAAAATTTTGTAGAATTTTATCGATAAAAAAATGAGCATAATAAAAGAAAGAAATTTAATTAACGCAAGAATTTCCCCAATGTAAGCAATGCCTAGACAGAAAAATTATGCATTTTTTTTAGAAAAGTATTTCATCCGACATAAAACGGATTAATCCAAACACTTCTCCATGTACATAAAAAGTGATATCAAACAAAATTATTCTCATCAGCCAAAATTTTTGAATTTTTAGAAAAAGTAGTATATTTTTAAAAAAAGTTTACACAAAAATTTCTTGTCTATAATATGAGCATAAATATTAAACTAACTAAATAAAATTAAATAAATTTACTTTTTACTTTATTACACCATATGTGTAAAAGATATAAAAGAAATTTTTTAATAAAAATCTTATTAAAATAGCAACATTTTTTTTTTCTTTTTAGATATACGTAATATGTTCTCTATTTTTTTTAATGATAAAAAAAATAGCAATCTACCAGAAAATACGCTTTAATAGCACCAATAATGAAAAAAAAAATTTACGGGCACACTCCTACTGCCATGATTTTCTGGTATTTTGAAACCTGCAGAATGCAAAAAAAAACGTAAAACAAAAAATGCTATTAAAACGTATTTTCTAGTAGTAATGCTTATATAATAAAGTTAAAGTAAATTAAAAGTTACAAGAAAATATAAAATAAAATTACATTGTAACGTGTGACATCGTTAAAAATAATCTAATTTGTAAATTTTATATAATAATAATTTATTTAATTAGATTTCAGTGTATCAAAATTATTGTAATTAATTTTTTTTTATTAATTTTTTTTTTTTTCAAGGAAATTTTAGTAATTTTATTTACAGAAAATAAATGAGTGGGTGGATTTATAAAATTAAAAAAATTAACTTGATTACCTATTCCGGTATAAGACCAACTAGAAATGGAAAATTTTTCAGCGTATTACTTATTTTTGACCTACCTATAAAATCTCAAATTAGTATTCAAGTAAGTTTAAGTTTAAGTTCAATTACTTATTCATATAAGTAATTGCTTAGTCGTCTAAGAGATTTATGACTGTAACACCCGTGCAATCTTCTGCATTATTTTAATTTTATTTCTAAGTCTTACAATATTTATTCGAATTACAATCTTATGGAATCTTTATTGTCATTTACGAGAATTAGAGATAACTGCAAAAAAAGTAATCTGCAAAGCACGAAGTCTCGCTTTTTTATAGTATTTGATTTTTCTTTGTTGAATACAATTTCCTAAGACTTTTGTCGGAATATGAGTTGAAAATTTTTATTCAAAAATCTATTTCAACTCAAAATCAGTGAGGGGGTGTAAATTCACGACTCTTATGCGTAACTTAGACTCGCTTAGGATGCAAAGTATTTCCATTTTCTGTTAAATTATTCACTCCTAAAAGATGCTAAAAAAATATATGGGTTCTTATGAGACCGAAAATTCACCCATAAAGGAATTTTTTTTTTTAGGAAATTGAAACTTTTTGCAAACGAAGCATTAACTTTTAAGGATAACTTTTGTTTTAGTTGCATTTTTACTAAAAAAGAGTGAATTAACCTATTATCTGTTTTTCGAAAGAGCATTTTTGCCTTCTAAAATGATTTTTTTGTTCAAAGAACCAATTTTTTCTAAAATTTCATGCAAACGCGGTCCAAACAGAGTGCAAAAATCGTTAATGAACTTTTGTTAAATGATAATATTATAAAATAAAAATAAATAATTTAGTTTAATTATATTTATATTAATAATCTAATAATCAATACAAACAACAAGTGAGTTGGATTTTATTATATTATAGACTGAATAAGCACGATCGATCATTTATTATATTTATAGTATTTATACATACAATTCCTCACAATTCTTGTTTTTATTATTGTTTTATTATTTTCTGATGAATAAATTGACATTTTTTTATTTACAGGTACGTTTCATTGAAAAATGAGACCCAAAAAAATTTTTGGTGCATACAAAGTAAGAACAAATAATTGACTAATTGGACAGTTTGACCAAGTTAAGAAGATGCATGGGATCTAAAATAATTCAAAGCAGTATTCAAAAATGTTAAAATAAAAGTTTTCAAAGTTTTTTTTCATTTTTCAAACGTAAATAAAAATTACTGTGTAAGAGGAAAAGCTTCCTGTCATTTAACAGTTAAAGTTTACTTAGCAGTAAATATAAATTTAATTTTCCTATTTAAATACATAAAAAGTTTCATAAAAATAAATAAATGATTATTATTACTATTATTTTTAATTAATTGACTCAATATTAAGCTTTTCTTATTCTAAAAAAAAAGCCAAGAAAGAAAAAAAAGTTTTTATCGCAGTAGCTATTGTCATTAAAAATAATTGCAATATAAAACGTTTAAAAAAAAAAATTCAAGAAATTACATTTCACTAAACTAACTATTTTTCTAATAAAAAAAAATGTAATGTTAAAATATGAGTAAAGTTGACATGTACCCGTTAACAGGTACTCTATTTCTTATCTTCAAAGTATTATTACTTTTTTTTATATAAGATTATCTTTAAATAAAACATCTTCAAAAAACTTGAACGTACCAGGAAAAAAAGGAAGCTTTTTTTTTCATTTATAATACTTTAAACAATCTTTCAAAAGATTTCATAAAAACTTTTCTTTCTTTTTTTAAAAGATTATATGGAATCTTTTATTTTTATAAAACTTTTTGCATAGTTTTATAGAATTTATTTGAATTATCTGAGTCAATTAATTAGAAATTTATTTTAATATACGATAAGAGGTATTTTATGAAAATTGCTTTTTTATTTATTTGTTATAAGTTTTTGAATTGGAAAATTATTTTTAGTATTTTTGATTGAGTTAAGGTTTTGAAAAATTGACAGCTGTTTTAAATTTAATGTTCTCGCCCCAATTTAAAATAAATATTTTTATTATTGATGTTAATTACTTGCTAAATATTTTTTTTTTTAATTTAAATTTGACTGTGGAGTAATAAATTCTGGGATAAAGTTCAGGGAAGACCTATTTTTTGGCCAAAAATCTTATATTTTTGACTGGTACAGAACTTTCTTTAAATAAATTAATTGTACTCCAAGACCCCTTTTTCACTTTGGAATTAAATTTTCAACTGGAAATTTAAAACGATAAAAATATTTGCGTACCACAAATAGTTGTTGAAAAACTTTTTAACAAAATTTCATATTAAACCACGAAAAAATTCTCATTTGCAATTTTTCCACAATTCCCTAGACGAATTTAGTTAATAATTTTTTTTTTTTTTGACATTTTTAAAACTTTTAAAACTTTTTTATTATTTTTAATTTTAATTAATGCAAATTTTCTTTTTTGGTTCAAAAAAATGTAAATGAGCATGATGCATAATGAAAAAAGGTTTTTAAGATAATAAAGGAAAATGAGAAGGTATTTAAATTTTATAAAGAAAAAAAAAAAGAAATTAAAATAAAAATTTATAAAGGTGTAAAAATTTTAGCTAAAAAGACATTGTGTCATACATTTTTATAATACAATAACGTCTGCACATATGCTTACCTGTTACACTTGCTGATTCACAAGTCAGTTTTTAAGCTTTACAAATTTCATTGTTTCTTTTTTTTATTTTTATTTTCACTCATAAAATTTTTTTTTCTTTTTTTATCTTTTAGCATCACAAGTAAATTGAAAATAAATGAAAAAAAAAATTCAGTTTTAAAAAATCATAACTTTTTTAAATTACCTATAATTTATAAGGAAAGAAAGGTAAAATTAGTATTTTCGATCTGATAAAATAGGAAAATAAAAAAAGCACTCAAGTACAGTATTTTTCTTTGTTTTTCACACTTTTTATTATTAAACTAATTTATACTTAGCGTGCAAATCACGCTTTCGTTTTAAAAAAAACAAAAATAAAAGAAAAATGGGTAACAAAAAGTAACTCACATATTGCAAACGAGATCACAAGAATTACATACTTAAAAAATCACATTAAAGAAAAAAAATTTTTTTGTTCTAAGTCATAAGGGAAAAGTAAATAAATGAAAAATAAAAAGGTGATATGATAGGTCATACGACTTTGTATGAACTAAAGTTAAGTTCTTCCATAGTCAGGAAGACCCCGGCCTGACTCATATATTCGTTTTTCCTCCCTACCATTTTCTATAATAATATAGCACATGAAAATTCTTCATTTTAATAACGCGCATGCTCTTCAATAACATCACCTGTGTGCGTATAGTGCAACTTATTTTTTATCTTTATCTATTTAAATAAAGAAAAGCTCCTCCTTATAGAAACCCTTCTTTGTTAACATTAAATATTTATTATGCGTACGATTATGTGTGTTAGTAGGCTGTCTTATTGTAAATAAAATTTTCTTTTTTCGTTCATTAATTGAAATTCATTGCCTTTTTTATACAAATATGAAATAATTTTTGAATAGAATTTTCCTTTCGGACATTTGAAAATCAATTTTATATTTTGTTATTCAACTGTGTTATCAGTGCTTTTCAGAAAAATATGCTGATTTTATGTAAGGGTTTTTCTATAGTTGTTGCATCCTTCCTTTTTTAATAACATGAAATTTTCTCTAGAGAATATATTTTTAACTTTTTTACCATATATGGCTCGTTGCATTCTTAACATACTTAAATGTACAGGTGCTCAAACTGATTTCAAATTATTTTTCTAATTGGTTAAAAGTTGATATAAAATACGAAGATTTGGACGAGTGATTTGCAAAGTATTATTTTAAATGCAAATTACCTAAGCTTCAAAAAGTGTTTATTTTTTTAAATTTCCTGTTTCCTGACTGCTCAAATGATCTATACATATAAAATAGGGGTACGAGGTTACCCGAAATATTGGAAAAATTTCGTTTCACTCCGTACTTACAGTCTTTTTTAAAAAATTTTGGGCTTAATCTAAAACTTAATCCAACCTAACCCTATGTAAAAAAAAGTCCAAATTTTCGGCTAACCAACCTGAATTTCGGATAACCGCACACCCTTGATTAAAAGTCTGACTTAAAATTTAGATTCCGCGAAAATTTTACAAATATTTGCCAATTTCGGTGTTGTTGTAAAAATTTAAAGGAACTTAATACTAAAAAAAATTAAATTTGCATGGGGAAAATTTCTATAAAAATAATATAAGGAAATTCAAATATTATAACAAAAATATTAAAAATAACTGCTAAATATCAAGTATTGGCTCTAGAGAACAAAAATGAGGAAATATTGTTTTTACTTTTGGAGGAAAATTATTTAGAACCGCAGCTAGAATTCTCATTCATCTGTGCATTAGGGATGAAAATTTCCATGTATTTAAAATACTGTTATTTTTGAACATATAAAATTTGGAATTTTTCTATTTCATACGTTTTATAAAAAAAATTTTTTATCATAATAATGAAAAAAGTAAAAAAAAAAATAATTGTTAAATAAGTGACCTAAAAAAAACGTAAGAATTTAAATTACATTCATTAAATGAAATTTTTTTCTTGAGAATCTTAGTTAAATATCTTAAATTAACAAGAAGAAAATTGTATTTTAATGAGTTTTACACCTAATTCTTAAAATAAGAAATAATTTTACGTATAAAAAAAGTAGTAATTTTATAAAAACAAACTAGTTTTTATGTATATTAGCCTGGAATCGAAAAGTCAAAAAAAATTGTTTTAGTTCTTTTACTGAAAAATACATAAAATTTAGCTTAATTTTTCAATTTCTGTAAAGCATTTTCTGTGGTTTATTACAAAGCCAAAGTATCAAAATAAAAAGCATAAAAACTGCTAAAAAAAAAGGTTTTAGATATAGCATGAAATAACCCACAAATTTATTTAATTTTTCTAAAAACAATGAAAAAAAAAAATATTTTAGCTTTGAAAAAATTTTTTTATTTTTATCTTACTATTATTATTATGTATTTTTTATTTATAAAATTACTTTTTTATATCTAATCCATCAAAAGAATGAATAGGTAGCATACGTATGTACGTGTATATTTTCTTTTTGAAAGATTCATAAAAAATTCTATTAGATGATGGATTTTTTAAAAATTATTATAAAAATACTTTTTATTTTTATTATTTAAAAAAATATTTAAAAAAAAAATTGTAACCTACATTTTACGAGATTTTTAATTTTTATTATCAGAACAGACAGTAAATTCCTACAGCCATGAAGCTTCGGTTAAAAATATACATTAGGATACAAAATTGGTGCAATTAAAAAAGAATATTCATAAATATAAAAAAATATCGAACCCATAAATATTTTCAATAGTGTATCGAATTTTTAGTGAAGAACCCTATCTTTTTATTTTTAGTTTTTTTTATCTCTTTTTCTCAACTTGTACATTTCATTATTTAGGTGTACACGAGAAATAAGAATAAAGGTAAAAACAGAATCAGATATGTGGTTTTAACCAAAAAAATAAAAGTCATTCATTGCAAAAAAAGAGAGAATCCTAGGTTAAAATTGAAAAGAAGAAAACTTTGTCCTCTAGTCCTTTTTTTTTACACCTAGTACACCTAGTTTCTTGATAAAATAGCGATAATTTTCACGAACAATTTATTTTTCAACTCTGTCAAAGATACGATTGAGATTTTATTCTTTTTCTTTTTTTAGTTTAAATTTAACAAGCGTAAATTTAAATATATAAAGTTAAGGCTGGTTCCACACGGAGCGCTGTAAACTCACAGTTAGCGTTAACTCTGTAGTTATATTACATATATGTATATACTACGCAATGTATTTTAAACGCAGGTTTGAGATAACTTCGAAGTTAAGCGCTCCGTCTGGAATCAGCCTAAGGATAAAATATAAAGTAGAGAGAAAAAAAAAGATTCGATGCGTGTAGTTTAATTAAACTCATTTGTATTCTAATAATTACAATTTTTGACATTTAACATATTACTGGATTTTAATAAGAAAATTTTTATTACATTCATTTTTCTTACGCAATCAGATAAATTTATAAAAAGAAAAAGGTAATTTATAAATGTTACATCAAGATTTTCTTTTTATTATGTAATCAAATTTATATTACGAAACTAAAAAAGAAATAAATAACGATATCAAATTGGCATTTATTTACGTATACAATGAGTCTTGAAGCTTTCAATTCGAATCTGTCAAAATGATTACATCTTTTCTGTGAAACTTTACAAAAAACTTCACGTTTATTTAAAATGATTAATTAAGATATTCTATTCTAACAATTTTATAATCATTTCTTTTTATATTTTACTTTATAATTTTTATCGTTTTTATTCCAAATGAATTCAAAACAAAAGCATGCCTAAATATTAAATATCAAAACTTCAGGAGATGTTGTTTCTCCCATGTCTTCATATAATTTTTTTTTTATTTTATAGGTAGAAAAGAGCCTATCCTCGCTCCTTTCTGTGAGGAACAACCACCAAAGGGCGCGACGCGAGCGTTTGAATGCTAAGCATGATATTTTTGTGAAAAACCCCAAGTGGGGAAAAAAACATTAACTATCCTGATGAAATGTAGGATCATGATATTTGGAATGGCAAATAAAATATAATGTTTCAGCTGAAAATAAAAGATGTTGAGATATAAAAATTTCCAAATATGAATAGTTGTTGTTCGTACAATTAGGTCCAAGTTTGGACCGCTAAAAATCAAAGTTATATTGCTATAATGTATTTACGGTCATATGGTTCTGAAAAATAAAAATTCAGTTAGTTATTCTTAAACAAAAAGTTCTTGGGCCTTGCGTACTTGACCAAGGGATCGTAATTATATTGACCAAATCTGTTGATCAACTTATACTCGGACACCTTGCACCTCTCATAAAAAGGCTTGCTTAATTTAGTAGTAAAGTCTTTTAAATATTCATGTTTGAATTCTTTATGTAATTGCTTCATTTTAGTATAGTGGTGAGCATTAGAAATTAATCTTAAAACACGGTTTTGAATATTTTGAAGTTTACCGTGATTTGTTTTGGCTGTATTGCCCTATATGACCGATCTGTATATAAACCAATCGCTGTCGTTTATATACCTTTAGTATACCTTTAGTATACCTTTAGTATGTAATATTAGCTGTATCGAACTTTAAATCGCAGACCAAAGATAATGATGGCATACCAAAAAGTATTATAGCTAAAGATATTCCAATTATCGTTCCTCTGTTAATGGATATTTTTCCATCAGCTATAAAAAATCACATATTTTTGCACTCAAAAAAGACACGATACCATCGTCAGCATCGGACTTTCATCCTATAATATTACTGTGCTTATTGCCAATAGTCTTATAAAAGCTTGTTCATGATCAGGTAGTCAGCTCCTTGGAAAACCCAAAGTTATTAGATCCTTATCAAACGGATTTTCTTAAACATCTCAAACTTACTGATTACACTTGAATGGGAAAAGACAAGAGGTTGGCTACACTACTTCTGTAGTTTGACTTTTCGAAAGCTTTTGGCTATATATCTCCATCAAAAATGCTCAAAAACCTAAAAAACTTTTTTTTGTTCAAATCATCGTTAACTTTGTTCTGGTCATATCTAAGTGGTCGGTCATTATCTGTCACATCTAAATGTTCTTCGTCTCGTGACATAAATATAGATGTTCCCACAAGGTTCCGTTTTAGAGTCTTCTCTCTTTTGTATTTACATGAATGATATTCAGGACCATTTGAGCGATAACAACATCTTTAGATTACAGTATGCTGATTATTTGCATATTTAGATTCAAACATCCTCTCTTAAAATTGAAAAGACTATCTCTGCAAAAAAGGTTTCAACATGGACAGAAGTAAACTGTTTAGCTTTAAACACCAAAAATACGCAGACAATTTAAATTGGTTAATCTAGCACGATAAAATCTTTGAAGCTCTAAATCTCGCCCTAAATATATCCCATATGTATGTTAATAATAAAGAAGATAGGGTACCTTTTGTCGATGAAGTAATTAGGCTGATTGTTGTACTAGATAACACATTATCATGGAAAACCTAAATAGAACGAGTAACAAAGAAAGTGAACAGATTACTTTATTGTCTTAAAACCATTAGGCCTTGTACTTCTCAAGCGATACGTAAAAGATTAGTAGAATCACTCGTTACTCCTCATCTAGATTACTGCAATGTAGTGTATTGTTACGTATGATAGGTCATAATTCGAGCTATTGCATCCGCATTCTTTAATATTTATATACTTAATTATATTAATATTTATATATTTATTTATATATTTATATATAATTATTCCTGCTTATGTTAGCTCGTAAATCGAGCTAACATACCTGCATTTCCTCTTTCATAAATTCTTTAATATCCTATTTCACCAATTCAGATCCGGCTCCTTATAAATTGACAGAAATGTAAAATCGAAGGTCATTAATGACGCATTTAGAAATATTTTAGGCAACGAAGAGTTGCATAAATCCCTTCACGATTTCCCCCGAAATAATCAACGACGCTTTCGTTAATTGGACGTGACGAGACCGACGCTTCCGCGTATTGGACAATCCCACCTAAATTCAAGTACCTGGGCAGTTACTAATTAGTTTATATAATATACCCGCAACTGCCCTGAAACCAGTTCTACTGTCAGTTCTTCTCAATTCCTCCAAGCCCTCCCATGATAACTGGCCTACTAACATATGGTCTAGTTTAAGAGACTTATATTCGATTAGAACAGACTTCTCAGTATAATTATCATTCAGACTTATTGACTTAGACGCTTTTTCATATTAACTTATAATAAAGTTAGTGAATTAAACTAAAGTATTCAGTGTGTTTATTTAATTGTGATAACTTCCTTCTATTATCTAGAACTTACCGCAGTTAAGTTCAACCAGCTCTAATACCAGAGGTCATCAACATATTTATATTTTCATCAACATATATCAACTTTAACTCCTATATAAGTGTTAAAATACCTGGGGCACTCAATATCCCCAGGATAAAACTTATTTATATTTATTTATTATTACGTATCCCGAATTAAACCTCAGGATACGTAACAGAAATTGGCTCCCCAAGTGGAAAGCTGGTAAGAAGGAACATTAGCATATTACCTATCGAGATAAATTTTTTAAATTTTTATGGCAAATAAAGGACATCGTTACTATACTTGCATACAACCAAACTGTAAAAATTGCCAAAAGGATAAAAAGTAGAAAACTTCAAAATTTCTAACCACGAAATAGTATCAATAAATAAAGTAAGCAACAAAGTAACTGTAACAGTAAAATATACCATCAAGCTCAAAGAAAAAACCCAGTTCTAATCAATCAAATATCAAACACCACCAAAACAATTTAAGCCGTTATACCACAATATTACCATCAAAGGAAAAACTACTCAGCCAAGCTGTTTATTGAAGCCGTAAGCTAAGCTGTTTATTGAAGCCGTAAGCCAAGCTGTTTATTGAATTCGTAAGCCAAGCTGTTTATTGAAGCCGTAAGCCAAACTTTTTATTGAAGCCATAAGCCATGCTGTGTATTGAAGCCATAAGCCAAGCTTTTTATCGAAGCCGCAAGCCAAGCCGTCAAGCTATTATAATGAATACCTGGAACATCGCAGCATTTCTACCCATCTGTAAACCAATCTATTTATTACCAAGCAGCAAGCCAAGCAGTGCTAAGCTATGTCAAGCAGCAATCCAAGCAGTACTAAACCGTGTAGCAGCAAGCCAAGCAGTGCCCAGCAGCTTTATCCAACAGATAAGTGCCCTTTGATAAAATTTTTTTTTTAAGTTGGATCTGTGGAGCTTTGGAGCTTTGCGGAAGCCGAAGAAAGCATTTTGGAGCTTCATGCCCATTGAAACTTTTGCTCAGGATGACGAAATGTACAAAATACCAAAAATTCAGCCAATTTCGCCGAAACCCGAATCCCATAAGCTTTGTGCGGGGTCCATTATGAAGCATTGCATAACAGTCGGAAAACCATAATACCAAAAAATGAATTAGATTTATTTGAAAATGCAATACACTTATACCCGAAATGCACAGAAGTAGATGCACATAAATGGTTCAACGGCAAAAAAAACTTCTGGTTAGTTTTATTTTTTTAATGTAAGTGTAACTTTTCAAGCCCCGTAAACCGTAATTTATAATATATTTATTATAACACCATTTATAGCCCAAAATGACCAATCTTTAAATTATTGCTAAAATTGTAATTATTCATGAAAATTCGTTTTATAGGTCTCAAAAATTTTCTAAAAGCTTAAAATTTTTAAAAAATTTTTACTCGTCTTTTTTCATTGAAGAGTTTTCAAAATATAGTTTTTCAAAGATAATGATAAAAATGACTTTTTTTACAAATTCTTAATTTGGGACTCTGACTTTAAATTATCATATTTGAAAAACAAATCAATCAAAAGAGACAAGTAAAGAATTGTTGGAAGCACGAGGCTTGTAAAAAAAATTTGAGACCTATAGAAGTTATTTTTATAAAAAAATAAAATTTTGGCGGCAATTTGAAAGTCATTAATTAAAAAAACTTAAAATACACAATTATAGGTCCCATGAAAGTCGGGCAGACGAGCAGCTCGGATTTTCTAGTAGGAAGGAATCGTCGTAAAAAAATATATTTTAAAAGTTTGCCCATGCCGATTTCGTCAACATTTTAGGTCAACTTTCCTGTACGTTCAAGCACGGTGTGATGAAGAATTTTATGTTGATTCAGTAATATTTTAGTTGTATATATTTAAATTTTTTTTTGAAAAAGTACTCCTCAAGAGTAAAGAAATTTTTCAAATCATATATAATTTTGATTCTACTATTTTTATACCATTTTTGATTCAATTGGCTTTATTATTAAAAAATTTATTTCTATGGTCCACTGTCCTGCTGTTTAAAAAGTTTATTTTTCGACAAAGAGTATCTTCAATAAAAACTTTTACACAATTTTTAATTTTCATTCGATGCCTCTACAATTAATAAAAAAACAAAATATTCTTTTATGAATAAATTGTATTCTATATCCACGTAAATTGAAAAAAATATTGACTGTTGTCCAAAATCTCTAGAGTCAACAAAAACAAAATGCTGTATCAATATAATCTGAATCAACCCATATTTGTATAAATATAAACGCTAAAAATATACTTTTTATGATTTTAGTATAAAAAATATTTGATGTAGGAATGTTCAGAACTTTTTTTGAAATGCTTATTTAACTGTCTTACTTATATTTATTATTTATGCACATTTAACTTCAAAGTTTATATTACTTGAAGTTTGAAGAAAAAATTTTTCAATATAACAAGTAAATACACGAGTGAGTGTAAATAGTCACATAAATATGTTTGTTTATTATAAAAATAGAGCTTTTCTTTTTTATTGATCCTGCATTTAGGTGCTTTATTTTTACATTTTTTCAAATTTATTTATATTTAAAAAATAGTTACTTGTTTAAAAAAAACAATTGCCTTCGTATCTTCTGATCTTTAAAAAATACTTTGTAAAATAAAATTTTCAGAATAAACATTAATAAATTACTGTCTCGTATGCTAGAAGAAAAATATTAATAATTTTATTTATAATCTAATTTTTTAATGAACTTTGAACTTACAACAAAGTAGTATTAGCATAAAAAAAATTGTTAATGTGATTTTTGCAGGACAAAAAAAAATTAAAATAGAGTACACTTGAACACGCAGTTAAATTTATTAGCTTGACATCTTCATTAATTATAAAACTCTTACCAGAACGAAATCAAAAAGTTTAGCTTGTTTAACCCAACTACTGTGGACTTTAACGTAAACTTTTTTCCATACCTACACAAAGTTATTTGTCAGAAAAAAAAGTAGACAGCTCCTGAATGTAGTTCATTTTTTTTAATACTACATGGTCATAACGTATATGTATGTATATAACTTTTTTCCTTTTTTTTGCAAAGTAAGCTTTGAAAAAATTGTTTTAATTAGATTACATTAATTCTTTTTTCATTATCGTAACGTAGAAGGAAGTTGGAGAATATAAGAAACTCGCAAAAAAGGAGGAAACTTTATATATAGTGATAAAATTTTACAAAGGACAAAAGAAGATATATATTTACAAAGTCAAGTCTAGTTATATATGTGTACATTAGCCTGGGCATCAATTGAATTTAATTCAGAAATTTTTGATTTAAAAAAAAATATTTTTTGGTACCTGGAGGGTCAAATAGTGTTTTGAAAAACTATGCATTTGCTACAAGCTCTAAAGGTAATGTTCAAGGCATCAAAAATTATATGGCTTCGCAGACATTAAAACATTTATTAAAATGAAAATTAGTGCTCTTTTTAATCAAGTAATTTATATCTTGAAAAAAATTTTTGATACGTGTTTTCTTGATAACAAGAAAAAAAAATCTTTTACAGCAAGTACCTAAATCCAAATTTAGCTAAAAAATGCTTGCCTTTAGATGCTTTGTAAAAAAAATGTGCAATCAAAAACTAAATGATTAAAAAGCAAGCTAACGTACAAGCTAATATATTATTATTTAATGAATAAATATAATGTGCAGAAAGTTAATAAGTACGTGATAAAGAAATAAAAATATATCCAGAATAAAGAGTTTGAAAAATTTCGATCGAATGAACTTGTATCGAAGGAAAATATGTTTCTTATAGATATCATATTATCTAACTTTATAATATCATAAAGAAAAGATTTAAAAAGAAAATGAAATAAAATCTCATTATTTTTTTCTTTTCTTTCCAAATTATTATTTTATTTAACAAATACAAACGAGAGAAAATTGTTGTATTTAAGTTAATAAAACGTTCTTAACGTTAATGAATATAAATAGCAATATATAAATTAATAAAACGTGTTTTGAAATTTTACTATTATTATTACAACCGAGCAAAAAAAGAAGACATTAATTAAAATAAAATGAAATTGAAAAAAAAAATACGTAAATCATCATTTTTTAAGAAAATTCCATTTCGTCCCTTGAGTTTCTAAAGATGAAAGAAAGAAAAAAAGGTCTTGAAAGTTTAACAAGGGAACTATAAATCGATCTTGCGTTTAAAACCACGTCTGACTCAACTAAAAATCTTCTACTTAATACTTTTTTTCCTTTTTTATGCAATCCTCGTTTTACAAAAAACTAGTTTTCTTAACTATTGGAAATTTTAGCTAAAAATATAATACAATTTTTCTATATAATATCTTTTGTATTATTTTCTTTTGATAGACACAGAAAACACGTGTGTAAGGTTTATTGGGATAATCGAGTTCATGGTTATAATTTATATGAATGTGACGATTGTATTTGTGGCTAGTTAATTTACCCAATTTCTCTCTCACTATACATTTCAACAATTCAAATCAAACTATCTTTTCAAACAATATCATGAAATTATACATGTTTCTTTACACAGCTATAATAATAGCAAAATAGTTTTTATTGCATTCTACACTGAGAAAACTAACATATAAATATTCCTATATATTCAAGTAAAAATTACTGTATTTTCTAGTAATTGGCGACCCTGGTTAAATTTATTGTAATATTTATTATTTAGTATACAGTAAAAATTGCTTGTACTTTAAAGAAATATAACTATAATATAAATTAATAATTACTGGATTAATTTAGAATTTTTACTATACGAGGAATATAATTTTTATTTCAGTATTTTTTTAATGAAAATTAAAAACATTAAAAAATAATTTTTTTTTTTTTTTTTTTTTTTGTGGTATATTTATTATTTTATATTTATTTATTATTATTTTTTTTTATTTTATTTTTTTTTTATTTAATTTTTTTTTTTTTTTAAAGTCACTTAGAGGATTCGAACGTGAGTTGCCGGCTTATCACTTTGTCCACTAGACCACAGTTGCTTACGCGTGTAAGAATCGAAGTTTGAAAACTATATGTTTTGGATATTACTCACTTGCGCCTCCTGTTTAATAAATAGATATTTTATTCTCGCTTTTTTCTTTCTTTATTTAATTCACATCTACACCTTTATTAAACTTTTTTATTTTATTTATTTGTTCTATTTTTATTAATACTTATTTATTTTGTATGAGTAGTTTTGTTTTAAAATACCGAAGTACGGATAAATGTGTCTGCACGTATGCTAAAATTTATTAAAAAAGGGGGGGTAACAAGAAGAGAGAAAAATTACTTTATCTATGTATTAAAAATTCCTATACGCGTACTGGAATTTTTATAAACATAATTTTTACTATATTTTATAGTAAAAACAACGGCGCGCGCAGTAATATTTCTTATATATTATATTATTTTTTCCCTGAATTGTCTAGTGGGTCGCGCGTTACTATAAAATATAGTAAAAAATACTGTTCTTGTTTTCTCAGTGTAATTGATATTTTAGAATATATTTAATTAAAACCCTAATCAAATAACTTTCCTAAAACATAAAATAATTTATTGCAAAAGCAATTTTGAGAAAATTATAATGAAATATTGTATAACTCAGTCCTAGCATATACAACGTGACTACGAAATCATGGAGTTGTGATTATAAGCCAAAGTGTAGTTAGAAAAAGCGAAAAATAAATTATGGGATTTTAATGATTTTATGTGTTCTCTCGATTGGTAAGTTCAAAATTTTTGTACGGCAAACCAAAAAAACGAAAAATGTCAATTTTTTTTATTAATATTTTTAAAAATGCATAAAAAATAATATTCCACTGATATTCCAATTAATATTGCATATTTTTTAAAATATCTCAAATTAAAGTTTTAAATTTTTAATCATTTTTGAAAATGGTAATATTACCTTCTGAAAGGTAAGCTGGCTAAGTTCAGACGATATAATATCATATAGGTTAGTAGGATTTAAAAAATAAATAAACTATAGAGCACTATAGTTTTTCTGCTACTCTAATTCTCGATAACCGCATAAGGAAAATATTTCGATGTTATTTATTTATTTGTATTTTTTATTTATTATAATTGTATAATAGTTTATTTAATTAAATGAGCGCGTAAAGGAATATTTTTTCTGCAAATGAAATCATGTTTTCTCACATTATTTTGTAAGTTAAAAGATCCTAACCTACCAAATAATTATACAGCAAAAAAAATTTTTGCAAGCAAATTTATTAAATTGAACTTAGATACCAGGAAATAAATTAACAATTATGTACAAATATCTATTTATTTAATAAGACTATCTGCTAAGAAATTATAAATTTATTGTGAGGAATTATAAATTTATTTTTCAATTTGCGATTGGCTATGGTAAAAGTTGGAAAAGAGCCAATAAACAAGCCAATCGCAGTTAAGTTTAAGTTTAAGTTTCTTTTATTAGGCACTTTTGATACCGACTATTTATTGAAAGATTAAAATAAAATAATTTTAGTACCCAAAGAGAAACGCCTTAAAAGGGGGTAGTTTCATGTTCAATTTTCATGATCAAGATTGCTGATCAAGTTTATACGTTCATTGCGTTGCGGCTAGCTTGCAGTTGTGACCCCGATTTTATGGAGTTGGTAGAATCATCCAAAGGATATTAAGTTTTGCGCGACGTAACCGATCGAGAAATCGACGTAACCGATCGAGTATACCTTCTTGCTAAGCATTCAGGAGAACCCTGCTTGCTAAGCATTCAAAAAATCCCTACTGCTAAGCATTCAGGAAATCCTGTTTGCTAAGCATTCAGGAAATTCCTAATTGCTAAGCATTGAGGAAGTTCCTGATTGCTAAGCATTCAGGAGAACCCTGCTTGCTAAGCATTGAGGAAAAGCCTGATTGCTAAGCATTCAGTAAATCCTGTTTGCTAAGCATTCAAGAAATTCCAGATTGCTAAGCATTCAGGAAATCCTGTTTGCTAAGCATTGAGGAAATCCTGATTGCTAAGCATTCAGGAAATCCTGATTGCTAAGCATTCAGGAAATCCTGTTTGCTAAGCATTTAGGAAATTCCTGATTGCTAAGCATTCAGGAAATCCTGATTGCTAAGCATTCAGGAAATCCTGATTGCTAAGCATTGAGGAAAACCCTGATTGCTAAGCATTCAGGAAATCCTGATTGCTAAGCATTGAGGAAAACCCTGATTGCTAAGCATTCAGGAAATCCTGTTTGCTAAGCATTGAGGAAAAGCCTGATTGCTAAGCATTGAGGAAAAGCCTGATTGCTAAGCATTCAGGAAATCCTGATTGCTAAGCATTCAGGAAATCCTGTTTGCTAAGCATTTAGGAAATTCCTGATTGCTAAGCATTCAGGAAATCCTGATTGCTAAGCATTCAGGAAATCCTGATTGCTAAGCATTGAGGAAAACCCTGATTGCTAAGCATTCAGGAAATCCTGTTTGCTAAGCATTTAGGAAATTCCTGATTGCTAAGCATTCAGGAAATCCTGATTGCTAAGCATTCAGGAAATCCTGATTGCTAAGCATTGAGGAAAACCCTGATTGCTAAGCATTCAGGAAATCCTGATTGCTAAGCATTGAGGAAAACCCTGATTGCTAAGCATTCAGGAAATCCTGTTTGCTAAGCATTTAGGAAATTCCTGATTGCTAAGCATTCAGGAAATCCTGATTGCTAAGCATTCAGGAAATCCTGATTGCTAAGCATTGAGGAAAACCCTGATTGCTAAGCATTCAGGAAATCCTGATTGCTAAGCATTGAGGAAAACCCTGATTGCTAAGCATTCAGGAAATCCTGTTTGCTAAGCATTGAGGAAAAGCCTGATTGCTAAGCATTGAGGAAAAGCCTGATTGCTAAGCATTCTGGAAATCCTGTTTGCTTAGCATTCAGGAAGTTCCTGACAGGATTAGTAGGGATTTTTTGAATGCTTAGCAAGCAGGGTTCTCCTGAATGCTTAGCAAGAAGGTATATGAAAGCTTAATGCTCGGGGCAATCAGAGAAGTTGATCAGCAAGCTTGATCATGAAACTTGAACATAAAACTACCCTCTTTTAAGGCGTTTCTCTTTGGGTACTAAAATTATTTTATTTTAATCTTTCCATAAATAGTCGGTATCAAAAGTGCCTAATAAAAAAAACTTAAACTTAAACTTAACTGCGGTTAGCTTGTTTATTGGCTCTTTTCCAACTTTTACCATAGCCAATCGCAAATTGAAAAATAAATTTATAATTCCTCACAATAAATTTATAATTTCTTAGCAGATAGTCTTATTAAATAAATAGATATTTGTACATAATTGTTAATTTATTTCCTGGTATCTAAGTTCAATTTAATAAATTTGCTTGCAAAAATTTTTTTTGCTGTATAATTATTTGGTAGGTTAGGATCTTTTAACTTACAAAATAATGTGAGAAAACATGATTTCATTTGCAGAAAAAATATTCCTTTACGCGCTCATTTAATTAAATAAACTATTATACAATTATAATAAATAAAAAATACAAATAAATAAATAACCTCGAAATATTTTCCTTATGCGGTTATCGAGAATTAGAGTAGCAGAAAAACTATAGTGCTCTATAGTTTATTTATTTTTTAAATCCTACTAACCTATATGATATTACATCGTCTGAACTTAGCCGGCTTACCTTTCAGAAGGTAATATTACCATTTTCAAAAATGATTAAAAATTTGAAACTTTAATTTGAGATATTTTAAAAAATATGCAATATTAATTAAAACTAATTGGTGGAATATTATTTTTTATGCATTTCTTAAAATATTAATAAAAAAAATTGACCCTTTTCGTTTTTTTGGTGAAAATTTTTCTTTTTCTGGAAAACTGGTAAGCCGTACCAAAATTTTGAACTTACCAATCGAGAGAACACATAAAATCATTAAAATCCCGTAATTTATTTTTCGCTTTTTCTACCTACACTTTGGCTTATAATCACAACTCCATGATTTCGTGGTCACGTTGTATAACCTTTGGCAAGAATTAATTACTTTGTGATTAATAATACTTTTTATCAAAAATATTTTCTAAACCTTGCAAAAGAGTTATTATGTTTTTAACGAAATTAATAACCTAGAGTATGCATCTTTCTTTGCCGATAATCTATATATTATTTTATCTTTATCTAACTTAGACTAAAAGTTACCAATAATTTGTTAAAATGATTCTTTGATACAACTTAATTGGCTTTATTATGCTGTTATTACATGAGTAAGTTGCAAAGAAAAATGGTTTTTAATAATAAAAAGTCTAAAAAAAGTAAACTCTTTACATGATAACTGCATAATTAGAATTTGCTAAAAAAAAAACATTATATTATTTAGGTTCTTAAAAGCAAAAACGTATTTCTTATTTTAAAAAATACATAATGCAGTTTTCTTGTAAAAATATTAAAACATCTAAATTTATATTTTTAAGAAATAATCCCCTTAGAAGAAGGCTTTTAGAATTTCTAAAGTATAATCCCAAACATAAGTTTTATCCTTACCTATAAACAAAAGATATTTAAAACAATATATTATTAATCCAGTAAATAAATTTAACCAATATTTCTAAATCTTCTCTATAATATTATATCACTCTAGCTATGTATAAATCTTTAATCGCTTCATTGACCAAATTGCTTAATTAGTAAACACAAAGTATATTTATAGGGATATAGGTATATTGAAAAGAAGTGTACATGAATAGAATAATTGCACTACTCGATACTTATCTCAACGTGGTATACCGGTATTAATGAAGATACTCGTTAACTTTCTAATACACATACACATACACATACATAACATATGCAATTTTCATAAAAGGTATTCGATTAGCTAATTTACTTGCCATCTCCGGATTAAATACTTCCATGTCCTCAAAGTATATATAATATCTGGAACTAGATATAAACCGAAACGTGCTTGGTATGTCGAGGAACCAACTGAGTTAGTTGAACCATTCGAGAAGTCGTATAACATAATACGACATAGTCAGAGAATATATATATATGAAGGAATTCAACATTTTCTACAAAATGGCATGTATTATTATAATCCCTCAAAGCTTTTGATTGCCTTTTAAATTTTCAATGCGCTTATTAATGTTAAGTATTTTACTAAATTTTATCTTTGCCATTTATTATTTATCATAATAAACTTGAGTCTTCCTTTTGCTCAATTCGAGTGTGCTTATAATAAAATAGTCGTTTCTTAAAGTAAGATTGAAAATAGACTATGTCTAACATGTTAAACCAATATAATTACTTAAATTTAAGCTATTTAGAAATATGAGATGTTATATAAAAATTTTGTCGTAAATGAAATGATTCTGCAATACCATAAATTTACATGTAGATAACGCAGTTCGGAGTGCGACCATGTGCACTATAAGCAGGCATGGGGACAGGAGAAATTGTGTGATTCTCTGAGGCCACAGGTTAACAACGCACATAACACATCCACATAACACAAACATTTAAACTCGCACACACTAAGGAGGAAAGACCTTATAAAAAAAGCCACATAGTAAATCGAGAAAAAACAAAAAATCATACAACAAGCATAACAAACAAGAGATAAAAGCAAAGCCTTACATCTCTCACAAAAACCAATTCCAATACCATAAATTTACATACTGCCCAGCCGTTGTTTACATTACCTTGTCCTTTTCAAACTCTTGGTAACCAATTTCACAAAAAAGAAATAAGTAATAAAGCTGTCATGTTTTCTACCGTTTTCAGAGAGGGGAGGGGGGCAACCATCTATGCCCCCTTGATACCACAGTCAAATCGCGGAAGGGGAGTGTATTTTCATTGGCTAACATGACATTTGCTCTACTATATGTTTTTTGGATCGCTGATTACGAAAATCAGGGTCTTTTCCGGGAGATATTTTCGGAACACCCTTAAATTTACAAAAACTACCCCCGCAAAAAGGTTTTTTTTTATATATTAGCAAACTGTTTCTAGATTTAGCCAAGAATTGGTCTAAGAAGCTTTTTTTGTCGCTGATCAAGAATTTGAGGTAACTTTTTATTAATAAATATTATTTCACCCTTAAATTATCAAAAACAACCTCTAAAAGAGGTGTTTTTGCTATTCTTGCAATTTAAACGACCAAATTAAGTCCTTACGGGTTTTTTGGGTCAGTAATCAAGAATTTGGGGGAATTTTTTTTGAATAATTAATATTTCACCCTTAAATTAGCAAAAACAATCCCTAAAAGGACTTAATTTGGTCGCTCAAAGTGCGGAAATAGCAAATACAACCCGTAAAAGGGGTGTTTTTTCTAATGTAAGAGTGAAATGTTAATTATTCATAAAATATTTCCCCAAATTCTTGATCCTTGACCCAAAAAACCCGTATAGAGTCAATTTGGTCGTTCAAAGTGCAAAAATTTAAGGGTAAAATATTAACTGTTCATAAAAAATTCCCTCAAGTTTTTGATTACCGACCCAAAAAACCCGTATGTACCTAATCTGGTCGCTCAAAGTACAAAAATAGCAAAAACACCCCCCTTTTAGGAATAATTTTTGCTAATTTAAGGGTGAAATATTAAATATTCATAAAAAATTACCTCAAATTCTTGATCAGCAACCCAAATAACCCTCTTAGACAAATTCTTGGCTAAATGTAGAAACTTAGTTTACTAATGTATCAAAAAACCCCCTTTTTTGGGGTACTTTTTGCAAATTTAAAGGTGTTCCGAAAATATCTCCCGGAAAAGACCCCGATTTTCGTGATCAGCGACCCAAAAAACATATAGTAGAGCAAATCTCATATTGGCCAGTGAAAATACACCCTAAACTGCGATTTGACTGGAATATGAAACATTTTTGAAAAAATAGCAACATTTTTTACCTTAATTTCAAATTCTTTAAATTTTTTATTAACAATTATTGCTTATAAACAATTTAAAATAAGAAAAAATTAAATTTTGATTTATTTATATTTATTTTATTTGTTTTGACTCCCCCAAAAAAATTTTCTAGATATACCTGCTTGCAACGTATATATAAAATCATGCTTAACATCCAACCCTCAGGGATTTATTTTAGAAATATTAGCAAGTTACTAATGTACGTACTGCATTAATTTATGTATTTTTAATAAAAAAATTAGTTTAAAAAAAATATTTTAAAAGTTAAATCACGTATAAATTACATTAGTTTTAGATTCATGTAACAGTTTTATTCTCAGTTTAAATAACGATACACATTAATTATATTATATAAGTACTAGCGATTTGTACTAAAGAAAAATTTTACTTGTGACAATGGAATTTTTTATTCTTATAAATCTCTAATTTTAAAAACTTTAAAAAGTAACAGTAGTTGTAATTAACTGTCAAAAAAAAATTCTTTACATATCTCGGGAAAAAAAGCCTATTTTTGACCATTATATGAAAAACTATGTTTTAATCACGGAACAAAAACCAATATTTTATCTCTTGTTTAAAAAATAGCTATTTTTTATTTTGCTTTAGCTTTTATGTCATTTGCAAAAATTAAAAAAAAAAAAAAAATTGCTTCAGGCAAGAGAAAAAAATTCGAATTATTTTTTCAATGTATTCAGTTAAAAATAATAAATTTATAAAATAAAGTCGACTAACTATGGCTAACTACTCGTATAGAGGAAGAATAACATTACAATAAGTTAATAACTTTGTTTTTATATTGCATAAACTCTGAGTTATATTACAAGTTATAGGGCCATAAAGACTGTTCTATAAACTAAATAATATTATTCAATGATGAAATGTGATTTTTATTATTATTATTATTTAGACTATGTACTTTATAGAACATAATAAAATATATTATTAACAAATAAAAAAAAAAAGATTTTAAATATTTTTACCTTTATTATTTTAAAAGGTACAGTAAAAAAACACATTGAAACTTTTATACTTTTCTTTTTATATATTATAAAGTCACTTTCATTTATAATATAAAATAAAATTTACATTACATTGAAATATATATATCCTTTTATTTCTTCTTCTTCTTCATCAAATCTAAATTCAAAAGAAAATTTATAAAACTCTATTTTCTCTTTCATTTTTCTTTTTTGGTTTTGATTACCAGAATTTGAATAATAAAAGCTTTATTCCGTTGGTTAAACTTCAAGCTCATTTCAATGAATATTTTGAAAGATAGTATCTCGGCACTCAATAAGGTCAGTAATATATATGCTATACTCTTTTATCTATAAAGAAAAATGGCAAATGTCCAAATTTTCTATTGCAAAAAATATATTAAAAGATAATTTTTTTTCTTCTAACACCCCTTATGCAATTAATATGTATTTTAATTCAATTATTTAAGACGTCTTTAATATCATTCTAATAGATTTTTAGTAATTTTATCCATATAAAGTGCAGATGTGCTAAAATGTCATATATGGATAATGATTATAAAGAGTGTTCAATACGTCTACTGTTTAGTTTAAAATTAATTTTTTTTAGAAATTATTATTAGCAATTAGGGATTATCATGGTAACTTTGACGATTTTCTTTTGAGGCTCATTCTCTGTTTGTTGCATAATACGTACAAGAGAAAAGATATTTTAGAAAAATATTAAAATAATAAAAAATAAATAAACAAATACAAAAATATTTATGAATTATGACAATTTAGTCTAATCCAAACAAAATGAAATATTAATTGAAACTAGTTTTTTAAAATAACCATATGTATATAATTTTTTGATTATTATAAAAACATAAAACGTATGTTTAATTTTATTTTATTCAATAATCCTATTTTTTTCCAGGAAGTTACAGTTAACGATGTTATCCTAGCAGTTTCTCACTATTTCAGTCTCAAGCCAAAGGCGAAGATGGTATACCACAAAGCATAACAGCCAAATCATTACTAACTATTGCTATTCAGCATAACTAAATTATTTAATGCATCATTCATACATAAATAATGTCTTTCCTGAAGCCTGGAAAATATCCCGTATTCTAGCTCTAAAAAAGGTATCAAAACCATCATTTCCAACTGATTTCTGTCCCATTGCTTTACTGGGCTCCTTATCCAAGGTCTTGGAGAAGTTAGCTCATGATCAAGTGATTAACTACTTAACAAAGTCAGAAATCTTAGATGATTTTCAAACCGGTTTTAGAAAACATCACTTTACATAAACGGCTTTAATAAAACTAACTGATGATATCCGTTTAGCAAAAGAAAAAAAAATGGACACCCTGCTATTGCAATTTGATTCATCCAAGGCCTTTGATAACGTATCTCCATCTTGGCTCTTAGCAAAACTTCAGGAAATTGGATTCTCGAAATCTGCTTTAATGTGGTTTTGGTCACATCTCTGTGGTCGTTTGCAATGTGTAATTTCAAAGCAAACAATATCTGCTCCTCGTGATATTAGCATAGGCGTTCCTCAGGGATCCGCCCTTGGACCATTATTGTTTGATATATATATATGAATGACTCAAGATTTCATCTTGATAATAAGACTTTGAGATTATTATACGCGGATGACCTACAGATATGTTTCCAGGTTCCATCGAATCAAATTGAAATAGGCATCAATTTACTATCTGATGCTGCTTGCAAAGTGTCAACTTGGGCTGAACTTAACCTACTATCTCTCAATATCGAAAAGACTAAAGCCATAGTCTTTGGAACATCTTATACTGTAAGGATCTTCAAAAAATTGGGTATCCATAATGTTCCAATTATTAACAAAGGAGATAATGTTCCATTTGTAGATGATATACTTAGCGCACAGTGATCTAGAAAAAAAAAAGAAAAAAAATAATATTTGATCGAGGTTTCGACCGATTTTCATGCGGTTTGCGGCATATTACAAATAAAAGCTTGTATTTTTTAAAAAACGACAAGAGAATTTTTTCATTTTGTTTTCCCCCCCTTAGACCATAAAAACCACCCCTACTCCAGTCAAAATACGGGTTTCGTTGAATTTTCACTGTCGAACACCAGATTTGCTCTACTATAAGTTTTTTGGGTCGCTGAAATCAAAAATCGGGGTCATTTCATAAGAAATGGGGGCTTCACCCTTAAATTTTCAAAACTACCCCCAGAAAGGGGGTTTTCTTACATATTCGCACTTTGAGGGCTTAGATTTGTACAAAACGGATTTTTTTGGTCACAAATCAAGAATTTTGATTTCCTTTTCATAGTTAATTAAAATTTCACCCCTAAATTGGCTAAAACTACCCCCAAAAAGGGGGTGTTATTGTATTTTCGTACATTTAGCCTCCAGGATATGCCCATATAGGATTTTAGGATCGCTATTCAAGAATATCGACTCCTTTTTCATAAATAATTACTATTTCACCCTTAAAATAATTAAAACTACCCCTTTTTGTTATTTTCGCACTTTGAGCGTCCAAGAAATACCCATATAGGTTTTTTGGGTCGCTATTCAAGAATTTTGGCTCCATTTTCATAAATAAATACAATTATCCCTTAAAATAGATAAAACTACTTGTAAAAGGGGAGTTTTTGCTGTTTTTGCACTTTGAGCATCCATATTAGGTCCATTCAGGTTTCTTCTGGGTCAAAAGAAATAGTATACTATAAAAATATGTCTAAGTAAGTTTTAATAAGTCTGTAAAATTAATTTCATCTTTTTTAAATACAATATTCAACCAGATTTAAACTTAGGCTTTAAGGGTGGATCTAAGAGATGAAAATGGTGGTAAATGATACTTTTCCAAATCTTTATATTATTTAGTTTTAATCATTTTAATCATTTTAAGGGTGAAATAGTAATTATTTATGAAAAAGGAGTCGATATTCTTGAATAGCGATCCAAAAAACCTATATGGGCATATCCTGGATGCTAAATGTACGAAAATACAAAAACACCCCCTTTTTGGGGTTAGTTGTAGCCAATGTATGGGTAAAATTTTAATTAACTATGAAAAGGAAGTCAAAACCCTTGATTTGTGACCAAAAAAATCCGTATTGTATAAATCTAAGCGCTCAAAGTGCGAATATGTAAGAAAACCCCCTTTTTGGGGGTAGTTCTGAAAATTTAAGGGTGAAGCCCCCAGTTCTTATGAAATGACCCCGATTTTAGATTTCAGTGACCCAAAAAACTTATAGTAGAGCAAATCTGGTGTTCGCCAGTGAAAATTCAACGAAACCCGTATTTTGACTGGAGTAGAGGTGGTTTTTAGGGTCTAAGGGGGCAAAAACAAAATGAAAAAATTCTCTTGTCGTTTTTTTCCAAAAATACAAGCTTTTTTTGTAATATGCCACAAACCGCATGAAAATCGGTCGAAACCTCGATCAAATATTATTTTTTTCCTCTTTTTTTTTTCTATATCACTGTGCAGCGCCCTACCATAGAAACAGTAAGTATATCATTTCAGTAAAAAGTAAACAGGGTATAATATGATTTACGGTTCATCAAATCATGTACATCTCATTTGTTAAGGCGTAGGTTAGTTGAGTCCTTAGTCCTTATTCCACATCTAGACTACTGCACAGTTGTCAAATGAGACTTAGAATAATTTAAATTTAGGGACTTTGAAAAATCTGGGCTTAGGGACTTAGAGTAATACAGGTTTATGGACTTGAAATAATATAGATTTAGGGACTTAGAATAATTCAGGTGTAGGGACATAGAATAATTTTTATTTAGAGACTTAAAATAATTCAGGATCAGGCACTTAAAATAATTTTAATTTATACACTTAGAATAATATCGATTTAGGGATTTAAAATAATTGACTTGGAATGATTTTGATTTAGGGACCGACCTAGAATAATACGCGTTTAGGGAATCAGAATAGTTTGGGTTTAGAATTTTAACATCTAGTAAGGTGATAATTACAAATTATATAATTAGCTATTACAATTATAAAATTAGAAAATTATATTGTAATGTTGAGTAACATTTGTTCTATACCTAGCCCTGAGCTGGAAGTAAACATGTTCCATGCATTTAGGTTGTGTTTACACAAACTGGTTATAAGTTTTTGGATTAAGATGAACGAACACATAACTACTTACAGGGAAAAGTAAACATGTAAAAGTTTAACATCTTGGTTTATATAAAGAAGTATAGTAGTATACTTTACTGATGATGGCTCGAACTACTATACAGAGCCGAAATAAACCATTTTAAATTAAATATTATTAAATATTTTAGGTCAGTAATAAGACTGACAAAGAATACCATCAATTTTTTATATATAGCAATAATTATATTGTATTTTCTTGTTTCATATTAATCAATGTATTGAACTTTGGGTAACAATTTATAACCATTTTAAAAAAAATCAGCTCTGTATGATAATTTTTCATACATTCCTAGCTATATAATTCAAAAATTTTTTTTTCGCCATCTAACTAAAAGAAAATTGTTAAAGCTTTAAAATATTATTAAAAAAATATTGATAAAAAAAGGTTTATCAATGTAAATCTTACTGTAAAAGGCAAAATAACCATAGTTGGGCAAATATGACAGATATAGATTTTTTTCCATATCCATATTTCATATTTTTCATACATAGAATCCATATATGATCAATTTTTTTCCATATAAATATATAATCCATATTATGGCACTCATATTAATATGGAAAAAAATGATAATATTTGGATTTCGTATTAATATGATATTGATTTTATATATGAAAAAATATGGAATATGGATATGGAAAAAAATCCATACCTGTCATATTTTCCCAACTCTGAAAATAACATAGTCTGCTTTTATGGGCAAGGAATGCGCAGAAATTGAAAGGCATTCGTTAAATGCGTAAATGGAACTGATATTATTAAATCTTTATTCACATACGAGTGTCACGTTTTTGAAAACGTTTATTCTAATTATTTAGGTTTCAAATACATGACGTTGAAAATGAACATTAAAAATGAACATCAGGTTCAATAAAACCTTAAAAGAAATTTCAAATAATAAAATTTAAACGAAAACTGAATTACTTTTGTTTATAAACTAAAGATTTAAAATTACTTTTATGAATTATTTCTTTGAATGGTATTTTTAGTTGTCAAATGAGTCCAGTCATTGTGGTTTCTTCTGAATTATGAAAGCGAACTTTTTAGTAATCCATTTATATCGGAATCGAATTTTATTTTTAAAATATTTTTATATTTTGATGAAATATTAAATCCATTAATTATAAAATATGATTTGCAGCCTTAGCTACATTGTTTGATGCATTCTATTAAATATAATTAATAATTTATTCCCGTTTATTTTAAAAATAACTTTTTTTCCAAACAATTTTTATTCCTTTCATTAATATTAAACCGATTAAGAGTAATATCACATTCAGTTTCTCCTCTAGCGCCGTACAGCAGTATTAGCAAAGTTGTATAAACACTTGATGTCGAAAAAATAATATTTTTTTTAGTTTTTTTGCTTAAAGCCTGCGTTATTCAAACGAACATAATCATTAAAGTTTATTTTATCCGAGTGTTTTTTTTTTTTTTTTTTTTTGAAAAATTAAATACCTTTAAAATATTAGCTGCAAATACATTAACGTTGGAATAATTAGAGCTCTTACTTAAATAGCAAGAATTTGTAGCATCATTAGTATAATCATCGCTATTTCCTAAAGTAGCTGAGTTTAGAGTATTTCTTTATTTCTTTATTTCTTTATTTATACATAAGATACACGGGCTATAGAGCCCTTTTTACAATACATATAGTCAAGGTCATCACAAAATTAGTGTTTATAAACTTTAAAAAGGGGATGACTGGTCAAAATTTGATATAATAATTTAATTATTTAAAATATTAAATTTATAGATTTTACTAATATTCTAATTTAAACAAATAAAAACAAATTTTAAAATCACAATATTTACAAAATTTTGATAATATCTCTCTTGAAACAGGTTTTTAAAAATAAATTTAAATTTAAAGTATTATCACAATTAAATAACTTATTTTTCATTTTTTACATCAAATGTTCTTTATGGATAATAAATAGTTTTTTATCATTTACACAATTGTTCACCGCACATTGGAGATGTTTCAGATGTATCACTGAAACATTTCGTGCCACTCGTGGAATTTTCATCCCCTGCAGCACCAACGTACTTGACAGGTCTATTGACCATATCGGGAACAATTTGGGATATCCCATTAACATATTTAACTGATCTTTTCTCACTTGAACTCAAATTATTAAGTTCTTTTACACTTTTCACCAGTTTTTTATATTCTTCCCTTTGTTTCTTTGTCCTATCTTGAGTAACGACATATTCCTTAGGAAACAAATTTTTGTGCTTTAAAATTTGAGGAATACTTTTCTTATTTTTAAAATGAATTTTTATAGGACGAACCTTATTATGTTTTTGTAAGCCTCTTCTCTCTAGGTTTACACTTTTTTTGTCAAAGGTCTTATCAATAGATTTGATCACTTTCACCAATTGATTGAAGTTATTATTTTTAGTTTCTTTTTCTGGAACCCCGTGTATTAGCAAATTGCTAGTTTTATGAATTCGATTGCTTATTTCAGTTATCATTTTATCACTCAGGATAATTTCTGTTGATAAATTTTGACTTTCTAACCTATCGACGCGTTTTTACTGAAATAGCAAGAATTTGTAGCATCATTAGTATAATCATCGCTATTTCCTAAAGTAGCTGAGTTTAGAGTATCGTAAATTACAAAAGCAACTGTTAATACTATACTATTAATAAGACGATTACTGCAAAAGTTAAATAATAAAATTGTATGTAATAAAATAATAGAAAAATATTAACAAATTTTTATTTTGCTTTTTACTAAAATAAATTCGTCTTGTCTGAGCAAAAGTCTGCGCTAAAATAATTTATGCATTTTTAACAGAATGATTAAATTTAAATTCAATTTTATCAAAAATTGAAACCTGTTTTTTCTGTAATAAATTTAAATCATTATAATTTATGTCCAAAATATGTGAAAAATAAAGATTGTTTTAAAAATGGAATAAAATAAAAATTAAATTTTATTATTGTATTCTAGTGGAAAATAATTAAGTTATATCTAATTTGTTTGAACTATTTTTAAGCTATTTTTAAATTGTATTATGAGTTTTATCATCGCATTTATTTTAGTGGTAAATTTCCTTAAAACCACATTTTTAAAACCAAAAGTAATAAAGATTAAAAATCCGATTGAATTTAAGCTTAGTGTAGATATTTTATAGATAAGCATACATTTTTTTAAAGGATAAGGCTTATTAGGTACACCGCAATTCAGTATTTATAAAAACGTTCAAAATTTTATTAGTTAAATTTTAAGGTATTAGCTTGAATTTTATTAAAAATATAAGTAAACGCTTATTTTCCAGCGAATACACAATAGTACTTAGAAATCGAGAGCTTTTTCATTTTGGATAATTAAAACTTTTTGCTTTTCAAAGGATTTTGAATAATTTCAATTTAAGGGCTTAGAATAGTTCGAATTAAGAGACTTAGAATAATTTTGATTTTAATAAGATTTTCATTAAATACATTACTCAATTTCTTTGATATGAAATTTAAGGAGTTATGACCCTAATTGGCAATGATAACAGAACTGAATGAAACAGGAAAATTATTAAAGCTAAACATTTTTAAAGTTGAATTGAACTTGGTTTTACGTTTGTTACCGCATTAATTGTTTTTTTATTGCAAATTAAAAATAGGCAGTTTAACATTGCTCTTATGGAAATTCATATTTGGAGCTTACAAAAAGTATAATAATGATGACACAGAGAGATGAAACTAATTAAATATGATAAATAAATTGTCAAAGATTATATTTCCAATTTATTTTATCTAAGTTACCACATTCAATAATTAATTATTCGGTGAAAACCAAGTTTTAGCAAGTACCATAACCTAAAATAACAATGTTTTTTCATAATTTATCAAATTAAAATAATTTTTTTTGCAATAATATTACATAATAAACCCATTTTTTATTATTTTTACGACTAATTTTATTTTAAACTGCAAATTATAAAAAGAAAAATAGCGTCAGTAATTTGGATATTTGCTTTTTTTTCCAATTGGGGTCATAAGTCCTTAAAATTTGTGAAACTTTTTGTTAAAATTTTGTTCGTCAAAAAATAAAAAAACTTCATTGTACTTAATTATTTTTCCTGGAAGTTCTATCTATAAAAAATTTGGTATCAATTTATCTAATACACCACAAAACCCACTTTTTTTTATAAGAGTTTGAAATGAAAATATCAAGGAATAGGTTATTTTTATTTTTTTTTTAAGATGAAATAGATTTTAATCCTATATGAATATTTTGTCATTGCTTGAGGAAGTTAAGGCCTAACCAACCTTTCTTGGACACTTGTATTTTTCGGTAACAAAAACTGCATATTTAGGATAAAAAACTCACCTAGTAGGTAATTCGGGTCGCTCTTTTCATTTCTGGAGCCAGTTTTTCGCTACAACCCCTAAGAAAGGAGATATCAACCCTTAAAGTGGGGTAAATTTTCAAATAATTTTTAGTTAAGTTCTTCCCAAATGCAAAAAAAATTTTATTTAGTTAATTTTATTATATTAAATAATACGAGTTTAAGAAATCAGAATAGTTTGGGCTTAGAATCTTTACATCTAGTAAGGTGTAAAATTTATGCATTATACCTAGCCCTCAGCTGTAAGTAAACATGTTCCATGCATTTTAGTTGTGTTTACACAAACCGGTTATAAGTTTTTTTTTTAACTTTTTGTTACAGGATTCTCCATAACTTTTAAAAAATTTCATTAAAAATTAAAAACTTTATTAATTAAGTAAAATTTAATTAGATTAATATTTTATTTTTAAATATATTTTTTAATACTTTTTTATGAATGACAAAATACATTAATTAAAGTTACCAGTAATATATTAAATTATAGAAGGTATATCCTCGGCTTATTGCAGCAATGTATTTCAAAATTTATGCAGGACAAACTGCAGCTTGTTTAGTCTAACGTATAAATTTTTGGAAAAAAAACATTCTTTGTTAGGAGTGATTTTTCTATACTCACAACTCATAATAAAATTTTGTCTTCAGTGCATTCTTTAGGTAGCTGATCTCGAATTTCGGGATCTTGGGCGTAAAAAATTATCAAAATTAGCGAATGCTACTAAAATATCCTTAAAAAGATATGTTTTTTGCTAATTTAAGCGTGTAGAAAAACTTTTCACGAGTAGAGCCACAATTTTCTAAATTGGCGATGCAAAAAATCCTTTTTAGGCCTTTTCTCATGTTAGTTACCAAAAATTTATCCCCCCACCCCCCTCTATAATTTGACTACTTTTTTTTGTAAGCCATTTATTTAGCCTGAATTTTCTTTCTGCTCGTTTAAATAAACTGCTATGTGCATAACTTTATATTAGTTTTTACTTTTTATTTGGTTTTTTGTCCGAATGCTGACCATCCTAGAATCTCTAATTAATTTTTAGTTATAACGAAATTACGACTTATTAGTATATGTGACAGCTTGATCGTTAATATAGCTTTTACTTTATTTACAGAAAAATTAGATATAATATTTTCATTTTCACAAAAATTAACGACTTTTTTCCCAATGCATTCGATTTAGCAAAAAAATGATTTACTGAATACCTAATTTTTTTAAATTTGCCCTAGGTACGCTATTGCGATCGTCTGTTGATATATAAAAAAAATGAATAAATAATTAACTAAGTTGTTAAATAATTAAGTAATCTAATGAGGTTTAAACTTTATTATACGCTTTATACGTTTAAAAATAATTTTTTTAAAAAAACCTTCACTTTTATAAACTAATTTTAAACCTATATATATATATATAATATTTGTTTATATTATACCTGCACATTCTAATAATAAAATAATCTAAAAAAAAATAATAATATATCGTAAATGCATACACGCACATATATACCCCGCTATATAAAAAGTATAAAATTATTAATGGACCAAAAAGTTTTCTATAATAACATATTTAATATTTTATTACTCTGCCCATATACCTATACCTGTAATATAAAAAAAAAACATGCAGTGCATGTGTTACTAGGGTATATATACCTTGAATTTATTGAATATTGGACCGCGTATATTCCACATCCACTGAATTTTTTCTCCTATATTTATTTTTTTTAAATATGCATATAAATTATACATTAGGTTGGTACTTTTTCAAAAAGAAAAAAAGAAAAAAATGGTCATACCACAAGAAATGAAACTTTTAACATGGAACATGTTTACGTTTAAGGTTACTTAATGAAGCTAGAAATACACCAGGACATGGAGTAAAATAAGCTTCAAATTATTTTTACTTAAAGAATTCAAAATAAATTGGAGCTCAGAAACTTGCAATTAGAATAATTTTGATCCAGGGACTAGAAAAATATTTTTTTTGTGCTTTTATATGGCTTACTTTAAAAGTTGCTTTGCTTAGCTATAATTACAGAAAATCCAGTGAGATAATTATTAGATTCTGTGAAAAACTTTCTGTTTTTTAAGAATTATCGCCAATATAAATTTTTTTGCTCAAATACTATATTGACAAAAATTATATCAGTAGATTTTAAATATTTTTACCCAAGTCTGAGGTAGATGTCTTGAATTTAAGAAATACCGATTTAAAAAATACTATAGGTTTTGTGGGTTGTACAGAGGTTTTTTGAGTCACTGATTACGAAAATCGATGTCTTTTCAATTAAAAATTAAGTCTTCACCCTTAAAGTAGCTAAAACTACCCCTAAAAGGGGTACTTTTGCTACATTCGTTCTAGCCTTCTAAGATTAGGTCTAATAGGGTTTTTTAGGTCGCTGATCACAAAAATTGGTGTCTTTTCAATTAAAAATTGGAGGATTTCAAATAAGATTTGAAAAATGTCTCAAAAATTATTATTTTTTTATACGTTTTTGTACTTTTTTAGAAGAATCTGTAATGTTTAATTAAGAAAAAAAAATCTTTTCACTTAAAAATTTATGATTAATTTATTTATACTTTTCAAACCTTTTAGGAGTAGTTTTGGCAAATTTAAGGGTGAAGACTTAATTTTTAATTGAAAAGACATCGATTTTTGTGATCAGCGACCCAAAAAACCCTATTAGACCAAATTTCAAAGGCTTAGAGTGAATACAGCGAAAATGCCCTTTTTAGAGGTAGTTTTGGCTAATTTAAGGGTCAAGACCTCAGCGACCCAAAAAACCTATAGTAGACCAAATCTGGTGGCGGCCACAAACAATACAATCCCCTCCGTGACTTGACTGGAGTGTGTTTGGAATATAAAAATATGGTTACTGTCCAATTTTCAAGGCTCTGGGTGGTCTGGTTGCGATTTGACAGCTGTTTATTACAGCTTTTTATGATTGTGTAAAAAGATAGTACCTAAAAAAACTTTGAAACGCGTCAGATTCTTATAATTATATCATAGTAATAACAAAAAAGCAATTTATTTTTTTAACTCAGGCTAATATAAAATTCTTATCTATTTTAATTTCACTAATATAAGTTTTGCTTTTTTATTCTTTTCTAAAAATTTGGATATTATTATCATTAATAAAGTTCAATAATAATTACTAGTTGTTTCCAAAAAAAAAAAAAAAAAAAAAGTAAATCATAAAATTTTTGAAAACTATAAATAAAACTATTCAAATTTTACATTGTTTGTAAACAAAAGTTTATGACGTTGCTTCGTATTTCAAGAGTTAGTTCTATAAATTAATCATACCTAATTTAAATAAATTCTGTTGAGTATTAACGAACTTTATTTTCTTGATGTTATTACATTCTTGAACATTATGTATCACGTGTTATAGAAATCATAAAGTCTTAATTAATTCTGCAAATTTGATATAAAAATAATAATTTAACCTTTGAAAAAAAATAAATTTTATTAAATCTTGCTCAATTATCACCAAATTTTTTTCCATAAAATATGGCTGCGAATTTTAATATTTATAATTCACCACAAAATCCATTATGTTCAAATAAAGGTAAGTTTGATATAAGAAGATTTGCATGATAATTTTACCAATTTTTTTTAATTTAACCAACAAATAAAATTAGGTGTAGTTAAAAAAACTTCTACATCTGTTAAAAAATCATCAAAAACAAATGTCAATCCAGTAAAAATTGGAACAACTAAATCAAAAGGCTTATCTCTTCTATCTAAATCAGATTTAAATATATTCAATTCTAAGGCATTGCCAAAATCTCCTAAAAGATTTGATAAAAATGTCAATAAATCTAAGGTAAGAGTAAAATTAACTTAAAAATGATCAGTTCTATATTTATTTGCTTAAAAACTTTCAGTTATTTTCTACAAAAAATGAAAATTTGATGATTCGTTCTCCAATTTCCAACAATGATGATTTTATTTTTAAAAAGCCTTACGCGAAAGAAAATATAAAAACCAATCACTCAGATGATGAGAAGTATCGTGATTCAGAAAGATTAAATATTCCAGATCTTTTGATAGGTATTTATTTTAAATTCAATTGATCAAAATTTATTATTTTTTACCAAATCTTATATTTTTTTAGACAATATTGATGTGTTAAAAGGAGATTGTTTATTAAAAAATAAGACATTCCTTAGTTCTCCACTAAAAATGGTCGAAGAGAAGGACTGTTTAAAATGTAATATTTTTTTTCATATGGATATTTTTGCATGAATTATTTTTATTGTTCATAATTAAGCGTATTTTATTATATTAAATTTTATATTTTAGATTCTCATGAAGATTTAAACAGCATACTAGATCATAATATCTATAAGTTAAGAATGAGATTAGAAGATGTGGATGAAGTAATGTTGCCAGAAATTTCAGATGATGATATTTAATTTTTACTTTATAATTTTTAAGTAAATATATATAGTTTAATTAAATTATTTTTTTAAATTTTATTTAGGGCTGGGACATAAAAAAAAAAACTATACAAATTTTTACTAATAATTCATTAATTTATTATTGTAGACAAAATTACTTCAGAAGAATATTCTAAGATAATTACAAAATTTATGCGAAATTTTTTTTTTACTTTTAATTTAGAAATGTTCTCAAATTATCATTAAATTTCTTTTTTTTTTGCATGTATTCAAAATTTATTCATTTTTTATTACATTTTGAGGAAAAGTAAAGTTTTTTTAAGTTAATTAAAAATAAATTAAACATTTTTATTAAAAATCTCTTAAATGATTGTTAGCCCTATTTAAAATTTATATTTAAATTTGCCTCCAAAATCATATCTCTCCTACTCCCACCCCCACATATTGAGTTAAATGCGCGTGCATGCTCTGCAAAAGTGCAAAATCAAATACGATTTTTTTACTTCAACTTCACCAATCCTCGAATCGTGGGATTAGAAAAAGAAAGAGTTATACATTTTAAATACAAATAGTCAGAAAACATGCTCTGGGTCCTTTTTTAATTCAGCAATATACGTCAGAGAGTCGTGTGTGAATAATATTTTGTAGTTAGTGTTAACTATCTCTTACATTTGTAAATTTTTTTTCTTAATAATATAATTTTAAAGAACTCGTAAGACGACAATTATTTATTCATTCAAATAATTATAATTTAACCGTAAGTTTTAATTTTATTAAAAAATTATTTGTATTCATTTGAAAACATTCTAATGTTTTACCATTTTATAATGAGTTATTTTGTGAAAACTTTGCTCAAAAATTAGATAAGATGATAAAAGCGTGTACGATAGAAAATATATCTTATATATGCAAAAAATATTCATTTGTCTAATTAAAATTATTTGTGTGGTACATAAAAAAGAGTATCTTAACTCTCTTAAAAACTCCTTTTATGATTTACACGTTACATTATTATTAACAAAGGTATCTAATTTTGTTGTTTCGCAGAATATTAGAATCATAAATTCCTTTTTCTAATTTTATTTTTGAATCTATTAAAAACAAACAAAAATGTTTGATCGAGGAATTAAAATAGTTTTTATTTCATTGAACACAGAACAATTGTAATTTATCATTTTTATTAAAAAACCTAACCTTGAATTATTTCATGGTAAAAATAATCGTAAAAATGGTTTCTCTGTCAAATAAATTATATATCTTAAGAACTGCAAGGATTGTTCAGTTAATTAGTGAATTTTTGTATGGACAAGTACTCAAAGGAGTTATTTAAATTCATTGAGACATTTTTTAATTTATTGTAAATTAATCATAAACAAGCAAAATTATGTAATTTGGAAAAAATATATATTTTATATTATAACTTTTGTTCAGATGTCTACGGCACCAACTCACAAATATCGTTACAAAAATGTGGGCCTAGATTCTAACGAACTTAGAAGGCGCAGGGAAGAAGAAGGCGTTCAGTTAAGGAAACAAAAGCGTGAGCAACAATTATCAAAAAGAAGAAATGTTCCGAATAATGTCACTGACGATGATGGTATTTCCATTACTGACGATTATACAATTGCTGCACCAATGGTAATTTATTTAAAAAACTGTAAGAGTTTTGTTTTTTAATTATCATGCATTTTCAGCAAAATCCACCTACAATTACACCTGATATGATAGATGCATTATACAGTGATGATATTGAAACGCAATTAGCAGCAACTCAAAAATTCAGAAAAATTTTATCTAGAGAACCTAATCCCCCAATAGATGAAGTTACACAAACAGGAATAGTACCCAAATTTGTGGAATTTTTAAAAAACACAACAAATTACACATTACAAGTAAGTATTAAAAATTAATAATATCTAATAAGAGTAGTAATTAATAGTAATGTAATAAATTTTATTTAGTTTGAGGCAGCATGGGCTTTAACAAATATAGCAAGTGGAACATCTCAACAAACTCGAGTAGTTATAGAAGCAGGAGCAGTACCCATGTTCATTGAACTTTTAAGTTCAGATTATGAAGATGTTCAAGAACAGGCAGTTTGGGCTCTAGGTAATTTGGCTGGAGATGGTCCAGAATGTAGAGATAGAGTTTTGTCTAATGGTATCTTGCCTCCTTTACTACAGTGAGTATCTTTTTTTTTTTAATATAACTGATTTCCTGATATTATTATGTTATCTTTGTACTTTGTTAAACTTCTTACAGACTTCTCTCCAAAGCTTCAAGAATAACTATGACAAGAAACGCTGTCTGGACATTGTCCAATTTATGTCGTGGTAAAACTCCTCCACCAGATTTTAAACAAGTGGCTCCTTGCTTACCCGTTTTAGCTTATCTTTTGAACAATCCAGATAATGAAGTATTAGCTGATGCCTGTTGGGCCCTTTCATATTTAAGCGATGGGCCAAATGAAAAAATACAAGCAGTTATAGATGCAGGAGTTTGCAGACGTCTTGTTGAGTTATTAATGTAAGTATACACAGATACATAATAGTCAAATTTTTTAACATCAAATTCAATAATTATTATTAATAATGTAGGCACTCAGAGCACAATGTTATAAGTGCAGCCTTAAGAGCAGTAGGTAACATAGTCACCGGCGATGATATGCAAACACAAATTATTTTAAACTGCTCAGCATTGCCTTGTTTGCTACATTTACTTCACCATTCAAAAGAAAGCATCAGAAAGGAAGCATGTTGGACTATTTCTAATATAACAGCAGGAAACCCACAACAAATTCAAGTACTTCAAAATTTAATTATTCTCATTATTTTAATAAAAAAGTCATATTAATTGTAACTTAACTTTTTAGGCAGTAATAGATGCTAAAATATTTCCGGTACTCATTGATATCTTGGGTAAAGCAGATTTTAAAACACGTAAAGAAGCAGCATGGGCTATAACAAATGCTACAAGTGGGGGCACACCAGAACAAATTCGATACTTAGCAGAAGAAAATTGTATACCGCCATTGTGTGGGTTACTTACAGTTATGGACCCCAAAATTATACAAGTAGCATTAAATGGTTTAGAAAACATATTGAGAATTGGTCAACAAGATACTGTATTAAATAATGGAGTTAATCCTTACTGTGTAAGAATCGAAGAATGTTTTGGTAAGATTATTAATTTTATATTAAATAGTAAAAAAAAGTAACAAACAATTAAATATTTGTATTAAAAACAGGACTAGATAAAATTGAATTCTTACAATCACATCAAAATTTGGAAATATATCAAAAAGCATTTGATATAATTGATCGCTACTTTAGTTCGGTTGAAGAAGATACAAGAGTTGCACCAATGGTTGATCCTCAAAATCAGCAATTTCAGTTTCCAACACCCGATTCCTCGACTCAATTACCAGTACAAAGCTTCCAATTTTAAAACAGTAATTTGAGCTCTGTATTTGTAAAAAGTTTGTCATAATATATTTGTTCTTTTTTTTTAACTAATAATCGAATGAGCTACTGTCATTTTTCAAAACACCTTGGTGTTTTCTAAAATAATAATTTTAAGAACAGTAATGAAACGTTAAGACTTTCTTTTTAAAAAAATTATAATTCTGTAATTTATTTTTAAAAAGTTGTATAAATTATATAATATATATTCTAGATTACACTTTTTAAAAATTTAATTACAAAAAACAAAGTCCTACATTTTATAAAATTTTAATAATTTTGAAGTAAAATTAATTTTCTACTCTGAAAAATAAAACATATTTGACGTATTTATAATTAAAGAGCCAATGTAAAAAAAAATTATCAAGTCAGTACGAAGACATTACCTCATTCAACATTGACAGACTATAAGACCTTATTTTTGCTAGTGATTTTATGACTGAAATACTACATGACGTTGTAGCTTACTTCAATAAAAGTTGATATAAAGTTACAGTAAAACAATACCACAACTCATTTTCCTACCAGTTTAAAGAAAAGGTAGAAATATTACATTGACCAATTAAAACTTTTTTACTGTAAATACTTACTAGTAATCTTACGGGCCATCTCTTACAGAATGCCATTTAATTTGAGAATAAAAATTTTTTTTTATTAGTTTTGTTTTTTTATATAAGAATATTTATTAAAATAATTTTTTCGATTATTGTACAGTTAAAAGTTAACAAATTTTAATTATGATATTCTGTGTTTTTAATGGCCTGAAATGTATAAAATGTATTTATTATTTAGGTTTTGACGAATACAATTTACAATTATGTTTAGTTACCGAACTCATAATAAACATCGTGCGGAGAATGACAAAAAAAAAAAAAACTAGAAATAATATTGTACAGATTTTTTTCTAGCATAATACAAATACATGTATATATAAATATAAATATATATATTTTCTTGGGTGTCACTTATATTTTAATATGCTATAAAGACACAATAGATTAATAAAATAATCAATTTTTAAAAAAATTATAACGATTTTTTTGAATGTGATAACGAAAAAAAAATTTTTACTGCTAGAAAAAAATATTTTATCAAAAAAAATATTTAATAATAAAAATAAAATCCGTTAGTTTTACAAGAAAAAAATTTATACGTGTTGACTGCCGACTGTTACGCTACAATAACGCCAATATATTATAAAAAAGAGATGTTTTTGAAAAAACATCGTTGAAATAAAAATTACTTTTAGTTTAGTAGTAAAAATTAAGTGCAAAGTATTTTTTTCTTATTATAGATTTTAAAGTACTTCTAAAATTATAAATTATATTAAAATTTTATATATAAAAAAATTTTTTTTCTATTAATTATAGTATTTCAATTACCGAGTATGCAAAGAAAATTCTTAATTTGTTTAATTAAATTGTTATTTTATATAGGCTCATTATAAGTAATAAAAAATTAATTAATTATAGTTTTAATTTGCAACAAAAATATTAATAAATGTAATGAAATATTATAAAATAAATAAATATTGCAAATCAAAAATGTATTTGTTTTTATTAAATTGATTTAAATTCTAAAATTATTATACAAAACGCTATGCTAGTTGACATTTTTTGATAATTTTTTCAACATATCCAGTGCAAAAAAAGACTACTTTCTAACCTGGATTACCGTTAAAACTGTTGAAAAATATGGAGTTCACTGCTGTTTGTACCATTGCTTGAAAGGTCTTAAAACCAATTTTTTATCCCTTATTTGAAAAATCTATTGCATCAATAATTATAATTAAATAAGTATTTTAAATTTGAAATTATGATATTTTTAGTTAATTTTAACATTCTTCTTTGTCTAACTTAGCATACAATTTTTTACATTGATTTGCTTAAAACTTTATCTAATCTGCTATAATCATTTTTAAATTTATAAGTACTTGTAACATAACAAAACATTATTTTAATGCAGAAAGTATAACAAAAACTCAAAAAAGAAGAAAAATCCTCAAATTTTTTTCCTTGTAAAATAAACGACTATATTTTACTCAATTCATAAATTCTAATGAAAATTTTATTATGCCTCTATATATACTACAATTATTCAAATTAAAATTATTTTACAAGAAAATTATTCAAAACATATAAAATATATATATTAATTTTATTTATTAAAAAATATTTTACATAATATTACATACAATCATATAATATAAATACAAATACTAAAATATCAGACAAAAATAGAATTACTAATTTAAAAAATTTTTTTTTAACTAGATTATATAAAAACATTTTTATATTTCACAAATTTTCCTAATTGCTTTTATATAATTTTTTATTTAAAAACTTAGTATAAAATTACAAAATTTAGGAACAATATAACGATGATTTTACTAACAAACTTACTTTACAAAATTTTTTCTGGTAAAGGCACAGGACAAACATTTATTGATTCAGTTTTTATATTTATTACCGGTCCGTCAGTGATTCTTGTTATTAACGGATCTATTGAATCCAAATCCATTTTTCCTGTTAATCTTTTTTTCATATGATTTTCAATAAATTTTAATGGACTTTCTTCATTTAACTCTTCATCAATTATTGTAATTATAAAAAGTACATTTTTTACAAGAGGATTCTCTCTGTCACAAAAACTATGAAATGCTTTCAAAGCTTCAATATTTATATTTAACAAATCCCATATTACCTAAAAAATTTTCATTAAATTAAATTTAAGTTACATTCAAATAAAAAAATAAAAATCTGATTAAAATATATTATAGTTGATACTCGAGTGTAGAAATTAAATAGAAATAAGTTTTTTGACCTTTTATCGAGTAAATTATGGTGTTATTTGTTTTTTTATTAACGTTTTTTTTTTTTTTTTTTTTTATCAAAATTTTGATAAGGGTCTCAACTAGAGACCGAAACGTTAATAAAAAAACAAATAACACCATAATTTACTCGATAAAAGGTCAAAAAACTTATTTCTATTTAAAAATCTGATTACTTACAACACTTTTTTTCCCTTGAATCATAGGTTTTAAAGATTCAATAACATTTCCTGTATCGTATGCAAAATTTTTAGATACCAGTAGCAGAGTTTCTGTTTTTAGAGCTTTCTCGCTGATATTGCTGAGCATAACAGTAAAACAGTTTAATGGATACTGGCTTTTCCCAACCAAAACTATGATAGAAGGCTTAGTTGGATTTCTTAGTATACTAGCAAGAGAAGCAAAAACTTGATGCCACAAATCTGGATCTTGATTTGGAAAATTTCTTCTCATATTTTTTAAAGACATTTTAACATTTTCTAAAGTATCATTTAATTCAAAATCAGAAGTGATACCATCTTTAAACAGCATATTTTTTTGACTTAAAAGAAGATTGAAAACAAAAAAAGATAATAATCCAACAGCTGCAAATACTAAAATCCAAATTCTCAAAAACGACTTTTGTGGAACCTTATCTTCTGTATTTTTTAAAGTTTTGTCTTTCTTAATACTATTATTACATATACTTTTTTTAGCTGAATTAGTAATTACTCTGTGATCATCGATAACCTGATTTGAATATTCTAAGTAAGTTGAATCGGTATCATCTTGATTAATTCCATTTGACAGCCATACGACTTTTTTGTGATCATTTATTAAGTATTCAATTTTAGGTACATAAAGGTTTTCCATACTTATTACAACTAATTTATAATCTTCTAAATTTATTCGTATTCTACCTTTCAAAACATCTTCTTTTTTTATCTTTTCAGTAAACCCATTAAATTTGTCATAAAAATTTTTTGGTACATGATAATCTTGCAATGTATCATGATCCTGAAGAACTATAACTTCCTTATCATTTGCCTTGTAACGTAATGGGGTTTGAAGAACCTTTTTTGATTGTGATCTAGTTACTGCAGCATTGTTTCTTAAGTTATCATTAATTTCATTTAATGATGGTTCCCTGATAGGTTTTCTTCTTTGTGGCTAAAAAAATAATTGCATTATAGTTTTTGGACAAAAAAATACGATCACAGAAAAAACAATCTTTATAAAAAAATAGATGCAAATAAAAAAAAACTAATACTTACTCCTCTATCTGCCATTTTTATTTTAATTATTTATTTTTAATTTCACTCTTCAATTTAACGATGAATTTTGTATGTTTTATTAATGAATCACAATATAAATATTTTGTAGCTTGTATATATCGTAGCTGTATTTTTGTTTTCATACAAAGCTTTGAGATTTTTAAGCTTCTTTGCCTTTGGCCAAAAGTTGCCGGTATTTTTATAGTTCCCTATATGGAATATAAAACTTAAAAAAAAAAAAAAACACTAACTTTCTCAATTTCCCTAGATAAATATAGGGAAATTTCAAACCTATTCGTGTTCTGCAGTTCTGCTTCTCTTTCTGCTTCTGATTAGGTCTGTTCTTTTTTTCCCAAAAAAGTTATAAAATTCTTTTACTAAAAATTAAATGTCAAAACATGTTTAATTAGCTTTTTATCGTTTAGCAGTAAATAATCTATTATTTAAAATAAAAAATATTAATAAAAATTTAAATAAAATACAATCTAACCTAAAAAATGTTTGAAATGAGCGCGCAATTTTTTTCTCTGTTTAACTCCAGTTCTACTTTTTCTCGGGAAAAAAGGAACAGACCTATTCTGATGAATCATGAATTGTTTATGTTGACATTTTGCTCACATTATGTTCACATAATTTAATGAAAATTATTTATTTATATCATTAATACGTCTTTACCATTTAGAATTATTAATTAATTTATGAAAATTAAATGTAATCAGAGATGTAATAATTTATAGTAAATAAGGTAAGAAAAAATATTTCAGCAAATTTTGTGTTAAAATATTTTAATAATTTATTTGGTTTTAAATATAAAATTTTAATAATAATTGCTTAAAGAACTTAATGAAGTTTAATAAAGATGTGCTTTGGCCCTTTAAAAAAAATTTGCAACTGGGGACCATTGACAGCCTTAGGTAATACAAAATTACTTATTTTTTTATCAGTTTCAATTTATTTTCTTTTTTAATAATATTATTTTAATTTAGGTATTATCAAAATAGTTACTTTTACTACAATCCACTGTGGCAAACAACAATGGGGATCGCAGTATATTATTATAGCTAACGATACATTTTACTTATTTTTAATTCTTAGTGGCTTGAGTCTTTATCATTTTATCAACTCCATTTATGAAGGACCTGGTTATCTACCGTTTAATTGGGTTCCGGTAGGATAATTTCTTATTAATATTTATTTTTTAAAATCATATGCTCTAAAATCTTAATGTTTTGTTTATATTAAAATTATATTAGGAAAATGAAGTTGATTGTCAATATCTTCAATTCTGTAACATTTGTCAAGGTTATAAGGCACCCCGATCTCATCATTGTAGAAGCTGTAAGTTGCTAATATTAGCAAATATAGTTTTAAGCTAATTGCAATTTACTTACTTCTAGGTAACAGATGTATTTTAAAAATGGATCATCATTGTCCATGGATAAATAGCTGTGTTGGACATCGAAACCATGGATATTTTACTGCATTTTTAGCTAGTTCTGTTGCTGGGTGTTGCTTTTCTACTTATATAATGATCTGCTGGCTAGCAACAGTTTTTTCTACAAGGCCATTACCATTTTCAATACCTTCATTATTTACAATGGTTATGGTACTTCTTAGTATCGGACTGTCAATTGGAGTTATTATTGCTGTAGGCATGCTTTTATATTTTCAGGTAATTGTAACTTTTTAAATTAAATAACTCAAACTAAAATATTTTCTAAAACGCTATTTTTTTTTAAGATTACTTCCATTGTTAAAAATCAAACTGGAATAGAGTCTTGGATTATAGAAAAAGCAAATTTTCGAAGATCTGATACTTCCATAAAATTCATGCATCCTTATTCAATAAGTATTAAGTTTAATGTAAAACAAGTTTTATCTTGGCACTGTGCTCCAATTGGAGATGGAATAAATTGGCCAGTTATAGAAGGCTGTGATCAATACACTTTAACAGTAAGTTATAACTTTTTAAAAATTGTTTTTTTGTTTACATGTATTATAAATTTTAGCGTGAGCAATTAATACAAAAACAAGAAAAAAGAAAAAGAGCTAAAAGATATAGAGTTGTATCTAAAGCAACTGGATCTTGGGTCCCAATCAGCTATGGTTTTAAAGTTCTGTGTTCTCCACCTATCACAGATGAATCGCGTATTAAATTAGATGTAGGCGATACTGTTATTGTAACTCGATGGCGCAAGTATGTTTTAATTTTATTTATTTTCGAATAATTATTTAATATATTTTTTTAAAATTATTTTTGAATAGACATTGGTTGTTTGGAGAAAAAGAGCTAAAGTTTTTTGATGACAGTAACAAAAATGATAGAATAAGAGGCTGGTTTCCTCGACCATGTGTTATTGAAGTTATTGAAAAAGATGCAGAATCAGAAGGCACTCTTAAGATAAAACATGAAACGGATATTGAAAATTTTGAAGTACCAGATAGCTATTCTAGCTATAAAAAAACAAATTTTAAAACAAACGGTAGAAAAAAAAAACAATAATACTTAAAACTAAGAAATTGTTGCTTAAAAAATTTTACATTTAGTATAATTTAAAAAGATTTTTTAAATTGAGTTTATGTAATTATTTATTACATGAAGCAAATATAAAGCAAGCAAATTAATTAATACAAATTATTATGTACAAAGGGTACATATAAATATAAATAATTTTTAATTATATATTTTTTAATGCACAAAAATTTTTATAGTAAATTTACATGATAAGTAAATGATAAATACACTGGATTAGAAAAAATATTAAATTTTTTAATAAATATCTGTGCTAAAAATTTGGTCAGATACTTTTACCAGTATTTAAGACTCCACTAGTTAGTACTAATCCAATTTATAATAAAGAAATAAAATTGTATAAATATTTTTTAATACAAAAGGTATAAATATAAATTATAAATTTTAAAATAATGAAAGTTATTAAGTAATTAAGTAATATTTATTTAAAATTAAAAAAAAAAATGAGGATATTATATTTTATCTAAATGACATAATATATTGTAATTTTGTGGTTTAAATAGATTTATTTAATAACAAATGCTGTTAAAAATTACTTGTAGTAAATTAACAAAACATTTAGGAGGTATTTAGAAAATGTTTTCTGTTAAAATAAAAAGAATATGTTACATTTTTTCCATTTCTTTTTAGCAGCACATATATATTAAAAATAAAGTAAAATTTTTATTTTTATTGTTAAATACGATTTTTTTTTATAAGTGAACAAACTAATTTTTAAACAAAATTATCATAAATTTACCATATTGGGTATTTTCAATAGTTTAGCTACCTAGGTAGCCATTAAAATTTTATATAGGTAGATACTTCTTATTTTGTGTATGTTTTCACATTTTTATCTTTTTAATATTTGGTTTTGAGGGTCGCCCGTTTTACTGCCAGCTCAAATTAATTTGAGTTTTTCCGCTAAGACTTCAAAAAGTTTTTTCCATTCTCATCGTGAAATCTATATAAATTGCATCCAACTACAAGAATATTGCGGATTAGTTACTTTATCTTTGGGGAGATATATATGTCCCACATAGGTATAGTTTTACTTTAACAGTAATATGTAAGATTGATACTCCGTAAATTAGCTGAGTTTTTTTTTTAGAACTATATTCTCAAACAAAATTGTTCTTGTCCTTGAATTACATCCTCGAAATCAATGATGCTAAAAATTTCGAATCCCGTTTTTCTTAACTTGTTGATATTAAAACTAGACTAACCAGAAAAATGTATAAGATACCCTTTTGAAACTATCCAGAAAATGTTAGCAAAAAATTGAAAATCTAAGAAAAAGGCGACATTGCCAAGGCTTTGGCGGATTCAAAACTGTGGGTTTGGATCTTTTTATATGTATGTTTGCTTGGAGATTTTTTTGTTTGAAAATTTGCTCTAAAAAATTGAGGATAAATTTTCAAACAAAAAATTCTCCAAGCAAACATACATATATAAAGATCCAAACCCACAGTTTTGAATCCGCCAAAGCCTTGGCAATGTCGCCTTTTTCTTAGATTTTCAATTTTTTGCTAACATTTTCTGAAAATTAGGTTTTTTCAAAAAAGTCGTATTCTAACCTGCACTGCCCCTTAATAGTTCCTAAATTTTTAAGGTAAAAAGCTGCTTTGCAAGCTCTATTTCCTTTCTTCGTCTTTATAATTTCCGAATACTTCTACTTTTCTCTTATTGAATTCACTTTATTCACAAGTACATTAATTAAAAGTGTTAATTTACGTTAAATTAGACTCCCTGTTTTAGATGAAAATTTTGAAAAGTGCCCTTTCACCCGCACCAAATATTAAAAAAATAAAAAACGGGGCAAATTATAAGTGTAGTTTATTTTATTTATTATTTATTAGAAAATTATAAGACTGTGTTAATTTTTTTAGAATAAACTTTTTGAATTATGTGATATTTTATTAATATCAATAATTTATTGTCTATTTTTTTATATATATTTAATTTATATATAATTAATTAATTGTCGTATATGTTAAACAAAAATCAATTTCTACTTAGATTTTTTTGTAAAAAGTAAACTTTGTAAATTTTTCAAAATTGTATAATGTACGCATTTTACTGCCATCAAACATTAATAATGTATAATACCTTTTTTATATATTGTTTTTTACAAATATAAAAAAAATATTATTTAATCTTAATTTTTTTAATTATTTATCTATATTCCTTTTATCTATCTTAAAAATATCAGATATTTTATATAAGCTGCAGGTGCAATTGCTTTTCCATATTATTTATAGTGCACGGTCATCATTTCTCAGAGAAGAGAAATTTTTTAAAATTTGGACAACGAAGATTTTGGAGTAGCTATTTCTTCAACTATAAATGGAAAACTGTCTTTTTCTCTTAGCTAATTTTTTTGTTGTATTATAAGCTCGATTTTCTCAAGTCTGAGAGGAAAGAAATTGAGCCAATATTTCAGGGGTCAAGCATCGAATTTCAGCTTTAATACTTTTAAGAAAAAGTATTTTTATGTATGATAAAATGACCCAGGGAATAATGAGGCTGGGAGACTATAAAAATAATTTTCTTTTTATAAAAAGAAAAGTTTAGGCTTAGAGTAATTCAAGTTTACGGATTTAAAATAATTAATAAATAAATTTTTAGGACTGCAAAAAACATGCTAAAATAAATTTTTTCTCAACTTTTTGCGAATTCTCGACACAGAAAACTTGATTTCTTTCAGTTTTTAACTGATTTAGTACATGAAAACTTTTCATCAAAAGATTGATAATCTAGTAGCCTTCAGTTTTTTCCAAAAAATAAAAATACCTAAAAAAATCATTTCTTTAATTTGTCCTCGAGTTTCCAGGCGAAAACATGATTCATTTCATAATATTTTTACCCATATATGTTTTATAATATATTTTATAATATTATCTTGATAAAAGCTCAGATGAAAGTTTAATGTTCTTATCACTCAAAGTTATAGATGAAGGAAGTTGTTAAACATTGCAAGTTTCCTTAAATATTTTATTAATAAACCTTATGGTATTATAGGAAATGTTTTGAAAAATCAATGAAAAAAGTATCCAATTTTATTGAAAAATGTTTGAAAATAATATTTTTTATGTGAATTTAAGTAAACTCCGTATACATTGAGGTCTCTTTCATTTTGGTCCTATTTACAACCCTTAAAAGGTGGATAGGGGTGGTACTCCAGTCAAAATACGGTTTTAATTGTAATATCACTGACGAACCTCAGATTTGTTCTACTATAGGTTTTTTGGGTCGCTGAACGCGAAAATCGGAGTCATTTGGCAGAGAAATTGGGGCTTCACCCTTAAATTTGCAAAAACTACCCCCAAAAAGGGGTTGTTATTACATACTCGCACTTTGAGCACTCAGATTTGCACCACACGGGTTTTTTGGATCACTGATGAATAATTTAGACTTCTTTTTCATAAAAAATTAAAATTTCACGGCTTAATTGGCTAAAACTACTCCCAAAGAGGGGACGTTTTTGCTATTTTCGTACTTTTAGCATCCAGGATATGCCCGTACAGGTTTTTGGATCGCTAAAAAAGAATTTTTTATTAGCGACCCAAAAAACCTATACGGGAATATCCTGGATGCTAAAAGTACAAAAATAGAAAAAAAGACCCTTTTAGGGGTAATTTTAGCTATTTTAAGGGTGAAATATTTAATATTTATGAAAAAGGGATTGAAATTCTTTTTAAGCGACCCAAAAACTGTATGGGCATGTCCTGGATGTTAAAAGTACGAAAGTAGCAAAAACACCCCCTTTTTGGAAGTAGTTTTAGCCAGTTTAGGGGTAAAAATTTTAATTATTTATGAAAAAGAAGTCTAAATTATTCATCAGCGACCCAAAAAACCCGTATGGTGCAAATCTGAGTGCTCAAAGTGCGAGTATGTAATAACAACCCCTTTTTGGGGGTAGTTTTTGCAAATTTAAGGGCGAAGCCCCAATTTCTCTGCCAAATGACTCCGATTTTCGCGTTCAGCGACCCAAAAAACCTATAGTAGAACAAATCTGAGGTTCGTCAGTGATATTACAATTAAAACCGTATTTTGACTGGAGTACCACCCCTATCCACCTTTTAAGGGTTGTAAATAGGACCAAAATGAAAGAGACCTCAATGTATACGAAGTTTACTTAAATTCACATAAAAAATATTATTTTCAAACATTTTTCAATAAAATTGGATACTTTTTTCATTGATTTTTCAAAACATTTCCTAATAATGCCTAACCTACCCCTTTCACCCCCGTTTTTAGGGTATTTTAAAGGGTTGTAGGTTAAAACTAATGAAAGAACTTTTTAGCCACTTATTTAAAAGGGAATATACTTATTTTTGCTCATTTCCAAAACTCTCCGCCCCGGCGTTAATGAGTTAATTAGGCCTCCACCGTATTTAGGCCCCCTAAGTTTTTATTTGGCCCTGTTAAGGATATAAATATATATTATTAAGCTAATAAGATTAAATTATCACAATAATTTTTTTAATATTTGTATTTATTTTGAGCTCATTCTGAACTTTTTTGAATTCATTTTGAACTCGCTTTGAATTCATTTATACTCTCATTTTCGGAATTCATATTGAATCGAATTGAATTCAAAATAAAAATTGTGCCAACTGGGATAAAAGTAGTTTTACATAAAAGCTAATTTAGTTAACAAAATGAAAAATATTAGCAATTAATTATAAAAATATTAAAAACAAAGAAAAAAGTTAGCTAAAAAATTGTAGTACCTAGTATAATAAATAAGAAACGAATCTTTTGCATGTCGAGGAGAAAAATAATTTTTATTTGCTAAAAAACAGGTCATTGACGCATTCTTGTTAAAATTATATGTCATCTTATGGTCAAATTCGTAATATACGATATTTATTAAATTTATAATTTTTAAAATAAATATTACAGATCAATTAGAATTTAATATAAATAATTATTTTTTAAAGTGAAAGTATAAAAAACGTATGTGTGGGGATAATAAAGTAGGTGTTCATTTGTAATAAAATATGGTGGGATATTAAACAGAATAAAGAGCTAAAACTCATGTTTCTAAAGATCTTTTGCTATTAGTTTGTTACTAGTCAGTTCTTTTGAAACTACTTGCTTTTATTTAGCTATTCCTTTTTCTTGTTAGCTATTTTTAAGATAGTTTGTTACAATACAGGTAATTTTTTTTAACTTACTTTTTTTGCACAAACAGGACTGAATCAATTGCTTTTCACATTAAAGTTACATTCTTAGGATAATTTTTTAAAACTGCTAAAATAAAATAAAATAACCTTAGCCCATACCCTGTGGTTATTTAACAAAAAATTCAGTAAACATTTTTCAACCCAAAAACTTTAGTAATAATTAGCTAAATATTAATTTGAATTTATTTTTGTAACCAGGAAAGAATTTTAGGTGAAAAGCTAATATCTAGAATAAAATACAGGAAAATAATTGAACTTGATTTAAAAAAAAAATATTTTTTCTTTGATCATTAAAATTTTACTTGCAAAATCGTGTTCAAAGAATTTTTCGAAATGAACTTTGATCTGACGTGGTACTGACGTGAATTTTATCTTTTTTTATATTAATTTTATAATTAAAAACAATTTTAACATAAAAATTTTGCTACTCATTCCTTTCAATTTGTTTGTCAATGAGTTATCTTTTACAAGGTTAACATGTTTAACTATCTTTATACCCATATTATTTTCAATTATGGCAATATTTTTAATTAAATTTTTTTTTTGAATGATTTCATTAATTTTTTATTGAAAACTTATTCCAAAAAATACTATCATAAATTAAAAGAATTTCGGAGTAAAATATGATGCACTTGAGCTGAAAATTTATTCATTTGTTAGCTATGTGTATTCAAGATCTGATTATGCACAGAAATAAAATTATATTTCGATTGAATAGCAAAATGAGTAAACATGAAAGAAAACAATTATTTTCAAGCAAAGTAAGAAACTTACAAATATTTTTTTATATTTGAATTTTTTGTTCAATTACTACTAAATTGTCTGGTCTTTCGAATATTCGTGTATATGCATCCAAAAAATAAGTTTTAAATTGGAAAATATCAGTTTATAAAAATAGTGTCAAAAATTTAGGTACCAAAAACTGCAAAAAAATATTACTTGCAGTTTGTAGCGAAAATTTCTGAGCTATAAAGACTCAAGTCTAATAAAACCTGGTATAGAAAAGAGGTTTATTCTAAAATATCCAAAAAAGCTCATTAAAAGCTCCACTTACATAATTTATTTAAATTTCAGAATTTTGCTCAAAAAAATATAAACTTCACTAGAAATTACTCAAATAAAATAATTCTTTTCTTGGTAACCAAATAAGTTAAAATCAGTAAAAGCTATAAATAATAATTCTTTGTTGAATTAGAGCAAGTTAAATCATAAACTAAAATAAAAGCAAAATTTTTTTTACAAAAGCTAATTTCATACTTTGAATTTACTTCTTCCGCTGTTTTTAGTTTTTTCTTTAAAATAGTATAAAAAATAAAATATTGTATTTCACGCAAAGTCGTTGTTAATTTTAAAGAGAAAAATGAAAGAGAGAAAGATTTTTATCAGTTTAATTAAAGTTTTGTTTTTTTATTGATTTTAATAGACGAGTCAGGAGAAAAGTTGAGTTCATTATTATAAAAGCATTGATTATTTATAAAGAAGCAAGTTGTTGAAAATTTAGCAAAGTTTCTAGCTATTTTATTTTTCAGAGATATAAAAAAATGTCTATCGAAGTACGCCTGTCACTTATCACAACGGTAATATTAGTTATATCCTCGGTCGTATTAAGTTTTCCCGACGGAGGTCCAGTTGACGTTTGTCACAAACCAAAGCCAAATCAACCATACCACGGTCAGACGAAACCTCAGCCAGCTAACAGAAATCCTTATAAAATTATTCCATCAAGTAATAATTACGAGCCTGGATCACAGATATCTGGTAAATTTAATTATTATTATTATTATTATTATTATTATTATTATAATGTACTGATAGTATTTCCGGCTGCTGATGTGTATTTATGAATAAATAATTCTTAACCGTTAGACTGCGAAGGTTGTGGGATATTCGATATACATTAGCTATAAAGCAACCTGTAACGCAATATATATATCTGTGCATTTCAGCAGCTTAACCAATCAAAAAGCTCGAAAATTTCCTAGTTACTCAGCTCATCTAATATTTATGCATCGTATAAACTGCAAGCATGGAGCTTGAAAATTTGTTAGGTTTTAGATAATGTTGTATAAATTGACAAGTGACGCCAAATGCTAAATTTTTTTTTACTAGCATTTTTGCAAAAAAACTGTATTATTAAAAATATATTTATTCGCTAGTACATTTTTTACCTAAAGTATATATTTTATTTCCTGGATTAAAATAGCCGCCTCATGCAACTGTTATCTTCGGTTGTGCTTTTTTCCGTATTCGCTATTTTTGTACATTAATTTACGTTTAAGCTGGTGTTATTTGTTTTTTCAAATTGTTTTTTTCAATATTATACCGTATACGTATTTTAAATCTTGTAGCTACGTACATTTATGAAAATTCCTTAGGATAATACAGCTGTTATTTTTTTTGTTGCTTTTTCAATTCCTCAATAGCTATTTTTACAATCATATTCCATAGATCAACTTCACGAGGGTAAATCTGTTTCTAAATCTGAGTCAAATGGTTATTCACTGAAAAAATAGAAGAGTCCAAAATTTTTTATTGTATTGTAACTCGGTGTAAGAAAATCTGCTTCTAACGGATTTCTAAAACGATAGTTAGAAAAAATGGCATCCCTCAGTAAACTTTCTATTGAATTATAGCTTATGAAATCTAAAAAAGAAAAAAAAATTTTCTTAAAGCCTTAAGAATAGGGACAAGAGAAATGACTCATTTTCTATATTTAATGCATCTATAGCCATAAATAGCCTATATTTAGCTATTTGTTAAAAATGCAGTAGAAAAATAATATTTATTTAGTTTGAATATATAATGGTATTGTTTCGTTTTACGTCATGTAAGATATTATTATAAATATCATATCGTGCTTAATATATTAAGGGCTTTTACTAAAGCTATTAAGAAAATTATATCTCTCTTGCATATCATGTTTTTTTAGCATGTAAATATAAAAGGAAAAAACAAGGAATTATATATGTTTTATTATTTGTTGAAATCCTTCGTGCTTTTTATATATTAAATTACTTTTTATACAACAACAAAAATATTTTCCAATATTACATTTTTTAGCTTTACTGTATTTTTTAAAAGAATTCCTTTTTCTACTTTATGAAATTTTAGCTATTTTTTCGAAAACTACGCAGGATGAAAAGTATTTTTCTAAATTTATTTTTAAAAAACATTTAATTTCCGGCTCTTGTATACTCTAAATCTAAAATATTCCTTTGTTTTTACATCAACTATAAAAATCAATTTAACATGCAATAAAATTATAAATAATAAAATTTTATTACATAAATAAAGAAATCCTTGAAAAATTTAATTGTTAGAAAAGAAAATATATATAATCATCAAAAGACATAACTGTAAAATATATTTAAAAATATATCAAAAAATATATCATTACACATCCTGTAACTACGCTATTTAATTATTTCCCAGTATGTTTTTAACAATTAGAAAAAAAATAATTCAATAAAACTTTGTTTATTAAATTTTCCAAGGTTTTCCGGTCATTTATATAAAAGTGTTACAAAATTTATTCTGCATCTAAGAGATTTTTCATTTCACGATTCAATGATTTTTTGAGTTAGCTAATTTACAGAAGCGATTATGTAAAATTTCTTAATCAATATTATAATTTTTTAAATTAATGAAACAATTTATTAATTGATGTTGTTATTAGCAAACGCTAGCTAAAGATGATTTACTGACTAGTCGTGTGTTTGAAAATTTAAATTTACATTCTTTTACAATTTACACTTATTTTGTAAATTATTTGGGTCCTGTAAAAAACTTATTGTTAACGGCTTTCTTTATTTTTAATTATAACCAAGTCGCGCCTTGCAACGTTATTAACAGGAAAAGTTTTTAGGAATCAACCTCCATGAATTGGCGTTAAAAAATTTAAAATCGATCAGTTAGTTAAAAAGATATTTATCCAAATGTTAGTCATTACCTGAAATGTGATTAGGAGAAAAATTTTTTCTTTACCAACCCCTACGAATTGGAGTTATACATATTAAAATAGGAAATAAAATTTATTTTTTATTTGACACAATTTCTTTAATTTTTTTTACTAAATTCATATTTTGCATATGCAAGATAAAAATTTCCAGCATATTTTTAGCATATTATTTATAAAATCATAAATTTTTTGATATTGTGTCAATATTCAAACAGAAATAGACTTTCAAAAAATTTTGGGCCGAAGATGGGTCAAATATCTGCTGAAAATGTTTGTCTCTGAGCCGGAATCTTTGAAAAATTCAATTTCAGGCCAAGATAAACTCTATTCCCATTAATTTAACAATTGTTTTTAAAATAAAGAATTTGTATGTTATTGTTCGTGCAAACGTCTAGATTTGATTCACCCTAACGAAATAAAATAGAGTGATTAATAAATTTCTAGATCAGACCTTAAAAATTTTAATGATCATATCAAAATGGCTTTGTAAAATAATAATTTGATTATAACTTTGTATTAAAATAACTAATATAATTTATTGACAAAATAATTAAAATATGTTTGTTTTATTTAAATTCAAATGTAGGCTTATTAATTTTATGAAATGAAAATTGAAATAATAATATAGAGAAAATAATGCATAAATAAAAAATTCAATCAAAAATATTAATTACAGAATGAAATTTTATTTAATTACATTATGTAAATTTCTGATGTTTATAGGTGAATTAGCTGAATTTTTGCATGATATGCGTTATAATTATGATAAAGTCATTTCACATATAAACCTAATTTTATTTTTAGTTAAAATCCAGGGGATGAATGGCGTACCTTTCAGAGGCTTTTTCATACAAGCTCGTGATACAAAAACAAATAAATGGATTGGCAGTTTTGCTCGTACACCAAATACAGTTTCATATCCAGAATGCAGCTCTGTGACACACTCTGATCCACAGGACAAACAACAAGCCAATCTTGTTTGGAATGCTCCTGCTGATTCTCGAGGATCTCTTTACTTTACGTGAGTTAAAATATTAAAATTTTAATTATAGAGCAATTAAACGAAAGCAATTTCAGTTTTATGAACACTGATTTAATGACCTCGTCTCTCTAATATAAACTTTATTATTTTTCTTTTTAATTTCGAATTCATGATATTGTGTCGTTTCGTGACTAAAAAGATTTAAATTATGATAAGAAAAATATTTTTTTTTCTTTCTTATACTTACTTTTTATTATTTTTAATTAACTTTTTAATATTTTTTTACTTTTTTACAGTGGATCGATACTCAAAGATTTTGCTACTTACTGGGTTGACGTTAAATCTGATCAAGCCAAGAATTAAGATATTTATGCTTTTTAGTTTTTAATTAAATACCAATTTTATTGTTTTAATTAAGTATTTGTGTCATAATAAAATGACGTTTTATTGACCTAGAGACATTTTTTTTCCTTGTTAAAAAAAAATTTATCATGAATCAGAAACATAAAAAAAAAGTTTAACATGTAACAAAAAGAATGTCAGTGAACTTCGATCGACATTTTTTTTATTATAACCTAAAAAAAAATAAATAATTCATAAAGAAAAAATAAAAATTACTGTTTTATACTTAAATAATTATGTTATAAAAAAAAATGTATGTTAATTAATTTTACATTAATACACACTCTGAGAAATTTCTTTTTTGTTTAATTAAAATGTGATTTGTCACAAAATTTAATGACAATAAAGTTTTATTGTTTCAAGGATAATAACATACTCTCTTATAAACTACTATGTGATTTAAAAAAAAAAAACTATAATGATTTTATCCTTGGCTCGATAAATATAAAAAAATAAAAATAACGCATTATAAACTGAAATAGACATTAAAAATGACAATTCGCCTAATATTTTTCTTTTTTTTTTCTTTTAATACCTATATATATTTTATGTATTTTTATACTGTAGTTATAAAAAAAAATTATTATTGTTATGTGATATAATAAAAAAAAAAATTAAAAGCTGCTTTTTTTATTGTGATCCAAACTTTTTAATTTCGTATAAAATTTTTTTGTTAATACTTTTTTAGAAAGATTCGTTGTGAAAATGTTACCCGAATTATTAGTACCTATATAAAGTTTTTTGATACTTTTGGAGTTTCTCAAATAGAAATTTTCCTCGGATTAGATATTACTTAGAAGAACAAATTATTAACAAAATATAAACCCCTTGTGACAGATCTCATAATAATTTTTTTTTTAAATCAAATTATATGCCAAGTTTTTCGTTGCTGGATAAAAGAACCTAAAAAACCTGATTTAAGTAAGTTTAAAAATTTTTGCATTTTTAGAAATTTTGACTTTATTCGCATAAATTGGTTAAAATTCCTTATAAACCAAGTTTTCTAGTGAAAAAAGGGCTGATGAATTAGGGAAACTGGATTTTAGAGAAAAAGAGAGAAAAAAAGTTCTTTATTTTTTAAAATAACAAAACAATACTGAGCAAGTTTTTTAGATGTTCAAAAGTTTTTGTGAATTAATATATAGGTCAACATCAGTCAAAAGTATATTCAAAATTATATTATATACTTTATAGTATGATTGTTTATAAAAAAAATTTTTGTTTTGCTGATATCAAAAGATATTGAAAGCCTTCAGTTTTGAAACAAAAAAAAAGGTAAATAAGATTATGTATGGTAAAAAAAGGAAATCTGTATAAATTTACAAATGTTTGAGGAAAGCTTTATAGCAAATAGAGATATTATATTGAAAACTATTATATTTGTACTCCAGACAAATAACGACTTTGCGGTTTTTTTTGGTAGCTAAGATGATGAAAAATCTATTAAGGGTTTTTTTAGTCGCTGGATCCAAAAATCGAGGTTTCGTTTGGACAAAATTTGTCAGGTATCCTTAAATCAGCCAAAAATACCCCATTTTAAGGGTGCCTTTTCAACATAAATTTGTTACGAAATTTAGCTCGCTACATAGTTTTTTGGAGCTACCCAATACAAATTTGAAGATCCGAACCATTAAAAATGAGTCAAAAACCCTTAAATTGAGAAAATCGCCTCCTTTAAGGATGATTTTTCTATATTTGCAAACCACAACAAAATTATGCCTATATTACGTTTTTCGGGACGCTGATCTCAAATTTCAAGGTGCTGAACGATTTTCGAAAATAGCAAATATTGAAAACTCATCCCTAAAGAAGGTGGTTTTACTAATTTAAGCATATTATACAAATTTCGCAGAAGAAAAATCTTCGGTTTTCAGAATCAGCAACCCAAAAGATCTTATTAAATCTTTTTTCATCTTGGTTGCCAACCCCCCCCCTCCCCCTTCCTTTTCTCCTTCTCCAAACAAATATGGAGTATCAGAGATTTGAATAAAATTTTTATAAACTAGTATTGTAATTCAATATAATATACTATGTGAACTTTCAAAAAACAGCCACTAATTTTTCCCTTTTCTCTTTTATCTATTCTTTTACAAAAACCTCCTATGGAACAACTATGGAAAATTTTATCCAATAATACCTAAAGGTTTACAAAGTAGTTTACTTTAGTTATATGACAGATAATTTTCAAATACAAAAAAAAAAAATTATTTTCATGACATCAGAGAGCTTTTTTTTTATTTTTCCAACCATCGTTTATTTTATAATATTATAAAAAATATCGAATTACTAATTTCCGTTTGCGAATCTGCGATGTCACTTTAAAGTAGTGGATTCAAAGTATCTTGCAATTTGAAAATGAATTTATTAAATGCAGAATAACATTTTTTAATTCGCAGATTTTAAAAAGTTTTATCTGATTATTGAATTTAGTTACTGACTGTAGTAATTAATTTTCAAAATTTTCAAAATTTTTACCTAATCAGCTTTTATGAATTTTAACTAATTTTCTGAACGTTATACAGATACTCAAAGACATTAACGTATAAAATTACAATTTAATTCGGTAGAAAATTTAGTATTATATATATATTATGTTCAAAAGCAAACACTGCATAATTATGATCTCATCAAGATGATTGCCAGAATATGTTGAGATTACTCTTTTCAAGATAGGATATCATAGTCCCTTCACATAAAAAACGTAAACATCTTTTTTTATCCTATAAATATACAGGGGCCCTCAATATTTCTCAAGTGCAAAAAAAAAAGGAAAGGAAAAAAAATATAATGCAAAAAGAAAACACGTATAATCGTTTCGCATCCCTAAGTTCAAATTTAGCAAAGACAAAGACCTTATGTCGCTAAAGGGGGAACAAAAGCAAACGTGCACGCTAAAATCAAACGGCGTCTCTGCAACAGCATACTTACACAGACGTACTCGTGTTTGAATACACACAGACACATATATTTATAAGTATAAACAGAACGCAGTAGAGTAGGGTCGAGCATGGCGCGGCAAATTTTATCCACCCACCCTTTGATAATGCACCCACACTCGTAAGCTCGAAAGTCTCGAAAGCTTTAAAGAAAAAGAAGGGAATAGGTGGAAACACCAATAAAATAGATAAAGACAAATGTAAAACAGGTTTAAAGCGCCGGCGCTTGCTAGTCATCGAGTAATATAATTCCCTTTGGGAAATCCAGGAAGGGGAGCTAAATAGAAAAAGAGGGTTGAAACTACTCTCGGCTTTTAGCCCCGGTAGCAGTAGTTCTCTGCCAGTCCCTTGACCGGCAGAGTTGCGAAAATTTCTATAAAGAAGTCCTTTTTTTTTATTTTTCTTTTATTTCCATTCGTACATATTATATATATTTATACTTACACATGCATAGCTCATATATAAATACACACCCTTGTTATGAATTTCGGCATACTAAGGAATATAATAAATATTGCTTTTTGATTGCATTAAAAATTAAAAAGACAAATGTGATTTTCACATAAATTAATGCGTGCAGTCTCAGAAATTTCGGTCAAAATAAGAATTTTGTTTGTGTGTGTGTGTGTGTGTGTTTATACCATGGAAAGCCGCATATGCATGTATATGTATAAATAAATATAATCAGTGTTTATAAGTGTTGGAAATATATATATATAAATGTGCGCGTAACATTAATAATTCACATGTTAGTTATTCCCGTACCTATATAGGTGGAAAACGAGGCAACTCGATGGTGTGCGTAATACGCGAAATCGGAAAGATGAGAAGGAAAATACAGGTTAAGAGGGAAAGTACGTAAAGAAAATAAAAAAAAGTAAATGAATTATATAAAAGGATAGATTACCACTTTTTTTTAAACTTTATTTACTTTATTTTTTTTTTTTTTTTTTACTTATATCTCTGCATAGATTTTTATGAGGTATTTTTCTTTTTTACTTGTATAGTAGCCTGGAACTTTGTGAATTTTTTTTGTTTTTTGAATAGCCCGGGGTGCAATTGACGCCATTATTAAAACGCAATTTGTTTCCGGCATTTTTGATTTGTGTTAGCTTTAAAATTGAATTAAATAGGAAGCAAAAATTTGATTCACATATTGACCGCATGATCTGAAAAGTTGAAAATTTTAAATTAGCAAATTATTACTATTAGCTGCCGAAAAAATAAAAAAAATTTTTTTTTCAATGGTTCCTAGGCTAATTTACATGTAAAAGAAAAGTATAAATGCATGCACTTAAAAAAAATGAGCACCCTTTATGTACAAGTGATGATTTCAGTTTTCTAAAGCTTTAAACCCTTTTAATATTTGGTTTTAGAAGCGTACACTAAACGTATATATAAAAAAGTAGGACATCAATGTAATGTTGAATAATTTTTAACGTTTCAAAACGAACGAGCTTGATTTAGAGAATTTAAGTTAAATTAAGTAAAATTTTGTTCAAGCATTAAGTATAAAGCTCAAAAATGAATGATGCTATAGGGTTTTGAAAATAATAACAATAAAATTAATGAATTCCCACGAGATTTTATGATTTTCCATTACATTGATGGAAGTTGTGTAATTTTTTGGGTTCTAAATGCATATTATAAAATTATATTAGACCATATGTTTATTTTATAGAGTTTAGATTAATTAAAATATATTTTTATTACATGCGCGTGAGACATTTAAAAGCTTATATTTGATTTTTAGAGTGCAATGTACCCTACACTCCGTTAAACACACAAATCGATTAATTATTACTGAGAATAACATTGCTCTGGAAAGTTTTGTTAATTTTATCTTTTATCCAATATTTTTATTTAGCTTTTTTAAAAAATTGACGATAATTTATTTGATTTTATTATTGGTTCGAGATAGGATCGTTCCGGTAGAATACAATGAAAATAATGAATCAATCAAGCCAAATGAAAGACTCTTTTCTTTTTTTATCTTGTATATCAATAAATTCAATTTTTTTATCTACCCACTGTTGATAGATAAATATTAAACAGGAAATTAATTAAAAAAAAGATAAATTTATACTGGAAAAAAGAATATTAGTTGGCAAGTTCACAATAAATTTTTTATTAAATTCACTTTTATTGAAAGCGCATTTGCCACCAAAATTTGGCAGCATTTTCGGCTACGTGTTTTTGATTTATTAGGTTCGCTTTTTTTTATCTTAATTTTGGCCCTTAGTTCGTTATTAATTCAGTTAATGCATATTTTACTTAACCAGCAATTATTTATAATAATGTGGACCAATATGCCTTGAACTCCCCTATTTTCCCAATGTTAATTCTTAAAAAAATAATTATATTTATTTTTTATCTCAAAATAATAATATTAATAATAATATTTATTAAAAAATGAATAATGCAAAACGGAAATTTGTTTTAGATTTGGAACTCATTTGAATATTTATATTCAACTTTTTATTTTTTCGATAGATTCAATATATTTACGCCATGTAATATTCATGAAGAAAAAAAAGCGATTTTCAATTTAGCAAAAAATTAATTAACTTTTAGTAAAAAAAAATTTACTTTACGAATTTTGATGCCTATTTAAAAAAAAAAAAAAAAAAATTTTGATTGAAATCATCACTTATAAAAATTTGATATTGCTTATTACAGTATTGTACGTACACACACAGGATACAAAAAAAAAACATATACAAAGAAAATTCTTTTATAAAACCTATACCGCAAAATAATCAATATATTTTATTTCTCTATACCTACCTACCTCTTTTATATATGTATATATAAAATGCCAAAATAATTTGATTTCAATTATATACATAGAAAGAGTTTTGGTGGTGTCGTGAGAAACGAAATTCATCATGGCGATGTATATTTGTACGTATGAAGAGAATATTTTAACATTATGAACTTTCATAGAATTTTCATTTTCAAATTCCTTTTCTATTATTATAATAATAATGCTTATATTTATTCGGATTATTCGGAATACTCGTCTGAAACTCAATTTTATTTGACATAATAATAATAATGTATTTTCATGCAGAGTTCAAATTTATATTTACAGATCTATCTCAAATTTACTATCAATTTTTTTTTATCTTTATTTTTTTTATCGCAAAACTTTTATACAGAATTTATAATTTAAATTAAAAAGTATGTCGAAAATTAGAAGTTTATGATAAATCATTAAAGTTTACAGCATTAAGCTTTAAAATTTTATATACTTTACCTACTTTTCAGTTACGAAATTATTAATTATTCTTTTTATTTACATTGGTAATTTTGCTCCAGATAATTTTTACGCACTGTATTTATTTTAAAAGGGAAGAAAATAATTAATGACTGTTACAAGGGTGCGAGGCGTGCAAATGATAATCATCTTTTTTTCCTTTGTAAAGCTTTTTGTCCCCTTTAATGCCTCTTTATGAAAATCTAAAAAATAAAATTTTTCTCGCAAGTAAAATGAATTCTCTAGCTTATATATTTGTTCAACATAACTTGATGAGTTTAAAAAAAAAACTCGCGAGTTAGCGATGCTTTTTGATATATTATAAGACATGAAAGTTATCATTAGCTAGTATAGATTAAACTTATAATAATATAGCTTTACCTTGCTATATCCGTCAGTAACTTCGTTAAAAACATCATGCGTTTCGAAACTTGCTAGTTTCATCATCAGGGAATAAAATACTTCAAAACACTTCACATACTTTACACTACACTATAAAAAATATAGAGAAAAAAAATATATTGCCAAGCTATGCGAAGTTGGCGCAACCTAAGCGCGAAGGTAAATACGGCGAAGCGAATATTTACTTGAATCAACTTAAACAGTGACTTGACGGGAGACCTCCTGAAAGCAAGCTTCTTTCAGCAAAATATTAACTTGTTATAAAAAATGTAATTGGGCTAATTTAAGCTAATTCGTATTTGTTATATCCAAATATAGCATTGAAATAAATTCAAGCTAAAAAAAATATAGTACAAGCCCGTAAACATAATATACTCCCTGATTTAGGGAGTTATAACTCCCTGAAATTTCTTTCATCTCCTCGAATACCTTCGGGATGAAAATGGACCGTACCAGGGAAAACTGATATCCTGGAGGCGAAATTTTTAATTTTTCATCCTAAACAATTTTCCAGATTTCCAATATGGCGGACAAAAAAACATGAAAATAAAAACTTTCTACGTTACCTGGGGGTTTTCGGGGTCGAGAAAAACGTTTTTATAAATGAAAATTTTAATTTTTTTGTCCCAGCATATTTTCCAAATTCTTCAAGATGGCGGACCAAAAAACATGTAAATAAAAACTTCATAAAAACGTTTTTCTCGACCTTTAAACCCCCTGGCAATGTAAAAAGTTAATTCTAAAATGTTTTTTGGTTCTCCATATTGGAAAATTGGAAAATATGCTGGGGCAAAAAAATTAAAATTTTCCTTCATAAAAACGTTTTTCTCGACCCCGAAAACCCTCTGGCAATGTAAAAAGCTTATTTTAAAATGTTTTTTGGTCCGCCATCTTGGAAAATTGGGAAATATGCTGGGGCAAAAAAATTAAAATTTTCATTCTTAAAAACGTTTTTCTCAACCTCGAAAACCGTCTGGCAATGTAAAAAGCTTATTCTGAAATGTTTTTTGGTCCGCCATATTGGAAAATTGGAAAATTGTTTTGAATGAAAAATTAAAAATTTTGCCGCCAGGATATCAGTTTTTCCTCGTACGGTCCATTTTCATCCCGTAGGTATTCGAGGAGATGATAGAAATTTCAGGGAGTTATAACTAATACGTAAGTCAAATATATAATTACCGGATTCAGCCTAATATTAAGTTGACCTGAGTCTAAAAGACAGCTATTTTAACAAATATACGTCAGCTGACTCAAGGTTGGGATGCATTGATTTAACCCCGCTAACTTGAATCAAGGGATTATTCACTTTCGGGGAGTTAATGGGTACGAAGTTAATATTAACTTCTTGAAATTTTGTTATTTTTTATAGTGTAGTTTTGCTCTAAACTATTATACGAGCGCGCCTTATGCCTGGCACCACACTGGATATGACGTTTTTAACGAAGTTACTGACGGATATAGCAAGGTAAAGCTATATTATAACTGTAATAGCTAACTTGTACACCTTAACCCATTAACGCCTATTCGACACATTCAAGCCATTAGAATTTTTTTCAATGAAAAAATCAGTATTTTGAGCTAAAAATGTTACTTAGTAGGTAATCGGGGCTGCTCTTTTTGTTTCCGAAGTCCGTGCAACCCCTAGAAAATGTTATATCATCCCCTAAATGTGGGGTAATTTTTTTATAATTTTTAGACGTTATTTAAATTAATATAATGGGAACAAAAATTTTTCATGGCATGGAAAAAAAATAAATTTATGCCAATTTTTTATCCTCAACCCCTTGAATGGGGTAAGGGGTGGTTCTGTAGCATTTAAGAAAAAATGAATATTTTGGGCTAAAATTATCATTCAGTAGGTATTTTTGCCGACTATTTTCATTTCTGAAGTCAGTTTCTACATACAACCCCTAAAAAATAAGATATCACCCCCTTTTGCATCGAAATAATAATGTAATATTTACCTTAGATTTAGGGGATGATATCTTATTTTATAGGGGTCGTATGTAAAAACCGACTTCAGAAATGAAAATAGTGCGCAAAAACACCTAGGATGACAATTTTAGCCCAAATTATTTATTTTTTCTGTCATGATACAAATCCACCCCTTACCCCATTCAAGGGGTTGATGATCAAAAATTGGCACAAATTCATTTTTTTTATGTTCCTGATAGTCCCATATTAAGTTTTTAATGCCGTGAAACATGTTTTGTGCCCATTATATTAATTTAAATCAGGTCTAAAAATTATAAAAAAGTACCCCACTTTTAGGGGATGGTATAACATTTTCTAGGGGTTGTACGATAAAACAGACTTCGGAATTAAAAAGAGCAGCCCCGGTTATCTACTAGGTAACATTTTTAGCTCAAAATATAGATTTTTTCATTAAAAAAAATTCAAATGGCTTAAAAGTGTCGATTAGGCGTTAATGGGTTAACAAAATGTTTTTTAAATCAACGATTAAAAATTTCTAATATTCAGCTCTATTTATATCTTTCAGCAAACATTTTAGTATGAACGGAAATTTTTTGTCAGTTTTAAGGAAACTTTGCAGAAACTTATAATTGGTTTGTTTTCCCACAAACGAAATGCATCAAGTATGTTAACTAAAAATAAATGTTAGGTAGAATAATATTATATACTAGCAACAATATTATTATTAGAATAATAATAACCTTACAATTAGTAGTTTAGTAATCAGACCTGCTAATTTTATACTTTGTAATCATTATCTTAGATAATAATACATAGATGTTATTATAAGTATCTAATTCCAAATTATTTTTATTTCCTAGGACTAAATTATTCTAAGTCTTTAAATCAAAGTCATTCTATCTCCCAAAAATTGAATTGAAGTCCCATTTGATCCCCCTCCTTGAATCGGACACATTTGACCCCACCCCCTCAGTTTTCAGATTCACCAAGTAACCCCTCCTTTTAAACGTGTTTCTTTTTACAATTCCAATTGATTCATTATTTTCGTTTACATTTAGTATTTTAAGGCTGAATAGAGTCCCTCCCTGCTTTTTGCATGAGGAACATCCACCAGAGGCCCAGTGCAAGCTTTCTCTCCTATTGCAACAGCGTATTGTCTTGAACTGGAGGTATTGAATGCGTCACACGGTATTTGCGTGTACACTCTATCATGAGGTTAGAAGTAACATAGGACTTTGGATAGTGTACATGACATTTAAAGAGAAAACCCCACGCGGGGAAAAACCTGGAGGGAATTTTAATTGATTGTAGGTAGGAGTAAACTATAGCTATTGGTGTTTCAGGGCATTTCCCATCCCCTCAAGGTGTATCTTATTTTTTTTATAGTTAATTTTTTATGAAATTAAATGCTGTGCCCGAAATAAGTTCCTAAGCTAGCCGTAGTAATATAAAAGAAGTTTTTCAGAAAAAAAGTCTGCTATAGCAGGGAGGCGAACCTAGGATTTTGTTGTTATAAGGCACAAGCGCTGCTCCCTGGACTACGACTGCAATCTTACTACTTGTATATTTATACAATTACAAATTGATTTCAATTGCGAGAAAAATTTTAATTTACATAATTCATTTACCCTTATTTAGGAAACCCTGACTTTGTAATATAACTTTTTTTACTGGTTGATGTTAATGAGAACATGGATAAACTCTAAAAAAAATAACATTGCAAAATATTTTTTTAGTTTTTAATGAAGCTCTCCGTAAATTTAAAACTTTAGTTTTTTATTTTTTTTATAGGTAAACAAAATAAGCTAAATTCATTTACTATCGTCGTATAATTTATTAATTTTTTTCGAGATTTTTATATAATATTAAACCTATTTTTATCAAACTTTTCCCAATAGATAAATAATTTTGATTTCTTATTAAATATTAAAACGTAAAAAAATGATAGGTAGCTGAAAAGTAGGTCAAATGCTGATATATTTTTCATAAGACGTTAATTTTTAATAAGATAAGCGAATATAAAATTCTCAATGTTTTTTTTGCGTGTTTTTTCTAACACATAGAGAAGCACATTGGTAAACTATTTTATAAAGAATTAATAAACTTTTATTTTCCTCAAATTCCAATAGTACTTGAAAATTTTTTCAAAAACAATATTTGAATATTTAAAATATATAAGGAAAAAAAATTTTTATTTTCTACCTGATGTTACATAAAAATAAATATTCTCAAATTTTCCTCATGCATGTATATTACATTATATTGTAGTACTTGGTGGTGCAAAACTCATATACTTATACTCTAGATAGTAAAAGAGGTGATTTTATAGTCTTCCCTTTTGTAAATGTAGTTTTCTCTTCTCTTCTACACACACAAACACACACTATAATACTGTATATGTAGTATATATATTTGCAAACATATATACACAACTCTCTCATTTTCCTCGTGAATATTTAAAGAGCACACCGGCAACAGCAGCCCTTCTGGAATTGAAGGTACCGCAATAGCCCAGCAGTAACAGCAGCAACAACCTATCCAATATAATATATCCTATATATATAGAGAAGCAAAACAACGACAGAAAAAAAAGTATCTTTTAGCCGAAAAATTTCACATCGGAAAATAAAGAAACTTCAAATTACACATATATATATATATATATGTACTAACGTTACAACTACAACAGCTAAATTTAACATAAAATAAGGAAGAGAAGAAAAAGATATAAAACGTATAATAAAACATCGCAATACAAACCTATATATAACATGCATATATGTATATATTTATAAGACATATATAAACTAACATGAAGGAAAAAAAGTCATCGAGAGGGTGGCAAGAAATAAAAAAAACAGCCTGTCGAAACTTAAAGAAATAGCGTTTGTACGAAGTGGATTGACCCAAGGCACGATAGAGCGGCTCGAGGCAAAGTTATTCTAGCCTCGAGGCGACTCGAAAACAAATATAAACATCAAATATAAGAAATGCTTAGGGTCTGTATATTCCTATTAACTTCATGGTGGTTATTGGCGTTACCGGCCCTAGGGGTCCCGGACCCCCGTGGCAGCGACGACGGTAAGAATCATTTTCATTTTTATTAACTTCTATTTTATATTCCAAATAATTTTCTGAATCTCTTAAAAAAATTCACGCCGTTATCAATGATTTTTTAAAAGCTGAATTCAAGCTCGAGTAAATTAGATTTAAATCTTTTCCTCGTGCTTCGTGCTTTTTAATCTCGTTGACGATATCCACACCATTTGCTTCGAATAGGTTTTATTTACTGTTTACCTTTAATGGTATTAATTTTTTAAGAGACGATTTAGAAAAAGATTTGTAATTTGAACTCTTTTTATGCGTAAGATCTTCATTTTAAATGACACGTATCACTGAATTTTTAACGTCATCAAATTTTGTAATAAACTTTAAATAGGTACATAATTAATCCAAACAATAACTTGAAATTATCGCATGTTTTCATTTCTTCGGACAATATAATAAACAAAAGTTTTGTTATTACAGTAAACAGCCACAAGCGATAACTTTATTATGAATTCAAGATTAAAAATAACAATTTTTATAGATTTTTAGGTAAAACTTTTTCAACAATTAGTAGTAAAAAGATACAAACATTTGTTTTGAACAGAAAATAATTAAGAAAAACTTTAGCTAGTATAAAAAAATTCTATTTTAAAATAATATTCTTTTTTCTTTATAAAAATAAGAATTCAAAACTTGTAGGATAAAATAAAATATTTTTTCTTTTATTAAACTAACTTTTTTCGCCTAATAAATAATAAAATAAATTGCAAACTTTTGGTTTACTTGAACTACTGAAATTATTTTTGTTATTCCAAATACTGAGCTTGCAAGGAAAGTATCCGAATTATTTTCATACTTCAATCTATTGATATTTAAGTTTCCCTCGTTCAGAAAAATTAGATCAATTTAAATTTTTGTCAGTATAAAAATTGCCAAATGTTGCTAAACATTTTTTGTCTGGTATGAATTATACTTCAAAATCCTAGCGATTCTATACTTAAAAAAAAATTCTGTAAAAAATTAAATTACCACATCAGCAGAAAAATGGCGCTGACGCTTTGAAAAGAGCAAGCATGGCTCTAATGAAGGATTAAATATATAAAATAAAATTCTTACTCCAATTTATGCAAGATTATATATTATGCTAAAAATAAAACCATCATTTTTATTCTATTAATGCTTTGTTTCAAATTATTTAATATTTTATAATTATAAATCTAACTTAATTTAATGAAATTAAATTTTTTTTTATTCAAGTCATAAAATCCTTTTGAAACATTTTTTACTTCTATTTGAAGTTAATTTAATACTCTAAAAGAAAAAAAAACGTTTGAAATAATTTTAAAAAACTTATCGTAAAAAAGTAAAAATTAACTTTAAAGAGAAATAAGCTGCTTGTCAAAGGGTAATCTTTTAATGCGTTCCATTTTCATTACAGAAATATGTTATAGATTTCTAGCATAAAGTTATATAAATAAATAAATATTTATCATAAAATAAAAAAAAAAACACTTTTCTAATTTAGGACTTAGGTAAAGACATAAAAACTTTTCCGACGGATAAGACAATCATAACAAAATTCCTCATTCCTTATAATTTTCTTGTAAATTAAACTTTTACAAAGTAAATTTCTCCATAAAGTATATTCAAATATATATATGAACTTTAATTTATGTATAATAAGATCTTTCTAGACGGTTTAATTGATTTTGTGACATTGGGCGAGAAGCTAATGGTTTTGAAATTGAAGATATCAAGAGGAAAGGTTCTCTCTCTATATCGATAAAATGTCTTTTAGATTTCGAGACAGATTATATACTATATTCTGTATTATGTTACTTAATATAATAAAAAACATAGAAAAAGCATTTTTTATCTTTTTATCTTTTATGCTCTAAGAAATTTATTTTTACTTTTTTTTAAACTTGTGGATATATGAGTAAATCTACTGGAGCCCAGCATATTTTAAAAAATTAGACTTTCATGACAAAGAAAAAGTACGATTGGTCCTTTGAGCCGGATTTTTTTTATAAATTGATAAATTTTTGAACGTGTATATACATCGGTTACTATCCGGACTAAAAATTCTGTTTTCTTCGGATTTTGGCGTGAGAAACTTTTAATTTACTCTGTACCTGAAAAATTTCCTGAAAAGCCGAAACTTGATCCGTACGAACGATAAAAAATCCAAAGTTTTAGAGACAAACCAGTCGAAAATTCGGGTAACTCAACTTTTGAGACAAATAAAGTGTCTAAATCTCGTAAAATTTAGTAAAAAAGTACAAGAGTAACTCGTATAGATCTTAAAATTGAAATAAAATTAGCTTTATTTTTTCATTATTTTGATATTCTTTTTCGCTTTTATAAAGTTTAAGAAGAAAGGAAATTTTGTTATTGTGTAGAATAAAAAGGTAATGAATAAAAAATTGAAATATACATTATAAATAGGATAATATATAAAATATAAAATTATATATTGTATAATAAATGAAAAAGTGTTAACAGGTTTATATTGAATTTAAAGATTTTTATTATTTATAAACTAATGATTTTATAATGTTAATGTACAGTTAAACTTTAATTTCGCTGCGAAATATTTTATTTGTACCTGTTGAATGAAAATGCTAAATTATTTAAATTAAATCAATATAAACGTTACAAAATCTTTTAAAATATTCAATTTTAAATTTTATTATTTATCTTTACATCAAAAATCAAATTAATTATTATCTATTTAAATATTAACTTGCCAGATAATTCAATATTAAAACATAAATTATATATTGGTTTTTCATTATGTCTTATCTATATTCTTCTTTAATTTTACCAATTAGACAGAAATAAATTAGAAAATGGAATAAAAAAAATTATTAAGATTGATTAATTAAAAGTCTTGTAAATTAAATAATTTTATGCAGGAATTAATTTCTATCAATATTTAACGCTCTTTTGTATTTCGTCTAACTCACAAGGGGAGACAACCAGACATTGGACGCCAAATCACAGCCTTTCGTTACAGCTGATTTTATTATGTTTGGGAAATGTCCCCGATACCCTCTGATACTCCTCCTGGACCTAAACATACAAGGACCTGCGTTATAAGATAGAAGTTCTTGGATTATCATCCAAATATTGTTGTCACCTTACTATTTCACCCAAAAACTTTCAATTAGTCTCATTTTTTCGGCTGAGTGCTACCTTCAAAGCCTTCAAAAACGCAATTTTTTATCACAAACTATTTCACTGTTATAACTAGATCATTGCTAACAATGTTAGACCGTGCGAAGCATACCAACAAACGAATTTTATTTCTGAATTAAAATATTTTTAATTGGTTATGTTAGTTGAAATAAATAATAAAATTCATTTATTTATAAACAATGATAATGTATAAAACATTTTATATGTATATTTACATTATAATATAATGGATCTACTCGGAACCTACACATTTCGAACCTGCACATCTATTTTCTTACACATTTTATTACGCGAAAAAAATATTACACATTAAATAAATTACCAAAATAAATCTTACACAAGTGTAGGAAAATTAATAATTAAATATTTTGTATATTTTTATAATTTTCATATTGTTATGCAATTAAAATATATAAAATATTTAATTATTAATTTTCCTACACTTGTGTAAGATTTATTTTGGTAATTTATTTAATGTGTAATATTTTTTTCGTGTAATAAAATGTGTAAGAAAATAGATGTGCAAGTTCGAAATGTGTAGGTTCCGAGTAGATCCATTAATTAGATGTATATTAAAAATAATAAATTTAATTAACTAATTTTTTGATTAAATAAAATATATTTTTGATATGTGTTTTAAATAATATTTTATTCTTTAACTGCGGTTTTGATGTTGTTTAAAGATTTTATGAAATTTTGTTTTACTTAAAAAACTGAATATTTTCCACCGAATATTCGTTTTTTTTGTCCTAAAAGTCCCATTTGTAAAGTTAAAAGTTCATTTTTTCAAATATATTGGGCCGCCATCTTGGAAAATCGGAAAATATACTTGTGTGGAAAATGAAAAATTTTACCCCTAGGGTATCTGCTTCTACCTGGATTAATTATTTTCATCTTAAAAGTCATCTATCATGTTTTATGTTTTATGTTCGATATTTTGTGTTTTTAACGCCCATGTAATGTCAAAAATTTATTTTTTTAAGTTTTTCGGTTCGTTATATTGACAAAACGGAAAATTTTTTAGGCCAAAAAATTTGATATTTTCCACCGAATATTTGTTTTTCTTGCCCTAAAAAATCCCTATGTAAAGTTAAAAGTTCATTTTTTCAAGTTTTTTGGTTCGTTATCTTGGAAAATCGGAAAATTTTTTAGGTTAAAAAACTGAATATTTTCCACCGAATATTCGTTTTTTTGTCCTAAAAACCCCCTTTGTAAAGTTAAAAAACTTTATTTTTTCAAGTTTTTTGGTCCGCCATCTTGGAAAATCGGGAAATATTTAGGGTTGAAAAATTGGATATTTTCTACCGAATATTTGTTTTTCTTGACCTAAAAATCTCCTTGTAATGTTAAAAGTTCATTTTTTCAAATTTATCAGGCCGCCATCTTGGAAAATCGGAAAATATATTCGTGCGGAAAATGAAAAATTATACCTCCAGGGTATCCGCTTCAACCTGGATTGATTATTTTCATCCTGAAAGTGCTTATTTTATCATGTTTTATGTCTTATAATCGACATTTTGTGTTTTTAACGCTGTTATTTCCGTAAATTGATAATAATTTCGGTACTATATTTTCGATTTGGCTCAAAATCAATACAGTTCATGTTGGTCTTATATCTAACTTATATATAAATTTTGAACCTAATCGGAGATCACTGTGACTTTAGCGAGTGCGAACAATAGCGACATTTTGTAATTAATAAATCAAATGCCTAGTTTTGGCCCAAAATGCTCAATTTTTAAATTGCTGGCAAAATTGCAATTTTCGATAAAAACAAGGTCTCAAGTTTTCAAAAACTTTTTACTTGTTTCTTTTTTATAATCTTTGCTGACAAAATTTCATTTCGGATCAACACTTTGAAATATAAAATATTCATAATTATAATTAATTTGATTTTTAAGTAATCTTAAGGCTGTTTTTGACATTATAATAATAAGCTCCAAGAATATAGCTGCAGGGTGTGTCCTAATTATAGAGTAAAAAAAGCTCTTAAAAAAAAGAAAAAAGAAAAGGAAAGAAAGTACATTATACTCGTTAGAAGAGAGTAATTCATAATTTATGAATATCTTATTTGATAAAGTAATTGCGTAATAAAGAATTTTTAATTATGATAAAGGAAAATCGGTTATTGTTATACATAAGTGATATAAGCATAATACCTTTCCCTCGTTACTGGTTTATTCATGAAGATCGTAAGTATAGAGTTGAGAAGGTAATTAATGATATAAATTGAAGTATCATGCTCTTATACATATTACATATACCTGACCAATTTTAGCCTATATAACTTGTAAACATGGTTAGATTAATTAGATTATAAAGAGAAAATAGCAGCTAAAGATATATGCATCAACAAGTGTAAAGCTAATCAATTTTTAACAAACTATAAAAACTCAAAAAAAAGCTCTATATACATAGAAGCAATCCTTATCTTTTTAAAAGTTATACCTATGTATTTTTTATGCACCCTTACTTAATACGTTTTTATAAATAATAAATATTCGGATATTTTATGCATAACTTTTATTATTATTTAATCATATTTTTCCTTCACGTACCCTACATTTTCTTTTAATGATTAATGATCTTTCACTGCACAGTGTGCTTTCATTCTGTTATGTATATAATATACATGAAACTTTTTACTTATTTATCAACTAGATTTTATGCTCTCTGTACTATTTAAAATTATGGAATTCCTCAACGTCCAAATTATTAAATATACATGGGATTAAATAATATGCTATTAATTAATAATTATTTAATCATTCTATATGGCAATTCCATGCAATTTATTTACGAATTCATTTTTTTCCCTCTGGGTTAGTTTATGCAAACTTAGATTTTTTTAGTTCATGGGCGTTTTGGACCCAAATTATTTAGTATTTAATCGGCTAATCAAAAATAATTCCGGTTACATTTATTTTGCCCATATGTTAAAAATCAGTTTTACTTTTTTCCCAATATTTTATGTTTTTAGCTCAATTTTTTTCTCCCCCAGAACCAAATATTACAATGAATTTTTTCGTTAATTTTTTTGCTAAATTACAATTTGTCATTTTATAATTTTTATTTATATGAAACCCAAGCCTAGTTTTAAAAAATCATTAACTTAAGTCGGCAGCATTCTTTGAAGACTAAGGGTTGGCATATTTATTAAAATAAGAAAAAAATCTTATTTGATAAGGGTAAAACATTGAAGCTGAAGTTTAAAATTTTTTTATTCCAGCCTTCGATTTATTTTAAGAAGAAAAAAAAATAAGTTTATATATTCATCATCTTTCTTATATATAGCGTAGGCTGTACATTATGCAAAAGAGAAGTAAAACTTTCAAAAGTTGTGGAAAGACTACTTGAAATGAAAGTTTTAGTTTTTATGCTATAAAGTGTTATATCGGTATACTTTATTTATACACATAGACACAGACATTTTCATTCATTACGTAAGAATTCAAACTACAACACAATGCTTTGTTATACTGACTAAAAATATAATTTTATATAGGAAAAACTTTTACTATATACACATTAATATATAATGCATAATAGAATATTAAATGGAAAAAAAATTTATACAGCTATACTTTTTATAAAAAAGTTTTAATTTTATAATTTTATGTAACTATAAAACAAAAGTATTCTTTTTTTTTCTCATTTTTAATCTTTTAATGACTTTTTAAGTTTAAATTTTTATGAATTACTATTTTTTTTCTAAAATATTAAGCGAATTTGCTTTTTTGACTTTAATTTTTACTAGCAAATTTTCCCATTTTCACAAACTACTAAATTTGTTTCAGTCAGTTTTAAAAAATACACTTTTTTAGCTATTTATTGTGACAATATTCAGTTCAAACCTTTCCCACTCTAACAAAACAAAAATGCGGCGCCGTTATTTTAATAACTTTAGGCCCATCTTTTAGAAATGAGGAAAAGTTGGACTCGATAGCGAATTTAGGTTTCAAATACGTTTGGCACTGCACTGGTAAATTCTTAGTACAACAATCATTGATTCTCTAGGCTTCGTGAGATCTGGCTCAGATCTCAGGTAACTCCCCCTACAGCTTAACCTCCTCAAAACTCGCAGACTAGTAGTTCAAATGTTCACTTCAGTGAGTATAATATTAATTGACTAGCCAACCATAACAGCCTTTTAACATCTCAAAAGGGCTTGAAAATTGGCTTTTTAAATGCCACCTCACCAAAAAAACACATATGCAGAAACATCTAGCAAACCATAATTCCTATGATATCTTTGGTGTTGCAAAAACTCGATTAGGTCCTAAATTAAATGATAAAATCATTCAGGTAGCTGGTTACAGTGTCATAAGGCAGGACCGTAATGTTAGGGGAGGGGGACCTTTTCTATATATTAAGGTTGGTATCAAAGCAAAATTATTATTCAAATCCAATACTGAGCATGTAAATAAGCCCTTGAAACCAGAGTAAATTTTTTGCTCAGTATGGGAAGGTTCCTCTACCCCTACATTAATTGTATTGGTTTATCGCCCCCCAGACGTATCCATCAGGTTAGATAGGCAACTGATACAATTATTTCTTTCCACATCTTCAGATTTCAGTCATAATGCTGCAATCGGTGACTGGAATGACGACATGCTAGCACCAAGTGATTCTGATGCAGGCTTTCTTAGTGGTATTTTGAGTCAGCTTTTACTGAAATTAGTTCCCACTGGTCCATAATATAAGGTTTCTAAAAGAAGTAACTAATATTTTTTGTCCATATATAATGTACCGTTGGGTACAAATCTAATAAATATAAATTATCGGAATTATGTCTAGACGAAATTATAAGAAATAAAATAATATGATATTATAATTAAAAATGCTTCATCAGCGTCATTATTCCGAGAAATCACACGCGCAAGAAAGTTCATAAGACCTCACACGAAGTACTCAAGGTGGGAATAAAACAACCCCACTCAGACACGTGACAAGCCTATGATTGGAGGCATTGTTACTAAGGACACGAAATTTTCCGCGTTAGCCAATCACGCGCAAGTCATCTCTCTTCTATTTTCACAAACGTAAGCCTTTAAAAGTTCTCGCGGAAGCTCCTGACTGGCAGAGCTTGGGACCATGTAGTCCCTTAGAGAGAACTGACTTACGTTAGAAAAGATAAACAATCGAATCAACAGACTAACTTGTACTCAGGGTAATCTCTCTCTCTAACGCTAATTAAGAGGTCTAAGCACGGCAAATAATATTTCAAGTCAGTAAACCAGCATTTAGTAATAATAAAAGGACTTAGTTATTTCGAAATCCTGTCACCAGTGAATGAGTTTGGCCAACGGGCTAAACCTGAATTAAAATATCCTATTTTTGTATTTATTCAACATCAAACACTACAATAATACATTGTCTGATACTGATGACTTGTCTGATAATGATAATGAATTATTATATACTGGTAAATCGCCTGATAACAATAAATTGTCTGAAAATAAATTAGTTAATGACACTTGGATAGATACGATTTTTTACTAACTTTTCCAAGTAGAAATGACATCATTACTGCTACTATCGATGTTTTTTTTATCCATAACAGATAATGAATACTATACATACATAAGCATCAATAAAATTACACCTAAAAACCTAAATTCTTATTTGCGTGATCAGGACTGGTCAATTTTTGCAACTGATGACAAATTTGATGCTAAGCAAGGTCTTGCTCTATTAATAGACAATTTACAGAAATCAGTAAATTTTCTAACGCCAAACAAAAAATTGAATCCTAAAAAATCCTTATATCCTTGGATCAATACTGTACTTAAGCTTCTCACTTCAAAGTGAGATGCTACCTGCAGATGTTAAGAAAGGACAGATTCACGATATTTATTTAATGAGTATCTCACCCAGTCAGCCTAGCTAAGTTGACTCGGACAAAATCTGAGATTGCCCATTGCGCCTATATGCACAACCGTATTTGTTATACCTTAGGCACTAATAAAAACATTTATATATTGAAATGAGGAAATTGGGTTTATTCCCCAAACCTAGTGCTGTACTTCAAGGGTTTCTACCTGAAGAGTTTATCTCTTATTCTTCTCAAATCTCTTTCTCTTCATCAGAGGACCCAACATCTTTTAATCAAATCTGACTGGCTCCTCTAGATGGATTTACCTTTAAAGAAGTTACAGTTAATGACGTCATCTTAGTAGTCTCTTATTTTCAGTCTCAAACCAAAGGTAAAGATGGGATTCCCCAAAGCGTAATTGCTAAAACACTACCATCGATTGCTAGGCATATTACTAAATTATTCAATGCATCATTAAAATATGGTACCTTTCCTAAAGCCAGGAAAAGATCTCGCATTTTGACTCTTAAAAAGGTTTCAATACTGTCATTCCACTCAGATTTCAGACTTATTGCCTTGTTATGTTTTCGATCTTTCAAAAGTCTTGGAGAAACTGGCTCATGATCATATGGTAAATTTCCTAAAAAAGTCAAAAACCCTTAATGTATTTCAAGCAAGTTTCAGAAAACATCATTCTAAAAATTAACAGATGACATCCGTTTAGGCAAGGAAAATCAGTTGGCTAACCTGTTACTACAGTTCGATTTCTCTAAGGCTTTTGATAATGTGTTACCTTCCAGGCTTCTCATAAAATTTCAGAAAATTGGTTTCTCAATGTCTGATTTAAAGTTGTTTTGATTATATCTCTTCGGTCGTTTGATAAAATTTTAAGATTACTATATGCAGATGACTTACTGCATGATGACATCTGCCCAAGTACTTGTGAATCAGATTCAAAAAGGCATCCGTCTTTTATCTGATGCAGCTCATAAAGTGTAGTTTGGATTGAACTTAATGTACTCTCTCTAAACATCTAAAAGACTGTGGCAATTGTCTTCAAAACGCCTCACACGGTTAGGCTCTTCAAAAAGTTAGGTATTATTGATATTTCAGTTAATAGTAAAGGTAATAGGCAGTAAATGCCGTTGAATTTGTAGAAGAAGTTCTGCGGTAACTAATGTGAGCCCCCCAAAACGTTATTTTGAGAACTAAAAGAAAGTTGTGATTCAAAAGCTTGATTGTGCAGAATGGTACTAATAACTTTAATAAAAATATCTAATTTATTTAAAATATTAATTTCAGACTATGTAAAGAATTAAAATTTAATTAAATTTAAGATAGTTAATAAAAATTGAGTGGTTTCAAATTTACAATAAAATTTAAAAACTTTTAAAAAGTAAGACTGTGGAGCTAAAGTTATTGGAAAATTATAAGCCCAAAACCCTAATAACCGATTTAGAGCCGAAAATACTATAAAAACTTATTTTAGTCCAGATGGTACGATATAATAATATTTGAAGAAAAAAAAGTAGGTATATATATATATTTGTTTTATGAAGATTAGAGGCAGCATGTGCGCTTTAACTTTTGTTATGCGAAAACTTTTTCTAATTATCTGTACTAGTTAATTAAGTTTTGAATGCTAATTTTTGAAGAGTTAATTAATACGATACTGAAACTCTAAGGTATAACAAGTTATATTGTATAAAATAAATTATAGATATTAATCGGTTCATATCAGCAAAACCCATTTAACTTAGTTTTATATTGATTTTAGTTGAAGCAGATGTTAAACATATGTTAAGAAATTCGAGCCAAGGGTGAAAATAAAAGAACCGTGTCGTTATAAAAAAGTTATTAGCACTTGGATTAGCCACCTTTATTTAGTCTTAAAAAATAAATGACATTCATTCAAATAAATGATTGACTTTTATAATCTGAGTAAAGGACATTAGTTGAATTAAACGTCCCCTCTATTCCATAATAATGATTGATCAGAAAGTTTGAAATAATAATTATTAATTTGGACCTTGTGTTATTAATCATAACAAGAACATCTTTTAGTTACTAAAAGCTTCTGAAAATAATTTATAACTTGGTAGTTGGTAGTTGGGTAAACTTTTTAAATGCATTAATCTTTATTATAAATCTTAAAACACATTACTTTTTAAGTTTTAATGATTCAGTAGTTAAATGTAATAAAATTTAATATCTCCGATTTAGATTTAAATCTTATCGAATGAAATGTTGCTAAAAAGCATTTGGTTTTATTAGATAAAAAATACGGCAGTTTTTGTCCTTTTTTAAAATCTTTTTGCACTTGTAAATACCTTTTTAATTTGTTTTTTGTGTATACCGAAGTGAAAAAGGATTAAAATAAAGGATTTAGTTCCCTACACAGCACTGCATTAAAATGTATAATCAAATTACGTGTTGTAAAATCTCAAAAAAACAATCCTTTTTGATTTTACAAATGTTTTTGTGCTTTTAAAAACTGCAAAAATACACGAGAAACTTTCCAGATATGGCGAATCGTAAAAAAGTTTATGTGAACATATGCGATTTTCTTATTTAGCTTTTTTAATTTTGGTTTTTAATTTCACACTGGCTCATTTATGTAAAGAATAAACGCATTTAATTAAATGTTCCTAACTTTTAATAAAAAAAACACTAAAATCCAGATTATACCATAACAGACCATTAGATGGCATTCACATTCGAAAATAATAGTTTTAGAATTTTAGAAATCCAGGTTTCTTGTGTATTTTATGAAATAAAAATATTTTAAAAAATAAGCTTTTAAAGTATTCTCAAGAGTCTAGTGATTCAAAGCTTTGCCTACATATTTGTGTTTACATCAAATGTATTGAGAAAACTTTTCTCAAATATATATAAAAAGATTTTTTTTTCTTTTAATTAATAATAAATGTAATATTTTCTCTACTTTTCTATTTTATTTTTATTTTTTTATACAAATGAAAAAAAAATGGTTAAGATAGGATTTTCAGCTAAAAAATATAAAATAAAAGTAAAAAAATGTAGTTTTTCTGTTACTAAAAAAGTTCATCAATTATTCAAACATAGTCCCGGGATAATCTCTCCTTTTTTTTTATACTGGGAAATAAAAAAAAGAAAATTAAAAAACTTACCTTTTATAAAACTTGTATTTTATTTACTTTTTTGTGAAATATATAAAAAAAAGTAAAAAATATTATTATTTTTCTTGATTTTTACAGTAATTAAAATACAAATTAATCTACTTAAACACGAAAGTAACCATAAAGGGATTATGTAGCATTGAATTTAAAAGCAAAAAAATACTATTTATACAAAAATTTTTCTTCTCTTGAAAACCTTATACAGTTGAACCAATTGTTTTTTTATTTCAAGTTTTATAAAATATTATAAAATATGCTTGATGGAAAAAAATGAAATTAAAATTTGCAATTCAAAAAAAAGTTTTTAATTAAAAAACTCATATTACACATATACTTTTTTATTTTAATTAGAATTTTTCGTTGACATAATTATATGAAGCAATTTTTGTTTTAATCATAAAAGTAAAAATCGTTAAAATAACCCTCCTTTTTAGGAAAGCCAGAGTTATCCTTAGGGGAGATCAGCAATATTCGGAAATACGTAGGTGTTGGGAAAAACACCTATTGGGTGAAAAACTAAACTATTTCACAGGACGAATCCCGAGCTGGATCTTATTTTCTTCATAGCACTATTTTATGCTCTCCAATTTTCTGAACTTTTTTGTCCATCTGGGCGTAAAACTTTAGCCAACTTTCAATCAATACCAAATCCTAGTGCTAGTGCTAAACTTTCACGCTCTTGACGCATATTATCCTATAAGATTATAACTTTTCAAAAAAAATTTCAAACTTGCTATTTCTTTTACAAGTTTTTTAGTAGTTAATATCGACAGATTAAAAAAAATTCTTTAAAACTCTGTTCCGTCTAAAAAGTTATTAGTGGTTTGTAGAATTAAATGTTTCCTAAGCTATGAACGTTCTAATAATAAGTTAAACTTTTTGTTTTTTTATATAAATTAAATTCAAGTTATTTATTGCTGAGTATTAAACTATTAAAAGTTGTACAAACTTAATTAGTAGTTCGATAATAACTATATAGAAATACAATGAATAAATTTTTTTTAACTTTTTGAAAAATAAAGAGTTATAAATAATATTTTTATCTCGACATGTGAGATGAATTAATTTTATGTAATAAATTTTATTATGTAATAAAAATTTACGTCAACTTGTTATTTTTTGTCCAAAATGTCAAAATTTTTTACAAAAATACAATGATTGATAAGAGGAAAAATTTATATGTGTTTTGCGTGGACACGTATTATTTTATCTAATTGAGTTTATAAAAATAAAAAATTATAGCTGACCTAGAAAAAAAATGAAAAAAGCCAGGATATCAAAATTTTTGTCAAAGTAAAATTTATTATTAAGAATTAAATGAATATTATAAGGTCATTATACCGTAGTTTTGCGTGCTTATAAAATTCAAGTAACCACCTACACCTATAAACATTATGATAATCTACGTCTTTTATACTCGCAAGGGTGTGTAGTTTCATAAAAAAGAAAGAAAAAAAATTAGCATATTATAATAATAGATTTAGTATACACTCGATATAAATCGCTATATTATAAAAATAATTCTTGGAAATTTTTTTTACACTTGCTCTCTATACATTGACTTATACTACTTACATAAACGTTAAGCTTACGTATATTAAATATTAATCGATAAGCTGTTGAAACCTTTTTGTTATTATTTTTTTTCTTCTACTTGATGTTATTATAACCTTTCATATATGGAGATTTTCGTGTCAAAAGGTAAAATGTTAAAATTATCAGCTTACGTTTTCAAAGAATGAAAATTTTAATTTTTAAAACTGAAAATAATTGAGAAATTAACTTGAATTGCTCCATGTAGAAGGTAGAACATAAAAAGAAACTTATGTTTATGCAGTTACAAGACATAAATAACATTCAGCATAATTTTTAATTTGCTTAAGAGCATATTTTTTTTTATTGTTAAAAAAAACGCTTCTTTTTTTTATAAAATCTCATTTCCATTACTCTTTGCATTAGTTAATTTCTTTTTTTTCTTTAACTAAAAGGGATTATTTTAAAATAAAAGTAAATTTTTAAAAATAACTTAATTCATGCATTAAAATAAAAAAAATTTTCTTAGTTAGTTGTACAATAAATTTTTAAAAAGCTTTTTTTTAAAAGTTAAAGTTTTTAAAGTTAAATTTTACTTTTTCTATTGTAAAGATAACAGGTAATAAAAAAAGTATGACAAATAATGGCAAAAAAAGAAAACTTAATTTTTCTTAGCAAAGACATAAATCTTTTGAGCTCTGAAATAGACCACAGAATGTTTAAATGAATGTACGCAGTGTAGTTATCTGTGCCCGACTATAATTTAATAAACGTCGCGTCGTATTTACAAGAGTCTATAAGACACTATATTACATTAATATTACATTATTTACCTTTACAAATGTCATTTCGTTAAATTCAAAGAAATTTATTTCAATTGACCTAAAATACATTAATTAAATAAATCCTAACAAAAATAAATGTATTTTAAGAAAAACACTTCAGTAGTTTAATTTTATTAACTTATAAAAATATTAAACGAGAAATTGGATATAATTTTGAATTATAAATAAGAATTATCAAACATTCAACATACAAATTTATTATTTCGTGTTACATTAATAGTATATTATAAGAAGAATGATATAAAGAATATTATATCATTGACACAGTGATGTTATATAATCATATTTGTACGATTATACATATTAATTACCCTGATGATATTATATGTATTATCAGTACAATAATATTCTATAACCGCGAAAATTATATAAATATCATTGGACAATTGGCATTTTTTTATTTAAAATTTCTGAAAATCGAAACTTCTGGAACCTTTAATTCTTATAGCCATTTATCAAGTTATACATCCCTTAGAATTAAAAGAAAATTTTTGAAAATTTATTTACTGCAGACGGAGATATTAGCGCTTGAAATTTCTTTAATTTTTGAGGTACTAAATTAATCAAGACTATTAAATAATGCGACCTTTCCAGACAATGATAAAATTCTTAAATACTCGTGCTGATATTTGGTGTAATATTTACACTCTAAATATATCAGACAGTGTAGTATTAAGTTAAGAACAATCAATAAGATGTTTAAAATTTTTTATTTTGGGAAATTCCGAAAAAAACCTGCAATATTTTTTGTTTTGGGTGAAATGCCTCATTTAATTCCATGAAAGTACTAATATCTGAAAATACTGCAACCGGCGATATTTCACAACCGTTATGAAATTAAGACCTAATTTTTTTTTTCAAAAATTTTTTCACCAAAAAAGCTCTAGGTACTTTTTTTTTTTTTAATTTGGGTGTAATAAAAACTCATTTATTTCCATGAAAGTACTTATATTTGAAAGTATGGTTTTTACTCTATATCTCGAATCTGATACTTAATTTTTTGAAAATTATTTTCCCAAAAATTTCGTCATAAAAAAATACAAAAAACACCAAATTTTTTTTTCTTTTTGGACGTAGTACCTAATTCATTTCTATGAGAGTGCTAGTTTTAGACAGTTCGTTTATAGTAATTTTTTGGATCTGATACCAAATTTTTCCAAAATTTTTTTCTCAAAATTAAAAAAACAAAAAAAAAAACTGTAACATTTTTTTTTTTTTGTGACTATTTAATTCCATGAAAGTACTATCTTGAATAATTATTATCCAATGAATTACGTTAGATTTTATTTTGAAAAAAATAGATTTAGTTGAATTCAATACATAAATTTTCTTTTAAATTTAAAAGTTAATAGAAATGAATGGATGATTGCATGGTTGTAATCGGTGATATCTGTGGCATATAGAAGTATTTAGCTCATTGTTTGAGGAACCTTAGTGCCAGCTAGTTGGCAGGGTATTTTCATATTCCAAAGAACATATAACTTGTTCAATGGCTATAAAAATTAAAGATTCCAAAAGTTTCGATTTCCAGAAATCTTAAATCGAAAAATGCTATTTGTATCCATCTGACTCAACCTTAATATGATGTAATCATGGCAATCATATTAAATTTCAATGTTTTTTTTTTCTTCAAATATTAATTTTTTTAGTATGTGAGATGCCCAGATGTTTAATTGTGTATTTTACCTGACCTTATTTTGAATTTTACTACTAATATTTTTATTTTTTTTTTATTTTTCTCCATTGGCATTTTTTTGGTAATTTTTTTTTTCACTCGCACGCTATCGTTATCAATTATCAAATCGTAACCTTATCTTATCTAATCGCATATATCAAGAAATATCAAGCTCTCGCCAATCATTATTCTTATTGAGTATTCTACCCTCGGTCCTTATATACTTAGTGGAACTTATTTTTTACACTTGCGAGAGAAAAGCTATAGCACCTAGTGGGAGAAAATTAAAACAATATCCGTGCTAAATTCAAATTCAAAAATTAACTTGTTTCAAAACTTTTGTTGAATTTGAATTTTACGCGGATATTGTTTTAAATTTCTCCCGCTAGGTGCTATGGTTTTTTCTCTCGCAAGTGTCAAAAATAAGTTCTACTAAGTATATAAGGACCGAGGGTATAATACACAATAAGAATACTGATTGGCGAGCGCTCGGTATTTCTTGATATACGCGATTAGACTGGATTAGAGTTCAATAATTGATATTGAAAGCATGCGAGCGAAAAAAAAAATAAAAGCAATGCCAAAGGTAAAAAATAAAAAAAAATTAAATTCATATTAGTAGAACTCAAAATAAATACACAACTCTGGGCTTCTCGTTTACCCAAAACATTGTATTCGGGGTCTTAAATGGAACTTAAAGGTCGAAGGTTAGAAATTATTCTTTCTTGAAAATTAACGATTTAAAAAATTTTTCAGTTAATTTTCAGAATTTTACCTCTTCGTAAGGCGAAGAAATTAAATAAAGAGTTAAAAAAAACGTCTTTTTCGGCTTTTTATAAGGTACCTATAGGTGCGTATAGTGGCCTAAAGGTCTTATTCTAATTGGAATGCGTTAGTTTGTTGGCAAATTTTTAGATGGCACTACTTAGGCTAAGTTTGGCTAATAGAGCCAGATCACTATGCTAATCCGACAATATATTTTTAAAACTTTAGTTTTTAACGAATTGTGAATTAAATGAAGGGTTAAAAATTATCCAAAGATTGATGTATATATGATTATTTGAGATTATTGACCATTAAGGGTAATTTGTAACAACATATTTTTATTTTATTTTAAATTTTATAAAAAAAAACCAAAAATAGGTATAGATTGAAAGATGTACAAAATTTTTTTAGTAATGTTTTTTTTTAAATAAATAGATCGCAGATGAGCATTTTATTTTTAGAAAATTCGTTACTGTCAATTAAATGTTTAAATATTAAAGTTTGATTGACATTATAGATATATACATATATATAAACAAATATACATGCATGGGTGGCTAGACAGTATAAAATTTTTTATTAGAATATATATAACTGAAAATTTTCTCATTCGTTAGCACTATTTAAAAATTAAAATCCATTAATTATGGATATAATGTTTTTATTTAAATTTAATGCCTTAGTTATGATACATAATCAATAGAAGAAATATAGTTTTGTAGTTATTTTTAAAATTATTATCATAATCAGTTAAATGACTTTTTGAAATCATGAATTCTATAAAAGTACAACAATATATCTTATAAATACGTGCTTTGAAAATCAAGAAATAAACATTAATAACCTGATCCATTGATACGTTATATATATAAGTTTAATATTAAATATTTATAGAATTAAGTAATATAGCTCAACTACAAGCTGAAGTAATTTTTTATGTGCTTTTCAAACATTAATAACTGATGTTCCTATGGGTATAAGTGTCTTAAACACCTTTTATTTACTTTAATCTAATTTAAACCCATTCAATTAATCTTCATTAAAAGCCTTGTTAAATTTTAAATACCATTTGCATGTTTAAACTCAGAGTTGCTAAAATAAGAAGATGCGCATTCTTTTTGAACTTAATATTTTATTTATAGTTTACCAAATAACTGAAATTTTAATTACACTAATTTGCGGCTTTGCATTTTGTGTAAATAACTAAAAATTTTCAACTTTTTCTAACTTTTCAAGTTAAACGTAGATTTTTTTATTACATAATTATTTTTCAAGTTGAAGGCAATCCGCAAAGCCCTGAATGTCTCGAAATACTTTTTTGTTAAAATATCAAACTAAGAGTTTCTATTGAGCTTGAAAAGCTATTATATAATAAGTTTATTTCCTGTAAGAGCTTTTGACTTAATATGATATTTCTATGGTATTTAAACTGAATTTTTGGCATTAAAAATATTTTTGACATCGATAAGGTACTTCGTCTAAAATTTCAAGCTCTTAACTTAAGAATTTAAGCAGCTATTCAAAATGAAATTCTATCTTACAAAAGAATACTTTTATTTAAAGCTTTTGCTGTGCTAACATTTTCTTGTATAATTTCTGTTATATATTTATGTATTGTCCTTCTAAGTTATTTTCTATGAAAAGTTTAACCTCCACAACTTTTGGTTATAACAAAAGTCACTAACAACAAGCACATATCTAGAGAGTATTTGAATTTTAGGTTTCAATGCTTGATTTTAGATAGCAAAATTAAGGAGAATAGGGAGTAGGTTACTAGAGAGCCAATTGTCGGACTATTATTTTAAGTCAAAAAAGAGGGCAAAGTAGTATTGAAGATGTTCCAATTTCTAAAATTCTCAACTGAAATAAAATTCAAATTAAAAACTTTCCATTCCGTATCTTTGATTAATGCATTAGCACAAGTGACGCTGAAATCCACTTGAGACATTAGTAGATTCAAAACTAATTATCTTTTCTTCTGAAATATGGTGATTGAGAAGGATGACTTAAAATCTTTAGAAAAAGAAAAACGATATTCTTAATTAAAATACAAAATAAAGTACATAATTCAAAAGTTTTTCTTCTTAAATAAATAATTAAATAAAAAGAAAAATAAATTTAGATTCAGTTTCATTAAAAAAATAAACTAACTAACTATTTTCAGTATGAAAGTTAAAGTTTAATTTTACGAGAGAAATTAAAATCGCTCAATTAGGAATAAATTACAGGATTTAATTGTAAGTTGAAGAAGTTTAATTAAGAGAAAAATTTATGATGATGATGATGATGATAATTGTTTTAAGTATAAATAAAATTATCATTTTTAAACTTAAATGCCTAAATTTAAAATAATAAAAGTCGTTTCTTTTTATAAAAATTAATGCACCGTAAAAATAAGAAATTTAATTCATTTAAATATGACTAAAAATTTATTGTCTTCGTAAAAAAAATATATTCTTTTATTTAATGCATGCGATATAAATTTTTTGAAATTTAAATATAAAGGTACATTTTATGGTAATTTTATTGAATTTATGAAAAATATTTGAAAAAAGAATTATTATTCTCATATCAGTGATCTATTGTTGTACTATTAATTTTATAAAATCGGTCAGTTGGGTCAAAAAATTTTAAAATAAACAAAAATATCCTAATTTTTGACTAATTTTAGCAAACAATAACAAAATTATTCTATGTCAAGTTTTTTATGAAAATATATTAATGATTTACATAAAATGAAATTTTGTATATTTAATATAATCTACTAAATAAATTTATTCAGGAATAATATAAATAATAAATTTTATTATGCTTCATTTAATTACATTATTTTACAATAATAATAATAACAGACTGCCTTATTAAATATTATTTTAATATTCAAATACTCGTTTAATCTACGCTTGACAAATTCATTTTTTTCGTATCAATCTAGGAATTTACGTGGAACGTTTCTCAAATAATTTAGAAAAAAGTATTACACAAACTTTAGATAGTGTAGGCTTTAAAAACAAGCGATGTTTGCCTAATTTTGTGGCCTAAATGATCCTTTTTCACTAGAAAACTTTTAATTCTTAAACTTATATGTATTTTTTTTCCAAAATAAACTAAAGGTTTTTGAGTTTTCTGATTTCAAATATGAAGAACTGATAGTTTCCTGACAGCAGCAGTTTTTGGTATGAAATGAAAATAGCGGAAAAACTACCTATTAGATAACAATTTTAGCCCAAAATATTCGTTTTTATTTTTTGCGAAATCCACCCCCTCGCCCTACTGAAGGGGTTGAATATGTTAAATCAAATTTTACCCAATATTTAAAAGATGATATTACATTTTCTATGGGTTCTGTGTAAATACAGACTTTATAAATGAAAAGAATAGCCCCCCCCCCCGATTATCTACTAGATAAGAGCTAAAAAAATACAGTCCTTCATACCAAAAACTGCCGCTATCAGAAAACTGTCGGTTGTACGTTAATAGGTTAAAGAATATAGAAGGAACAAAGATTTTTTTAGTTTTTCTGTTTCATAGAAATCTTCAGGAAATTTTTTCGAATCTTGTTGGGGGTGTATGGTTACTCGAAATATCGGATACCCGACCTAGAATCCGGGTTTTTTTATGGTTGTTTCGAATTTTAACCGGTGAAATTTTCACCATACTCCTTTTTCGAAAACTTGGGCTATAATCGAAACTTCAATCCGACCCATCCCTATCTGAAAAAAACACGATTTTCCGGGTATCTGACTCAGTCTTTTGAAATGATCCGCAAAACCGGCTAGATAAATATTACAATCTCTCAAGTGTTACCGTGAATTCCATTCCCAAAAACTAGATGAAAAAATTTAGAAATAACTTCTAAGCTAATATATATATTAGAGTGGACCTATTTTTGGACTTTGTGGAAAAACTTTGCTCCCCGGGTTTTTTTGTGAAGTTTTAGTCATAAAAAGTTCCCAGTTCCAAGGATTTTGCTTTAACCTTACAAAAACACGTGCCTGTAACCACATCAATTTTCCCATTTAAATAACATGGGAATTTTGAGTTTTTAGCTAATCAAATTTTCACAAATGCCAAAAAGCGTTTTAAAATGCTAATTTTTACTGGAAAACATACTTTCATATGTTGTAAAGACATACAAACCGCCCTGCATTCATTCCAAAGGGAATTTTGGGGCTAGAAACGCAAATTTACATGTTTACTCAATCTTATAAAACAGGGTTTTTCGGTAATTTTCGATAAAAAGCTACAACCTCAAAAATTAACCAAAACACTTCTGGTTGGTTCACTTTTTTTGGTATAAGTGTCACCTTTCAAACGACGTAAACCGTGTATTTTTATCACTGATTCTCTCACCGCTATAGTCAATTAACCTATTGGTAATTTTTGACCCGAAAGGCCCAATTTTTAAATTTGTTTAAATTGCTGCCAAAATTGTAATTTTTGACAAAATTGAGTTTTATAGGCCTTAAAAGTTTTCTGCAAGCTTCAAGTTTCCAAAAATTTTTTACTTGTCTCTTTTCTTTAAATAGTTTTTAAGATATCGTTTTTCAAAGATAATGATAAAAATTGACTTTTTTTGAAAACCCTGAAATTGGGACTCAGTAAATTTGCGTTTCTAGCTCCAAAATTCCCTTTGGAATAAATTCAGGGCGGTTTTTATGTCTTTACAACATATAAAAGTATATTTTCCAGTAAAAATTAGCATTTTAAAACGCTTTTTGGCTTTTGTGAAAATTTGTATAGCTAAAAACTCAAAATTCCCATGTTATTTAAATGGGAAAATTGATGTGGTTACAGGCACGTGTTTTTGCAGGGCTAAAGCAAAATCCTTGGAACTGGGAACTTTTTATGACCAAAACTTCACAAAAAAACCCGGGGAGCAAAGTTTTTCCACAAAGTCCAAAAATAGGTCCACTCTAATATATATATATTGCAAAAATTATTTAAACCTAAAAACTTTATCCGATTATTATTATATTCATAAATATTTTATTTGTAACATACGTGAATGTGGGTAATTTGAGGTAAACCCCTTGTCAAATACATATAACCGTACTTCATAATAATATTTTTTTAGAAAAAAAAAAACGTCTATTGAAATTATACGGGTAAAAGAAGCTTATTTAAAAAGTTTCTAACCTCAAGAAATAGAGGAAGGAATATAATATAATGCAGGGGTAAATATTTCTGTGTATGAGAAAAGAATTGTAGCAAATAGGTGAAGATTGTAGCGCACATATGCAAGGGTCGATGTTGGGCATGTGACGAGAGTTTGAAATTCTTTATACTGTATAACGTAAATGGAACGTGCGAAAAACGTTGCGACTATTGTTTGTTGTTGGTTGGTTAGGCTATACGTTCGTATATACGCTTGGGCACGTAATTTATGTGTAACTGCAAAATTCTATATATATATATATATATGTGTAGTAGCTTAGCGACGTTGAAAAATCGATAAACGTCGACGACTCAGACGACTACTGACGGATAATACATACATAATTATATATAACATGCATTTTTTTTTCTTTTTTTTTGAGTTCATATAATATCTTATCTTTATATTTATATTTATGTAGCTTTTTGCTATCCTATGAATATTATATATGCAGACAGTGATTTCTTGATTTTCCAAATATATTAAATAAATATTCATTGAACTGATAAAATATTAAGATTTATTTGAATTCGTAGTCATACAAATAGTCTAGATTTTTTATTACAGCGTTAAATTTCTTAAATTAAAAGATTCATATCTTACAATTAATACTAAGTAAAAGTTATTGCTGTAATAAAAACAAAGATAAATGCAATTAAATCCAACCAATTAACCTGGCTTACCCATTCTTTCTAAATTTCTACTTTCTTTTCCTTTTACAAATTGGTCTACAGGTCTGGGTTATTCGTTCACTCAAATGCACATTTTAATGGAAACAACATTTTTAACTTTTAGATTAAATTCAACAAATAATTTTCGGTATTCTGCACAAAGTTGCATTTCCGAATAAAAGATTTACTCTGGGAACAAATTTAATTTCAAAAAAAATTGTTGTTTTTCCAGAATTTTCTAGTTAGTAAATATTTATTCTGAAATTTCATAGTGGAGTTGAATAATAAAAATTATGTTTTCGACAATTTTTTAAATAATCAGCTTATTTAACGTAAAATTCAAAAACAGAAATGCACAAAGTTAAATTTTCCTATATAATACATTCATAAACAACAAAATCTGTACTTGCAAAAACTTACTTTTAAAAACTAGCAAATTTTTGAAAACTAATAAATAAGCATTAAATAAATTTCAAAATCAATATGTTATTTAAAAAACGTATACGAAGCAAAAATTTTATTTATGTCTGACTAAATTTTTATTTATTCTACTGACATCCTTCTTTTTTGGATTATAGTTTGTGCACAAACTTTTATTATTTTTAATAAAGTATAATTGGAATAAGGCTACTTTAAGGACAGTACTTAATGAATTTTACCTCCCCCTCCTCTACTTCCTTTTTCTATTTGGCTCCTCGCCTACTATTTACCTTTTAGTAACCTCACTAAAAGTTGAAGAGCAGAATAGATGGAGGTGAATAATATCAAATTAAAGTTTGAAGGGTTTATTATCCAGGGCTGCAGAGCGCCAAGCGCAAATTTTTACCACACTGTCTATGTTAGAAGACTCTAAAAAATTAATTAATCAATTTACTGGCTAATTTCTTGTTAATTAGCTGAGCTTTTCATATTTTTGGAGACACAGAGTTGGTAATTTTAGGAAAAATTACTCTTATAAATTAATTACAACATTTGATCTTTAAATAAACGTTTTCCTATAAATTCAGAATCCAAAATTTTAATTAATATAATATTTTTTAAAAGACTATAATGGAATAAATGATTATCCGGTCAAATTATCAATAATAACGATGAATGAAATTATCGAGTTGTTTGCATCATTCAGATAAATTGTAATATCCGTTTTATAATAAATATATTATAAGTAATAAAACCAAAATCGTCCTTTTTGAGTAATTACTTCATTAATTAAAATTGCTTTTTGGTTAAATTTAATGTACTAACATTTGTCGATACATATGTGTATAAATTTATTACCACTACTACCACTACTACGGATTAGCTCGAAATAATAAAAAAGCTAATAAAATGTTAGTATTGCATCAGGTATAGAATATTTTATATAATAAAAAAAACAGAGATAGAGAGAAAAAAGTAGTTTGGCAAATTGCCATTGTATTTTATATATAACCCAGTTTTAGAATGTGTAGAGCGTAGATTGACCCTATAGTTGTACTACAATTATTTTATTTGAAAGAAAATATTATACAAATGTAGATAATAATACCAAAATATGAATTTTCCCAAAAGATGACGTGCTACGTTATAATACAAGGGTATAACATTTATAGAGAACGGCTGATGCAATTAGAAAGCTTGATAACGTTGTATGTATTTTAGTTTCATGTACATGTTTTTCTCATTTTAATTGCCGCGCCGCTCGTAAATGCGACGAAATCGTTATTCTTATTTTAATCATGTTAATTCGAGTCGAATCTATGATTATATTTTTTCATTTTTAATTGGTGTTGACCTAGCGATCTGATTGAATTATTCGAAAACTTTTTTTTCGATGATATTTTTCATTTGAACCCTCCAATAGCAAACATCTCGGGTTATCTGCGTGTTTAATTACTTGGAGAATTTGTAATTTAAATTTTGGCTCTGAGTAGATGTAATTAATATTTACAATATTTACGCTTCAATTGCAAACAAAGCCACAGCTATATTGGTAACCTCGAAGTCACTCTAGCAAGTCTAATCAGGAACATTAATTAATTTACAAATTAATAAGATCATTCAGCCACAAAAATCTTGTAAAAAAGATCTCAAAAAATGACATGCTTGGGTGTTAACACACAAACCAATTATAAGTTTTTTATTCATACACCAAGTGTTAAAAAATGCATGTGACTTTTTTAAATTCTTTGAGTAAAGTATCATATATCAAAAATCCTTAGTTCTTGAACAAAAAAAGAAAGCATTTTTGATATAAACATAAAATTTGAATTTACATACGTGTCTTGCCAAGAGTTTTATAAGCCACACAATGTATAAAGTACCCTTTTGACCTGAAATTTCACTCTAATACATATAGTTTTTTTTTCCAATGTAAATAAAAAAAATTTTTTATTTGTTAATATTCTTGTATTAATTTATATAAATAAATTTTATTTTTCTAGTTAGGTTTAAAAAATGCAGGTATTTTTGTTGCCAAAAAAAATCAATAGGTATATCATGAAAAATTTTTTAAACTTAAAAAAAACCAAATTAAGAAAATGAATTATACAACAATAACAATAACAGAAATAATATATTTGGCAAGACAAAACATTATAAACCTAAATTTTTTAAATTTATAAAGAAAAGAAAAAAAAATAGTTTTATGTGCACACAATAATGTCAAAAAGACCCATTGAATCTCTTTTTCTATTACAGCATAAAAAAGGAGGTTATTAAATATGTAGAATATTTCGTACATACGAAAAAGAAATTTTCTCTCGTTAAGATAAAAACTGTATTATCGCAGACTATATTTTTTTTAAATAGTCAATAAAGATGTTAAAATCTAAGTAATTGATATAAAATCGATATTTTCCTTTTTATACCTTTTAATATATCAAAAAAATCTAGAATAAAGATTTCAAAAAAATTTTTTTATGTTTGATAGTATTAATTTATGATTTTTCTTTTATTTTCTGATTCGAACATCAAAATATTAAAAAAGAAATTTGATAACATCATTACGTAATCAAGTAGCTCGAACTGTACGTCTAGAATCTTATTCCCAAGCGAGAGGATTAAATATTAATAACTTTTTAAATGGCAATAATTATCTCCAATACAAATCCATCAACAATATTGCAATTAGTATTGAATTTAACTGGGAAAAAGATTAAGAAATTCATAGATTTATTTTCATCTTGAAATTCAAGTCAATTGAGCAAAAGTAATTTTTTTTTCAATTCGTACTTTTTCTTTAAGGTCAATATCATTTAAACCCGACAAATTTATTTCCGATCTTTTAACATTACATCTGAATAAGTTTTATCTATGTTCTTATTGGAAATCAGATGAAATATCAAATTGATCGATTAAAGATGTTAATTACGAAATTACCAATCAGTTACGTTGAGAAAAGGGGTAAATAAAAAAAAAAAAAAAATTACTACATTTTCGCAGACTGTACATCTCGAGTCGTAAGTAGCGGAAGTGAAAAGTAAATCTACTACATTCATCTTGAATTGAAGCCCTTAAGACTCCAGAAACGTAGTACTTTGAGATTGATGAAAAGTAAAGTCAGTTCAAATAATTAGTTATTATAGGAACTGGTAATAAAAATTGGATCGAAATCGTTAAAGTCAAGTGCCTAAAAGTTTTAATTGTCTAGAACGTGTCTTAAGGTAAATATATATATAAAATATTACTATACTATTCCTTTTGCCCATAGTTTCTGAATTTTCAGCACTTTTGATAGCCCTTGCTGGATTTGTTTAATAAACAAAAACCTAAGAAAAGTTCCTTGATAATTCTCCAATTTACCTTATACAAAATAGTATATATATGAGATTATCCCTTTAAGGGTGTTTAAAATAGTGTGACGAAAGACTTATGCAACCGAAGCAAGAAAATTATAGAAATGTTCACAAACAAATACACAAATAATGTATTATAATAAATTCAGAATTTATACATGAGCTTCAGTAGTGTACACTTATAAAATTTTACGCTATTTATACGTCTAATAACTCATGTGTACTAAATCTCTATTTCGTGTTGACGAAACACAAATTTCCATATATATTTATTCATCTTCATGCCAATTTGAATTTTTTTAACGAGATAAAAACTGTATTTTATTATTTATTTTTAAAATGAAGAAATCTTACGCATTAAAAAATTGAAGTAGTCGAATATGCATAAAATATTAAATAAAATAAATTTGATTTTCAGGCTCAAATCATGGTACACTAAAATACGGAGACAACTGTAGAGAAAATCGTGAATGCGGCTTCACCGGTTCTTACTGTGATCCTCGTCAGAAAAAATGCTACTGCTTAGAAGCTTATCCAGCAACAAATAATTTCGATAAATGCGGAGAGTGTAAGTTATTTAAGAAATTTTAATTAAAATAATAAAAAATTTTATTACAATTCGAGCACGTATTTAATTTATTTAATTAATTTCCGTGACATAAATATTTAACCTATAAATATCATTTAATTTAATTAGATGCAATATCGTCTTTACAATCATTGATCTGTACTACTTAATCAACAAAGCGTGTGATCAAACGCGCATTTGATCCCTTTGTATTTCTAAATACGAATAAAACGTTTATTTATTTAAAAAGGATTATTTTTATTAAATAAAAAATAAATTTTTCATGTTGACTTACAAGATTTAATATTCATATTTATCTTTTGAGAAAACATACTTTCAAAGAAGCTTAAGCTTTGGTGTACTTACAAAGTAAATATAATAATAAACTATTACATGCATTACGGATTATTGCTAAAATAAACTATATTTTAAATTAAACTAGCTAGCTTTCACACTAAAAAATAATCAATATAAATTCTTTTATGTTTATTAGGCCTGTAAAATTTTTTTTTTTCGAGTTTATCGGTACGTCTAAAACTCCAATAGCTCTTAAACGTGATAATTTTTAGGTTGTAATTTATCAATAAATACGATAGTAAAAATTACAATAAAAAAACTTTTTGCAAACTATAGCAATTATTTAATCAATATATTGAAAAAGTTTAATAAAAAAAATTTTATCATAAAAACATCGTCATATAGAAAAGTTATAGTAGCTCAAACTTTGACTAATTAAAGTTGAAAATATATATTATTCTGGTATATACGCTGAAAAAAATCTGATTTTGGCAAGTGGAATTTCGTTTGCGGTAAACAGTTTTTTTATTCATTTAATTTGTAGGGGTTCAAACACAAATAATAACACTTTTGTTTAATTATTAAAAAAATACAATATAAACATTTATTAAAAACAGCACCAAATTAAAAGTACATAATCAATATAAATAAAAATACTCCAAAACTACATTACAATAAAATCAGTTCTTTAAACATAACACGCCTCATTAACTTCGTTCATCTCAAGCCAGACTGACGTGTTAATCTCCTCTCCCTAAAATTAGAAAAAAGAGACAGCTGCTACTTTCCTGAAATAAAAGCCGACCGAAGTCGGCCCCTCTCGGCTTTTATCCCGTTAATTACGAAAAAATTAGAAAAAAAACGTATTATAAATCCAAGTATATATGAATTAAAATAATAATAATAAAAATTACCGATCCCACAGTTCGGCCGTCCTGACATTTACCTGACCTCAGGTAACCTTAGTCCTCCACGCTTGTTCCATCCCCAAGGTCAACCAGATCATAAAAGCTGTCCAGGTCGTCCACATGACGTCGCCATGGTGTTATGTCTTAAGCCTCCGCGTAAGTATGTATGGGCCTATCACCATCCCCCACCTTTTCAACGTCATATCGGTCATGTTCTTTGACTCATGTGTTTCGATAAGGCTCAAAACTTCGAATTGCTAACTTCAAACCTGGTCCCCATTGTTTTCTCAAGATGGCAACTACGTCTTCCACCTGATACTCAATAGCTGAAACCCGATTTTCATCAAACGTCCGACGATTTTCTTCTTGAATTTTCTGTATCTGCTGCCTGGCTTTATCCAATAGTCCCCTAGTAATATTTTCGCTGGAACAGCCGTTTGAGGTACCACCTTATAATCAAGCTCATAATCGACGTTGTCTAGCCTCGTGCTAGCAGTCACGACCCCTTGTGACCTAAAGTAAGCCCCTCCAGCAACTTTTAGCAACGTTTGATCAGTAGCAAGCTTCGAAACACCTTGACGTCCCTTTACCTGAGCATAAACGTCCTCCCGCATGATATTATAGTCTGCTCCACTATCAATGCGGCATAGGACTTCCTCCGTCCCAATTACCCCCTTGACCGTACTGCGGTTTTCTCTCCCGCGTACAGCCAAAATATTACCCCCCCCCCCAGCTGACCCCACTAGTCATGCTGACTTCTTTTTCTGGACACACCAGTTTAATGTGCCCAAACTTATTACACCTATAACACTTTGGGCCCTTATCCTTATCAGGGCACTCAATCCTCATATGCTCCACCCTACCACAACTAAAACCTTTGGGCTCCTGATCATTAGGGCCTTTTTGCTGCCCTTTAGGCTGCCAGTCTTTTTTGCCCTTTTGTTGGCTACTTGACCCCCTTTAATTCGTTAAAAAAAAAAACAAAACAAAAAATATATATGCATGCGAATTTTTTTTCTTTGTTTCAACACTTACAAATGATATAAAAAAAATCGCTAATAATTTTTGCAATCAGAAAGTTTAGTTGCTTGTTCAAAATTTTTTTGCTCCCGCAGGCTTAAGACTCTGAACAAAATTTTCTTGATTGGTTCCTCACCTAGACAGGCAAAAAATATCTAAAGCACTATTGATGAAAAAAACTAGCGTGAACACTTACCGCACTCGTGACTGGCTTCACCGAGCACTCGTACTAATAATCACCTTAATATCAAAACTTTTGAGCAATGTAAAATTTATTACCTCTAGAGGAATTATATTGTAATTGTAAATTCCTGTCCTCAAATTTTTTCAGTGTACGTTTGCAGATTCTTAAGATTTAATTTAAATATACTTTTTAAATGTTATGCTTATATCAAAAGAATATCAGTTTAATTGAAATCTTAGAAAATGCTACTAATTTAAAAAAAAAATAACTTGTTGCCGGCGTTCTATATCGGTAATGAATAAACAAAAGCTAAAGAAACTTTTAATTAAAATGCATAAAAAGTTTTTAAAAATTTCTAGTTACAAAGAAAAGCAAATTTAATTAAATTTATAAAAGTTAGCTAAATCAAAGATTTTTTGATATCATACAAATTATTTTATTTCCATCAAAATGAATAAAAGCTAAATTAAAATTTGAATTTGTATAAATAAAAAATAATAATTTTTTAACGCATGTCAAGCTTAATGTCACTTATGAATAAGCTTACTTATTTATTTATTATAAAGTAAAGTGACCTGCATGATATGACACAATATATATATATGTATATAGATAGATATATATATTTGTATATACATGATAGAATAATTTTCTTATTATATATATAAAACGTCAGTTATATTTAATAACTCGAGATAATTACAGTTTATGATAGTAAAAAATAAATTTTTTAAATTTATATGACGAGGGTTAAATTATCATGTAATTTATTTTATAATAACTTAATATCTTTTTTATGAACAACTATTGCAGTTGAATATCGTACTTTCTAATGTGTTAGTCAAAATTACGGCTATTTTTTTAGATTTTTCTGGTTAATTTATTTTTTCTATAAATATAATCTATCAATTAAAAATTTAATAATTTTTGTATTTTATATTTTACAGCAAGGAGTATAAACGAATCGTGTTTTTTTAACGAACAATGCGATTCAGAAGTCACAAAATTTGAATGTAGAGATGGCTATTGCAGATGTAAATTTGAAAAACTTGCTGTTAATATAGGTGGCAATATAGATTGTATAGGTAAATATATTTTAACTACTCATTAGGCCTTTCAAACAATTTTTATGAAAATCATCAATGCTGCAAATTATCATAAAAGTTTATTATTGGCCATAATTTAATTTATTGACTTTATTTTCCAGAGGAAGTTAAGCCACCCTCAGACATCAATAATGTGGATCCGAAAATGATTGGCATACTAGCTGGCATGGCATTAATGTTTGTCATAATCTGCGTTGTATTAAGGCTCTTCAGCAAGTAAGTTATTTATCAAACATACGCTTGGGAATGGATTTAAAACGTTTTTTTTTTTACTTCCAGCGCTCGATGGCGAGAGAACCGAACGATATTTAATACTCCAAACACACGTCTAATGAATGCCTCGTTATTAACGGATAATAAATTACATGGTCATGAAAGAAGAAGTTCGCGTGCTAGTATGAGAGGTCCAAGTAGGCAACCATCAATGGCATCTTTGCGGGCCCACTCACCGAATACCTCGCAAGGTGCGAAACACTCTCAACGAGTGATACGTACGGGTTTTTTCTTCATATTCACTTACTAAGCAAGCGAGTTATTTCTCTCTAAAACTATTAAAAATTTAATTAATTTTAACCCAATTTTTTTATTAGAGTACCCTATTTATTACAGTCTCATAATAATTACTTAACTTTCTATTCTCTTTCCTGTTTTAGATTGAAGTAACATGTATGCCTTTACTCGATCATGTGTGAAACTTTTTCTTTTCTTTTTTTTTTACTTTATAAAGACCTAAAGTAGAATTTAGCTCTACAAACTTCAATTTCTTTAATTAGTTCATTTTCTATGATTACGTTAAAACTTTATGACCATAATTGATATATGCGATAATCTGAATAATTTTGCAGCAGAATTTTTTTTCTCTAAAATCTTTTTCTATTTTTGGGTCATTTTTTTCAGGGTTTTTGCCTGGAAAACGTAGTTTTTTCATTATTTAACTATTTCAAAGCAGTTTTATCAATAAAAAAAGCAAATTGATAAGAATTTCAAAAAAAATTTTAATTAGAAAAATCTATTTATTTTAGAAAAACGGGAAAAAAAATTCATTCAAAAAATTGATAATTTTTCTATGCAGTAGCCCTATATTTTTTATCAGAAGATAAAAACTTGTCAAAAAATTCAACTCCTCCATTTTCTTTAAGTTTTTGGACCAGTTTACGCTATTTATTCCATTATCCAACCTCGTAAAATTTTAAATATTAATAAAATCCATTTTTCAGTTCTTTGGGTTTGTTTACACGTAAACTTATTTTTTTTTTTTGCTTTTTGACTATTGAAAACTGTCTCCAACGAAAAACACTAAAAAATGCTTTAAATCTAAAAAATATTGTCATTAGACTATTTTTTTGTTACAAGGAAGGTTCGTTAGAAGTCAAAAATAAAGTAAATATTTTAATTTAAAGTGCCATCCTAATATATACATCATTATTATACTAAAAAAATGAAAATTTACACATGTTAGAGTATGCATACACGTACATCTCTTATTATAATTTTAATTGAAAATTTTTAATTAAGATAGAGAAAAAAGTAATTTTAATTACTATCGTATGTGTAAAAAAATTAAGAAGAACTGTCTATCTCAGTTCTCTTTATACAATGACCCTTTTCTATATCATATATGATGACTTCCTTCTTCTCGCTCTCTCAGTAAACTCAGTATGATTTACAAAAACATATGAACATATTTTATAGTTATTTTAAGTATTGTATAGTAGGTAAACGATCATAAATCATTTGTAATTTTTTAATTTATTTTTTAAGTCGTCTTTATATATATATATATATTAACAAATCTATCGGATTTCCATCTTTTTTGCATCATGGAATGGAAAAATTTTGATTAATCTTATTATATATATTTTTTTTCCAAAAATACACAAGTAATTTTGACCCATTTGTAAAATTTTCCATATATTACAAGCCTGACAGAAATGAGCACGTGAGTAATTCTAGATACCTGGCCCAAAGTTTTGAATCACATTTAATTCTCGGTCTAAATTTATATTTCGGCTCTACCAACAACCAAATTTTTTATTCTGACTGGATTTTTCAATTCCCTAACCCATTTAGTAACAAATTCGAAAATCCCTAAAATTAATCCTTCTTTAAATTGCTCCAAAAAACTAAAAGCTCTTGATCCCAAAAGCTCAAAAAAAAAAAATTTAATCCATTCCACAATAAAAGCAAAAAAGTCAAAATCCGCTAAATTTAAAAATATGCACTTTTCATAATTTACTTTTTATGCATGGTATTAATATGAATTACATAATCATTAATAAAAATTCACAGATACACACGTATACACGAATCGGAATGAAATATACATATAATTAACGTTATAATTTATAAGTGTTATTATATATGACACATAATACATTATGCTCTCTAATGATAATTAAAAAAAAAAAAATAGAAAATTCTAACACGATAATTTCATTTTTTTTTTCTTTCGTGTGTCGTGTATTATTTTTTATAAAATAGAGATAACATTTTTTTTTCACTATATTGTATGTACACAGAAAATTTAATATGAAGACATAAACTTTTTGCATGTGCAATATCATAGCTATATATTATTTGCATGATGCTCGGTTTTTGTTTTTAATTTTTCGATTTCATTTTTATGTTATCTGTAACTGGTTTCTAAGTTATTGCATGTTTCCTTAAAAAAAATTTCGCTGATTGATTCCTCTAATAAAAATTTTTCATAATTTAAAAAGTTATAAGAGAAATAATTTTACTGATTTTTAAAAATTAATTTTAATTAAGATAAGTGAAATTATCAAGTACCACAAGTTAGTTTTAGACCCTTTAAATTAGTGAGCAATAAATTTCTGGCATTAAAATTTTATTTTTATTGATTTACTTACTCTATAAGCTGAAAAATTATTCCACTTGCTGCAAGCAAAGTTTTAAATTTTATTGCAAGTAAAGAAATAGGTCCGATTTTAAAAAAAGGATTTCATTAGCTGTAAGCGGAATAATTTTTCAGTGCAAAGCAATGTTCAAAATTCAATTATTTACTTCTTGAATAGATATTTTACTGCTGTAATAATAATTTTCCACTTTAAACAGCAATCTCATCTATCAATAATTGATTTTTCTTTCCTTAATTTTATGAACAAATTTTTTGATTTTAAAATTTAGTGGCAGTGTGACTTGGCTACACCGAACATTTTTTCCACTTGCTGCAAGCAGAAAGTTTCTCTTGCCATGACCGAATTTCCATTTAGCACAAACAAAATTCTGCTTGCGCGAGCAGAAAAAATCAGGGTATTCACGCAGTAAAAAATGACCAAACTCAAAAATGGCCAAACTAAAAGATCATTAAATCAGTAATGGTATTATTATACTTCTGGATAATATTTAAATTTATAAAATCAAAAAAAATTAAGCACTAGTGTACTTGATAATTTCAAAAAGCATAATAATAATGATAAAAATCTCTGCCTACAAAAACCAACTTGCATATTTTATAATTACAATAGCCTATAAAATAATTATTTTGACATAAATTTTTCTTTCAATAATTGCAAGTGTTTATTACATGGAATTATGATTTACAAGCAAAAGTAAAATTAAAATCGAATAAAAGAAATAATATAGCTAATTAAAAAAAATGGAATAAAATATGCATCATGTGTTTAAACTTTAATCTGATTAAAAGTAAAACAAAACAAAAAATATTACACCTTTTTTTCAACAAAATTTAATATCTTTGTGTCACGCAAATATTTGAAATATAATTTAGATAATGAAATATATAAGAAATTTCTTTTGTAAAAATCAATGTTTTTTTGTTTTATGCGCACATTACTCACATGAGATGTACACAAGCAAATATTTTTTTATTTTTTGGCAATGTTTTGCTTTGAGCTTTATATTTATGAGTGTAAAGCTTTTTGAAAAAAAAGAGATTTTTTATATTAAAATATTTTTATATATTATTGAAATTCACAAAAATTAAAGTAGCTGCATTGCTTATTTTTATTTATTTAGGAGAAAGTAGGGGAAAAATGTAAATTAATATGATTGAAATTGGTAAATAGCAGGATCAAGGGCAGGATCTCGACGTGGTAGCCGTGGTAGTAGCGGTAATGCATCGGCAGTATCTAATAAATCAAACAAATCACCACCAAACAATCATCATCAAATAACAGTACCAGAAAATGTAAGCGTCGAAATATTTGAGGCCAAAACGTAGACAATTTTACACCATGAAAATATATTTATTCTTTTTCCGCACAATTTACGATAATAGGAATAATTTTTATTATTAAAACAAATTCTTATAAATATATACACATCTATATATATATATATATATGTATGTATGTATGTATATATATGTATGTATGCGTCCGTAACGATCAATTTTTTCGATTCAATTGATAATAAGGTAATAAAAGTACGCACATTTTAAACTGAACCTGCAGAATCAATCCGGACATGGAATGTTTTACGTAAGGTAATTGTTTTCTAAAATGAAATTAAAAAAATTTTTGCCATCAAACATTGAAATGTGTATATTATTCAAACCAAAGTCATAGATTGAAGGATCTTCGTACTTGGAATATGCATGTTCAATAGAACGTTATTTTTCGAAAAACATTCCATGCGCATCACGTTAGCCAATTCTTAAGACTCAAATAAACTTAAAAAAAATGTTATATTCTATAAATGACCTTAAGAATTGGCTAACCCTGAATTTTTTCGCAATAAATATTTTTTTATTATTTTTTAATACGCATATATACATACATATATGTATAAAATATATATAAACAGCGAAAATATAAAAAGAAAAAATGTTAGTATTATATATATATATAATAATAATAATAAGCTTGAAGGAAAAAAAAAGTAAAAAAAAATTCATTTTTAAATAGTTTTTATAATAATAAATATAGAAAATTTTCGCAAATTATAAACCTTTTTCAAAAGTAATAATAGCGTATACCTAATTATTTTTAATTTTTGTAATTTCTTTTTTTATCTATTTTCTCGGACGAATTTTCTACTGCTATTTTCAAATACATGCATAAGTTTATTGAAATTTTAGTGATTATTTGACAAAACCGAAAAATCATGATTGAAAAACGCACAAGAAAAAAACAATAATTGGGTACGCGTGAGAAGTGGCTACTGCGCTCGAAAATATTTAAAATTTTCTGGTGTAGTAGTGCAGTCATTGAATAGAAGCAGCTGTTTCGTACATCTAAATTTAATTATGCGTGTATTTGAAAAAAAAAATTAAAAAAAAGCTTTTTTGCAATAATTAATTACATATAGAGTATAAAATTTCTTAAATTTATAAATAATGCTTGACTCTCGACGCGTAAAAAAAAATTTAGCTAATTTAGAGGAAAAATTGTTATAATTTCTATCTTTTTAGTTTTTCTATAAATAATTATCAGCTTCGTCGCGATTCTTTTAAATTAAGTAAAAAACTAAAATTGAAATATGTAGACCAAAAAATAAGTAGCCAGGCTTGATAACGCTCTTTACTTAGTTCTAAATAGCGAGTAAAAAAAATTTAAATATTGTATGATAACGTAAAATGTGTATAAAAAATAATAAATTTAAGCCAAAAATAAGTGAAAATTCAAAATTAATTATTTATGCTCTTGTAAGTCTACATATTTCTCACTTACTGACCATTGATATTGAAGTGTCATGAAAGGGACCACATGAAAGTATTTTGAATCGATCAAAAAAAAAAAAAAAGAATTGCGATTATTGATCATCGTTGACTATAAAAAATGATAAAATTAATATATAACGATAATGATAAAATATATTTTAATAATATGAATAATGTAAATATCAAGAAAACATAAAAGCCTCCAAATTGACAATCTTTTGAATTTGTAATAATTTAACTGATTTGAGGTAATTGTTTTCAGTTTATAAAAATTAAAAATTTAAAAACGTTTAAAATAACAGCGCTGATTTATGGGATTAATTGATAAAAATTTATCAAAAAAAAAAAAAAGTCAAATTTATTTAAGATCGCTCATTTTTCACTGTTAATTCATATAAAAACTGCAAGAAGAAGAAGACGTAACTTATAAATAATCGATGTTTTTTTCATATTTAAAAAGTGTAGTGTGTAGTTTCGTAGTTAAAAGTAGAAAAACAAAAGAAAATTCATATTTAATCAATTTTAGATGTCTTGTTATAAGAAAAATAAAGTAATTTTTTTCAAAATACCAAACAAAATTTTTTTTTTCTTCAATTTATTTTTTAATTTTTTTAATTTCTTCTAAAAAACTATAGTAAAAAAGAAAAAAAAAAAAAAAATCTATAGTGAATCGTTGCGCTACTCTGTGATTACTAAAAATAAAAGAAAAATATGCTAATTAAACATAAAACTAATAATTAATAAATTAAAATTAAAAGAGAAAATAATCACATTTTTCTTTGATATAAAATTTTAATTTCTTCATTCAATTTTCTATATTTTTGAAGGTTAAAAAAAAAAAAATAAAATCATAATAATTAAATATTAATAAAGTAGGTAATAAAGAATAATATTAATCAATATGATAACCGCATTTAACTAAATAATTAATAAAAAAAACTGATGACAGTAGGAACTAAAAGAAGATCAAACATCAAAAAAATAAAAAGTTAAAATATGCTTAATCTAATTTTATTTAATCAACTCATATAATATGATAATCACATAGAATTTAAGATTAAAATTTAAGAAGCAAGAAAATTTATACCACAAAAAGGGATGATTTAATTTTAACGATCTAGTGCTTAAGGCAAAATCCCAATAAGCAGAAATTCGAGGAAAATTTCTGTCTTATTGGGACATGATGATAATCTTGAAATATTTAATCAGTTAGTATTTAAGATAAATAATGATAAAGTTATTCTCATAAAATAAAATAAAAAAATATTCGTAAGAATGATAAGTTAGGTAACGTACATGACCGTACAAAAAACAACATCAAATGATAGTAAAAAAGTTTTTTTCATTTTTCATTAATATTTAATTAGAGATAAATAAGCAACTTTTGATTTTAATGATAATTAGGTAATATTTAAGAAAAACGTATACGTAAAATAATAGGGATCCCTAAAAATTAACTGACCATCGCTAAAAAAATCATTTATTTTATGTATTTTTAAAAAGAATATATTGTTTCTAATTGATGGGGAAGTAAGTTAGTTAAACGATATATTGCTTTTTCATTATATAAATAAATGATTTATTAATTTTAAGATATTTAAGATATTTAATCAAGACTTTAGTATCGTAAGTTAACTTATTCAACATCGCTAAAATTGAGAAAAGTTTGCTATTTTTAATTCTTAATTATAGTAACACCTAGTTTTTAAGATATAATAATGGGATTTTATAATATTTATACTTTTTAAGAAAAAACAATCTAACTAAGCAATTCACTAATTTTGTGCATTTTATTATATTTAAAAAAATATTTATGTCTTAATCGATCAATGTGTAATCTTAGCTTTTAAGGATGACATGATACATTACTTATGAATTAACCAAATTTGACTTGATTTAACATCGCTCTTTTATCATAATTTTCTATATCATTCATAGAAAATTATATATAATGATATAATTCATGAATTTTTCATGATAAAAATTCTTATTCAAAAAATGGATTCAATCCATTTAATATAATGTAAACGTAAATTTTTTAATTTTATACATTTTTAACAATTACCAATAATTACAAATTATTGCATATTAAAAATAGTATTAATGTATAACTGTTTAAAGAAAAGATAAATTATTTATATTATTTATATATTTCAAAAATTTTTGACCAAAAAAAATAGAAATTTTTTTATTTTTTAAAAAAGTAATCAGCGATGATCAATATAAAGTATTATAATTAAACCTTGTCGATGAGTAAATAAAAATAATAAAATAAAGCTTTTTTTATAAAGCTTTTATTGAATAAGCATATAATAATAATAATATTAATTAAAAATTAATATATTTAACATTAAGTCATCATTAAAAAAAAAAAAAATAAAATAATAATCGTCCGAGAACTGCCTATACTATATACCTAAAAAATCACACATTTTTTCATTAAATAATTATAATTTTTTTAGTAAAAATTAAATTTTCAATTTCCATTCACTCGCACACATTATTTATATATATTTGTTACACAAATTTATATATACTGTATGTAAAAATATTTTTAAAAAAACATAAAAATATATTAGTTTATTATGTAAGTAAATTATTATGAAAAAAAAATTTTTGTTAAAATATCTTAGTTAAATAACTTAGTTAAAAAAATTTTCTTGTAATTTAATAATTTTAATTAAATTTTTTTTAAGTTTGTATTTGGAAACATTAATGTAAAATTTCATATAGTTTATTGTAAATTTTCATTCTTGAATTTCTTGGCTTATGTAAACACAAAAAATTGTTTATATTATTATTATTAAAACTTTATACTTACCTAATAAACGTACGCCATTATATCTTGAAACTGTAACTTTTTGACATCTCTTTGAATTCCTTTCAATAAAATTATAATACAACACAGTAATCAAACTCTTTTACTTCATTCATTCCTTTACCTTATTATAAGAAATAAATTAAATCAAATTATTTTTTCGTTAATAATTATGTATTTATTTACAAAATGAGAATGAAAAAAATATATAACTCTTCATTATTTACAAATTTAAAGTATGCAAATTAAAATTGTTTTGCTCTCCAATCTAAACTTTCGTCAAAATCAATTTCATCTCCGGATGAATCATCTTCTTCTGCTATTTTTTCTCTATTTAAATGTTTTTTTTGACTAACTAAATCCATAACTCGAGACCAGTTATGTAATTGTTCATCTATATTATCTATAATCCTTTCGGATGTTGCTTCTTCTTGATCATCTGCTATAATTTCAGCTGACTGTGCAGTTTCTTCCCTTATTTCTTTTTGAAAATTTTCCCACTCTTCGTCCAATGGGTTTTTATATTCTACATTCCGAGCCTAAAATCAAAAATGTTAATTATATATTAGTTTTTTTTTTTTTTAAATACTTTAAATTAAAAATTCTACCTTTGCATCCAATACTGGATCATCAAAAAATCCTTCTGGAAGAGTAGATGATGATCCTGTATCCATACTTTCTACTCCATTGATATTCTTACTGTCCACTTGCGGAGTTTTTGCTTTATTATTTACTGGCTCTTTACTCATTGTTGAACCATTACTAAATGCTTGGCCGTTAGCTTGAGCAACTATCTTACTAGAACTAGGTTTATCAAAAAAATCACTGGGTAAATTTGAAGGATTTTGTGGAGCTGTAGAATTTTTTAATATTCCTTTAATTCGTTTTGGTTGATGAGTTGACTCTTGATATGGAGCAGGCCTTTTAAAAGTTACAACTGATGGTTGAGGAGTATTTTCTATTTCTTTTGTCTTTGCAACCTTTGCTATATTTTCTTTGTGACTTTTTGAATTAATATGTGCAGGCCAAGCAGCTTCGCTTCGTACTATTGATTTGCAAATAATGCAAATGATCTGACCATTTGGATTATACGTGTGATAAGTTATGGAAATATAAAGTTATCAAGTTGTTATTATATTTATATGTTACTAAAATTGAATGAAAATATTTTATTTAATATAAGTTGTGAATAATTTAAATTATATGTTATAAAAGGATATTTTGCTATTGGTGAGTTTATTTTTTTGACAATACCCAATTTTTTTTGAGCATCTTTCATAGCCCGTCTAACCTCTTCTTGACTAATCTTTTTTTGTTCATTTTTTTTGTTCATTATACAAAATTTAAGCTGAATAAATTTATAAAAAACAAAGCTTTTAACAAACGTTTTGTTACTTTACACTGATTTTGCTCGGATTTTTAATTTTAAGATCAATACAAACGTTGCAAGAATGTATATATCTCTAGTATATATACCCTAATTTTTTAGAATTATTTTTTAATTATCAATTAAAGTATCATACTTTTTGAGTTTAAGGCAGTTTTAAAAAATATAAAAACATAATTTCTTTTTATTATTTAAATAAAAACAAACTAAACTTTTGAAACGCGTTTCCTACTATGTTTGTAAATATTAGAAATAGGTTATGTTTAGTCGTCTGCAATAACTAGTTTTATGTTATTATATATACTGTATATTATATATACTTATACATTTCCTGTGACTTATATTTTTTTAATTATATATCGGCAATTATTTATTATATTTTGAAATATTTATTAAATTATAAATATAAAATAGGCATTAAATACAAAATAAAAATTTTATTGTTATGAACAATAGTTTCAAAAAATACAGAATTTTTTATTTCACTTTTAGTACATTATCTGTCACAGATACTGTACTATTTTATAAACTTACAGAGTATTCCGAAATTCGGGCGCGCGGCGCTAAAGTGTACCGTTTTTAACATGGTTTTCAACTACGTCTTTGATTTTAGTACGTACTAACCTGAATCAAAAAGAATTATTTGTTATTGTTTGTTATTTATAAATGAAAATAAGACAAAAGTTTTTATAATTTTTACTTTTTAATAACAAACAATAACAATTTTCTCCTTTATTTCAGGCTATTACGTACTTAAATCAGAAAAAATCAAATGTTTAAATACGTATTACGTTTTGTGAACAGCGCGGCGCGCACGATTTTTGGAACACCTTAGCGCCGTGCGCCCGTATTTCGGAATACTCTGTTAGTTTTATACACCCTATTATGGATGATTCATTCATCATTTCATCAACAATCGTCAATCTCAGAAGAACTTAACACAGAGGCTCTTAAAATATTAATATTATTTGTGTGAAAAAAGCAGGCTTTGTTTTAATTTTAAAAAATAATTTAAAATTTTTAAAAACAAAATCATCTAAAAACAAAATTACAATGTTTTCAAGTGGTCCTAATTACACAAAATTAAAAACTCACCTAAGATTAGCCATAAACAGATTAAAACTTTTGGAAAAGAAAAAGACAGAACTAACACAAAAGGCAAGAAAAGAAATTGCTGACTACATAGGAACTGGAAAAGTAGAAAGAGCTAAAATTCGTGTTGAACATATTATTCGAGAAGATTACATGGTTGAAGCTATGGAACTTCTGGAAATGTACTGTGATCTTTTGTTGGCTAGATTTGGTCTTATTCAACAAATGAAGTAAGTTTTACATTTATTTTATTAATTTTCATTCTATTCAAGTAACTCTTTAACAGAACAATCGATGATGGGTTATCAGAAGCAATATCAACAATAATATGGGCAGCACCTCGCATACAGACTGATGTTGCAGAAATGAAAATTATATCTGATATATTAACATCCAAGTATGGAAGACAATATACTGATGCATGTAGAGAAGAGCAATTACAAACTATATCAGAAAAAGTTAAACACAAAATGAGCGTACAGTCGCCATCAAAATTGTTAGTTGAAAAATACATGATAGAAATTGCAAAAAATTACAATATTGAATATGAACCAGATCCTCAAGTTATGGCTGAAGGTCAAGACACAGAACTTATTGATATTGGAGATCAAACAAATAATTTGGACCAAGCAAGTGGAGGAGCTCCACAACCACCAGGGTTTATTGGATATCCACAACCACCACTTCCTCCACAAGTATTCCCGCCAGGTGGAGGAATACCGGGGCCAATAGGTTTTGCACCACCAAATACTGATCCATTTATTGAAAAAGAAAAAAGCAATCAATTTAATCAAGCAAATTTTTCTTATAATATACCACTGGACAAAGCAAATACAAATCAACAAGTAAGTAAAATGGGAATTATGGATTTTACTATAGATTTTAATAATTGCAATTTAATTCACAGGAAAATGACTTGCCTCCACCATATAATTCATACCCATCAAATTTAAATATACAGGTAAACATATAAATATTTTTAATAATTTAATTTTAAATAAGAGAATAGTAGATGAATAAGAATTACTCAGATAAAATTTATTATTTTCATTTATAGTCTGACCAAAAACCAAAACCACAACCCCGATCAAAATTGCCAATGAATGATTTTCAATTACCAGATTTACCTGCAGTTCCATCGGAAAATGATATAGCATCAAATACAAATAATGAAGATAATGATATTGATTTTGATGATTTAATGAAACGTTTTGAAAATTTGAAGAAAAAAAAGTGATAAAATTAATTGTAATTTAAGTAATATTTTTTATGCCAAAATTAAAACATAATTTTATGTACAATTAAGGTATGTAAAAAAATGTATCAAAACAAAATAGTTATAAAAAAAATTAATTTTAATTTTACTTTTACAATTTGTTATATCGTGTAAATAATTTAATAAAATATAATATATTTACTTTCTAATGAATTTGTTGAGAAATCTTGAAAATTAATTAAAAATTTAATTTATTCATGCATTGTTCCAGTCATCGCAATGCTAAAAAAAGATAAGGCTTTTTAAAAGTTTAGAAGTGAAATTAATTTTTTATATTGATAAAATATAACTTATACCTCGCTTCCTTTTTCTGCTAAACAAGTTAAAAGGTTGTGAGAAAATTGACATTTTTCTTGTCTATAATTTGTGTTTAAATAATGATAGCATTCTCTTATTGATTCTTCAACAAAATCTCGCAATTCAAAATCTATAATATTTTGCGTCATTATACCAGTAACAGCAACTCGTTCTGGAAATCCTCTATGATCAACCTTTTAATAAAAAAATTTTTATATTTTTATTTTGTTTAAATAATTAAAATTTTGTATTGTTGATAAAAATATTTCTTACCAAATTTAGTTCATTGAAAAAGCATTGTACGACGCACTGCAATAAATGGGTACAAAGTCTAATTGAGAAAATTTATTATGTTTTTGGTCAGAATTATTAGTTCAAAAAAAAATTGTCTATAAAGCATACTTTATTTTTAAATATAAGTAAAAAAAGGTACCTAATAGTTGATAAAAATTTCTAAAAAAAAATTGATTTGAATGAAAATCTTTTTAAGCTTATTCAATTTTACCGTTAGAATGATTTATGATGTTTTTAGGGTAATTTAAAAAAATAGAGCTTACAGCCTTTTCTCGTTCTCCGTTATTGTGATAATATCCAGCATCATCGTCGTCATTATCATTATTTCTATTGTTATAACGTCGTCGATTATTATTATTATTTTTATAGTTCCTATCATAGCGATCATTTCGATTATTTTGATCGTAGCGATTGTTTCGATCATTTTGATCATAACGATCATTTTGATCATAACGCTCATTTTGATCGTATCGGTCATTTCGATCGTTTCGATCATTCCGATCCCTCGAATTTCCATTTCTGTTATTTCGTCTATCATTGTTGTTATTATCATTACGCCTATCGTTATTATCATAAGAATCTTCTTGCCTGTCATAATAATTATTTGATCCAGCTGCGAAGTATGAAGAAGATTGGGATCTCCAATTACGATTACCATTTGATTGCCTTGATGATGAATTACGCGAATTAAAATTATCATTTCGGTTATTGCCAATACCAAATCTATCATTTTTTAGATGATTTTGTGAATTACCGCCCATTGATAAGAATTTTTTATCGTAAAATTCCTCATCTGAATCCTCATCTGATGATTCTTGTGAATCTGTTTTTCTGCCTGTGTGATCGTGATTATTGCGATCGTATCCTAATACTCTTTTTTGACATGTTCGCATTATTTTTTGAAATTGTTCATCACTTTGCATTGTACCTGTTCGGCATTTCAAAGTCTAATAGAATAAAAATAATTGTCTTATTATATATAGGTAAATAATAGTACTAAAAATTTTGCAGATAAAAATGACCTCCCTTTTATAATTCACTTACACCAAAAATTTGGGGTACAATTGTGTTCAAAAAACTATCATTTGGATAACAACATATACGCCTAAGCCGCAGATTTTCAAAAATTTATAATATTTTTTTTAAATCTTAAATAAATATAACTTTTTACATGTAAATAAATGAATAAAATAGGGAAAATTTTTTTAAATTACCTATATACAATTAACGTATTTACAAATTTCCATAATAACATTCGGATATACTTAATTTAAATTTTAATTTGACCATAATTCCGCAATTTAATCGTACTGGCAGATTTAAAAATAATTTTAATATAAAATACACTGCAGAACGCAGTACTAAAAGTATAAAAAATTATAGATTTTTTTAATGCTCTTTTAATTAGTCCAGTTGTTCGCCATAAATTTGAAATAATAATTTTGTAAAAAAATAATTTATTGAATTATTAGAAAAATAATTTTTTACCTGCACATGAATAATTGTTAAAAAATATCCTACTAATGTGATTAAAAAAACTCGTCGATTAATCATTTTAATAATTTTTTTAAAAAAATTATCAATTTAATTTTTAATAACTCAGCATTTTAAAAATTATTTATATTACCTATGAAGTAGAGCAACTTATTTTTATAAAAAAAGATTTTAAAATACTTTTGATTTTATACTAGAATCTTCTTATATAATTTTAAAAAATAAATGCTCTTATTACCTTGTCATATTATAATTTTTTCCTCGGAAAAATAAAATTTATACAAATAATGTAAGAATACTTTTCGACAATTTTTGATGGATGTATTGCTTATTAAATTATAACTTTTCATGGCTACGATGTATAAATTTTTGAAAAGGAAAAAAATAAGGAAATTAAAAACAAAAATGTCAAAAATTAATGATACAGTTTTTTTTAAATATTATTATAAAATAAATCTTTAATTCTTTTTATGCAAATAATAGACCCTGATTCAGCTGTTTTAAATAAATACAGCAATATTAGGTCAATTTTGTTATGGAGTGATTTTAATTTAAATATTTAAAAATTTTCGGTAAGAATGATATTAATAATGCATAATTACATTTCTACACTGTTTGAAATTTCCTTCTTCTTATTTTTCGTTTTGTAAAGTTCGAAATTTAAACGGCATGCATTCCAAAAAAAAAAAATTTAGGGCTAAAAAATATATTGGGATTTAAAACAAATGCTCAAGCTGCTGATTGATACATAATTATATATAATAAATGAAAGTTATTATGTATGATATGGGAACTTTATTGCTTAATAAATGACAAAAAACTTACTTTTTTTCATATTGATCTGTAAGTCACGTAAAAGATTAAATACTTTTTATGCAAATACTATGGACTCACCTTATGCCATAATAATTTATAAGAAATTTGTAAAAGGAACTGACTTTTCAATATTTTAAAGACTTTGATTAAAAAAGGTGTTAAAAAGAGGGGGGATTTTATAGTAAAAATCAATGAAGCGTTTTATAGAAATAAAATTGATAGATCAGTTACATTAATCTATTGATAACTCAAAGATGTTGAAGAAATTAATAGTAAGTTTACAATACTTTTTATGGCCAAACAATATTTATTTATTTATTCTTTTTAAGTATTTTTTACATTGCATTTGCTTGCATCTGTATTTTCATATTATTTTCTTTTTTATAAATTTTCTTTATCATTTATTTATTTTACATATAAAAATCACATATAAACTTTTATTTTTAATTATTTTACATTTTTTTCTTGTATATTTAGATATAAATTGTTTGCGTACTGCATATTCACAATACCTATGTTTATTTATACAGAATTTTTTTTTATTTTACATCACACACTGATACCACATTTTACAAAAGGTTATTATAAATCTTCTTTTCTTTTTACACCTTAATTTAACACATTAAATTTTATAAAATAAACAAAAATTATATATATATATACTTATTTTTTTGTTGGGGTATAATATTTTTTATAAAAATTATTTTAATTTGATATCATGAAACTATATTTTCTTATATTTTAATCTAATCAAAGATTATATACATTAACCTGGGAATTACTGTAATTTAATCTTATTGCATCAAAACAGATGGGCTTTTATGAAGAATCCGGCTTCATAAGAAATTAATTTAGTTTTTAAATTATTGAAATTATGACTGTATACTATTAAACTTAAATGTTGGGCCTAATTTTATCTAAAAAAAAAAAATCATTTTAAAACCTTTCCCAGTTTAATTTAATGTACGTATTATTAGCAGTACCGCTGAAAAAAACATTATCCAGTTTTTGTATAATATAGGCATTTTTTTTAAATATAATTTCATTATAAAAAAAGCCTATCTACAAAATTGAGATAGTGCTTTTCTTCAGCCATAAGACAGAGCACTATTATGATAAAGGCTTTCACTTGACATTGCAAAAACATTTAATAAAAACAAAAAGTCATACTTATTTTGCAATTTCCTATATAAAGCATTTATTCAGTTTTAGTTGAATGACCATTTACATTTTTTTACATTATATTATCACTGTAAATATAAATTCCTGAAAATGGCAAGTATATTTGAATTAAAAAATTTTTTATCCTTGTCAATTTAAAATTACACTTATTTTATGCTATAATTTTTGTTTTATAGTCATATTTTATGAAATTTTATGATAAATTTAAAAATGTTTTTATTCTTATTTTATGTAATAAGATAAAGATTTAAAAAATTATCACTTATGCAAGTATAAATACAGAAAAATTATATCCTTTTTTTTTAATTTAAAAAAATATAAATATATATATACTTTATTTTTTTTATTACAAGTTTTTACTACAATGTATCTCCAGCTTTATATTATGGGCAGAATCAGTATCGCAACAAATTTTTCCATATTTGACATCAAGATTTTATTCAACACCATACGATCATCGTATAAGAAACATTCCTTATAATAATCGTTATATTATGTATTATACACCAACAAATAATAACATTATTTATCAAAGTAAGGAATTTAACAAATATGATAACAATTATAAAAAAAATCTACCAGAAAATAAGTACCAGCACCATAAATATAACCAAGACTTAAATCACAAATATCCAAATTCAAAGAAATATTATAACATTTTACCATCCCTTTATTTAAAACCACCTGAAAGAACTTCTACTTATGAGTATAAAAAAAAGCATGAAGTTGATAAAGACAATGATTATGATGATTTTGATATTGATAGTGATAGTGATTATTATGGCCAAGATAATTTAGAAGATAATGACAACGATAAAGATAAAGTCAATTATTTTCCAAAAAATCATCGACCTGATAACAATTTTCAAGGCGATTTAAATCAAAGACCTAAGTACATTAGAGATCATGCTCCTATCGATCAAGATGAATCTTCAGAAGTCACATCTGATTCTAAAGGCAAAGTGAAAAAAAGCAAAACTACCGATATTTTAGAATTGTCTAGTAATGGTGAAAGAGTTGATTTTCACATGCAAGGACACAAAGGTCCACAGACCTACATTTTTGGCTTTGATACTGGCGATGGGTAAAAATAAATTTTTCATTATGATTAATAACAAAAGTATGACTTTTTTTTTCTTGCTACAGAAAAAATCGACAATTCAGACTAGAAGAAAAACAAAAAGATGGTACAGTAAAAGGTCATTATGGATATTATGATGCAAGAGGAAAATTAAGAACCATAAAATATTTATCTCGACCTTTTGAAGGATATCAAGAAAAACATCACGAATTTAATAACGTATCTAACAAAAAGTCACAAAAATAAAAAATGAAAAGTAAACTCCAAAACAAGAACTACATATTGTAAATTATTGTGACAAACTTGATTGAAAATTATTTAAGGTAAAGCTACTTTTACATTGTTTCCTGCTATTTTCTCATATTTGTACTGCCATTAAATGATGCGATATATGTTAGCATGAACTAATTCTTTTTTTTAAAGTTTCATATAATTATATTTGTGCCATTTTTGCAAAGACAGCCTTTTATTACATTTGTATAATATTTTGAGCATTGTATGGACAAAAAAAAGTCGTACCTCAATTTTTTTTGTTGGTTTTTTCAATTCCATATGATGAGCTTTTACTAATTTCAGTCATTCCAACAAGTTTACTCAACAATATAAAAACTGTAAACAGAAAAATAAAAAAATTTTTTTGTATAAAACAACAATAAAAATAAAACTTACATATAGCTATGATTCCAACTCCCATAAAAAAGTATACTGTAGAACCTGATAACAAAAGATTGATAAGGTAATAGACCATTGGTACAAGTACAACAATAGACCAAAATAGTGTATTAACAAGAGACCAAATTCTTCTTTTTAATTTGAAGGATTCAATCCTATGCACTCCACTTGTTGCAAAGAAATCTCCAGTTTTAGTAAAACTTTCTGCCATCTGATCCTGTAAAAACATTTAAAACTAAGAAGATTAAATACTTGTTAAAAAAAACAATACGCACTTTTGTTTTATATAAATCATGAAGCCATTGAGAAGCTGCTTCTTCTCCTTCTGGTACTTCTTTCATAGGTATTCTTCTTACACACATATGACCTTCAATGCCATTTCCTGCCAAAAAATTGTTTACAGTTGCTTTCACTGTATCTGTTGATTTAAAAGCTAACTGAATGTCATAGATAGCTGGAACTTTTTTACGAAGGTGAGGAATGCTAGCTGTAAATCCCTTGGTCCTAGGTGATAAATGATGTTTAAGGACTGGTAAATTATTTTCTTTGGCAAACTTTTGTGATACCTCAGCTTTTTCTGGTGTAAAACGAGTTCCTTCAGCATATAACAATAACTAAAAAAAAATTATGTTAGGCAATTATATTGCTACAATACGATAAGTTTACTTACCCATATTGGATCAGGATAATTAGCTAATTCTTCAATTTGAGTACCGATAGTTTCCTTGTCCTTATCCCAATTTCTCTCTAGAAAAATAGATTCGGCGAATTTCCATGCCCATCCAAGAGTAGGAAGATATTGGATAGATTTTTTAGCATATGCTTTACAGTTCTAAAATTATTAAATATTAATTAATATAGTTCACTTTCAGTCTTTTAGACAATAAAACTTACACCAAGAACTTTGACGCGGTCACAAAATATCCAACCAATTAACCAATCTATTTCGAAAGTATGATTCATTATTAAGTAACCGTGTTCCTTGCCACAATACTCGTTAAAATCATTTTTGTCCATATATAAGATAAGATCTGCTCCAGCCCACCATTCTGCTAAAAATACTACCTCTGAAAAATACATTAAATTTTAAAATTTAATATACGAGATAAATATAAAAAAAGAAATGAGTTTAAACTTACGACTATAAAATGAATAACAAAGATAATAATTGATTTTTCTGTATAAAAATTTTGAAAATGGTCTCAAACAAATGTATAATATACATTGAAAAAAGTTTATAATTAATCCAGATGTAAAAAATACAATTGCTAGCATAAGATGAACAACTGGAGATTTTTTTATTGTCACCAACAGACTCATTTTTAACTCAGAAGAAATTTGGCTTCAAAAAAATTCTTTCTGAAAAATTTAATAACATTAACTAAAAAGATGCCACTAATAATAAGCAGGTGATGCGATAACGCTGAAAAAATAAAATAAGTAATAAAAAAAAACTTAATGTTAAATACCAAACAGTTTTATGAAATAACTACACAGTAACTATAACCTATACATTATCAGAGAATGAAAATTAAATTTTTGCTTGTAATATTGACTACATTTGCATTAAAAAAAAAAAAAAAAATATGCAAATAAGTTAATAAATCATTATTCAAATATGTTTATTTCTGATATAATAATTATATGTGCTTTATATAAATAAGAACTCCAAAATATTGCAGTTAATAAATAGTTAATACCATAATATTTAAATGTCTATTAATTTTCGTTATACATTTTAAATAAATCTAATTTTTAAATATAATTTAACCTTGAATTTAACTTATTTAATTAATTAATTAAATTCATATTAATAGACAAAATTAAATATTATATTTATATATTTTAAATAAAAATTATACATAAATGATGTAATATGCTTACATTCAAATATATGCCTGTACACAATGTAGAATGAAAATTTTTTTTTACTGTAAAAGTATTGATTTAATAGACAGCAATTAACGAAAGGAAATTATTCAATAAACTAATATAACTAACAATTTAACAAAAAAATTAAAATAAAATAGTAAAATACACAATTTTTCGCCTGTTACAGCATCATCAGCGATGCTAGATAAGGACAAAATTCGCGAATTCCGGACTATAAAGCACTTTGATAAGGCGTGATTGCAATACAAATGATTTGCCGACTGTTCATATGTGATTGGTCGACGCATCAAAAAATGTCTTGTCATTGGTTGTACTGATAGTGTTTATGTTTTGCAAAGTATTTTTGCAACCCTGTCACAGAGCCATATATTATATATAAATTCTATATTCTGAATCACTAAATTCACTATAATCGCTACAATTTGCTAAGATTCACTAAATATGCTTAGTCTTGGCTTGAACTAAGTCTGCACACTATGTACAGACAGTTGAGTGTTGACACAGTTTACCTAACTGTGCTTATGCTTACTAACCTTAACCTACCGCATTGACCAATCATTTTTCAGCCTGACACACCCTTATATGAAACCTATATTTATGCGGTATGCTATTTTTTGCCGAATCACGAATGAATAAAGTATACAACAAATTATTGAACTTGGGAAACAGTGATTGTTTATATTATATTTTTTTTTAGCATTATAATTTCTTTTATTAATACGTATATTAGTTATTCTTAGCGTCTGTTTAATAATTGAAAAAGTAAACACTGAGTTTTAAGAGCTAATTATTAGTATCATGGTAAGAAAATTATAATTTTTTTATTCATATTTTTTTAATTAATAATCAAAAGTATGAAATCATAAGTAAATAGCTACTTATTTATTATTTATTAATACTTAGATTTTAGTAAAAAATAATTTACCTAGAACAAAGTATGCAGCTCCAAAAATTATTTAACCTATTTAATACAATTCTTTAAAAATGGCGTTTTTTATTAAGAAATTTAAAATTCTTTTTAAAAAGAAATATGTTTATAAAATTTTAAAGTAAATAAATTAAGAATTTATGAGGAAAAGAATTTTATTTTTAGATTTTTATTGTACTTTAGTATTTTATAAAATAATATTTATTAAATTATAAACAGTCAGAACAACAAATGGATTGTGCATTAGATTTAATGCGGAGACTACCTCCTCAACAGATTGAAAAGAATTTAAGTGATCTTATAGATTTGGTACCTTCATTGTGTGAAGATTTACTATCTTCCGTAGATCAGCCACTTAAAATAGCAAAAGATAAAGATAACGGAAAAGACTATCTTCTCTGTGATTATAATAGAGATGGAGACTCTTACAGGTAAATTTCAAGTATCTTAAATTTAATTCAGATCAAATTAATTTTAAAAATAATTTGTAAAATTTTAGATCTCCATGGAGTAATACATATGATCCTCCCTTAGAAGATGGTTCTATGCCTTCAGAAAAATTAAGGAAACTGGAAATTGAGGCAAACCATGCCTTTGATCAGTATAGAGAACTATATTTTGAAGGAGGTGTATCTTCTGTATATTTATGGGATTTGGATCATGGTTTTGCAGGTGTTATTTTAATCAAAAAAGCAGGAGATGGTTCAAAAAAGATAAAAGGTTGTTGGGATTCTATACATGTAGTTGAAGTTCAGCACAAATCCTCAAGTAGATACGCCCATTATAAACTAACATCAACTGCCATGCTTTGGTTACAAACTAATAAGACTGGTTCAGGTACAATGAATCTTGGTGGAAGTTTAACAAGACAGGTTTGAACTTAGTTTGTAATAAAATTTAAGTTTCTAAATTAACTCTTAAAATAACTATTATATTATGTATGAATTAGGTTGAGCAAGATTCTCTTGTGACTGAAACATCGCCACATATTGCAAATATTGGTCGTATGGTCGAAGATATGGAAAACAAAATAAGAAATACATTGAATGAAATTTATTTTGGCAAAACTAAGGACATAGTCAATGGTTTAAGGTCAGTGCAACCTCTATCTGATCAAAAACAACAAGCTGCTCTCAGACAGGATTTAGCGGCTGCTTTACAAAGGAGAAATGCTAATAACTGATTTGATTTTGAACAAGAAAATTTTGATTACGATTGTGATTCAAACAGAAAAGATTAATTTCTAAAAATTTGTTATTACAGTCGAATTTGACAAGAAACATAATATTGAAAAGTATTATAAATTATATTAAATTGACTTGAAGTCAATTAAAACAAAAAAAAAATACATTTTGTTATATGAATTTCGTTATGGAGTTTTTTGGTCTGTTTTATATATATTTATATAAAAATAAGCATGTTTTTTAAACATATATTTGTAAAAAAAAAACTGATTAATTTTTGAGCACATTAGCAACAGGAATTGAAAATTATAGTCTTAATATAAATAATATTATCTCATAAATTGTTTTAATTTTTATTTATAAAAATGCAAATTATACACTTGTAAAAAGTCTTATAATCTTATAATTTCTGTTGAAAAATTTTTATCAATTAACAATTATGTACTTTACAAACATAAATAGTAATATTATGAAAAAAAAACTTGCTTATAATTTAATTTTTTTAAAAATGATGCGTTATTCCAGAAAATATAAAATGTCAGTTTTGTTGGAATAACTCACAGCATTTGGAAGAATGTCTATTAATATAGTTATATCTTTTAATATAATATATATTCTTTATAATATTTATATAATATTTATTTAATAGATATTTTAAGTTACTACTATTAAGCATCATTTTAATTTACATTTTTTTTTTCTGTGCCTTAATAAAATGAATAATTACAGTATTTAATGCTACCAAACTTTAGTAAAACTGATTGCTTTTTTCAAATTAAAAAATTTTCTATAAACTTTTATAAAATTTGTATTTTTAAATTTAATAAAAAATATTTCCTTCTCATATTAGTTAGTCGTTCTTTATTCACGGTTGTTAAAATACCTTGCGCGGGTATAATATACGTCTCCTATAGGTATAATATGAGGTATTTTATAAGTATATTAAAAATCTAGTAACCCTAGATAATATCATTGTAATGTAAGAGCAGAATTTTGTTAATAATTTAAAATAAAAGAAAAAAATACAGTGTAAATAAAAAATAAAGAATAATCTGAAGTTTATGAAAATAAAGTAAGTACATTTTTAACTACAAATTAATGAAAATATTTAAAAAGAAATATTATTTACATAATATTGTCACATTTTATTAACTGATTTTTTAAATATTTTAAACAAATTTTTACAAAAATATTTTATCATATAACAAAAACATTAATAAAATTTATAAAATACAACATAAAATAAAAACAAAATTAATAAAATTAATAAATTTTTTTAAATGTAAATTACCAAACATTGTGCAAATTATGTTGTTTTAAAAATATTTTTAAATTTTCTTATTAAACAAAAGAAACAAACATTAAAGTACAATAATATGCTTTTAATTTTAGATCTGAGAAAACATAGGAATCTGAATTCTGAATCAAGCATTACACCCACATAACCTAATGCAGCGGACTTTAGTAAAAAGTGACACGTCAAGCATTACACCCACATAACCTAATACAGCGGTCTTTAGTAAAAAAACGACACGTCAAGCATTACACCCACATAACCTAATGCAGCGGTCTTTAATAAAAAAACGACACGTCAAGCTTTATAACCACATAACCTAATGCAGCGGTCTTTAGTAAAAAAACGACACGTCAAGTATTACACCCACATAACCTAATGCAGCGGACTTTAGTAAAAAGTTACACGTCAAGCATTACACCCACATAACCTAATGCAGCGGTCTTTAGTAAAAAAACGACACGTCAAGCTTTATAACCACATAACCTAATGCAGCGGTCTTTAGTAAAAAAACGACACGTCAAGCATTACACCCACATAACCTAATGCAGCGGTCTTTAGTAAAAAAACGACACGTCAAGCTTTATAACCACATAACCTAATGCAGCGGTCTTTAGTAAAAAAACGACACGTCAAGCATTACACCCACATAACCTAATGCAGCGGTCTTTAGTAAAAAAACGACACGTCAAGCATTACACCCACATAACCTAATGCAGCGGACTTTAGTAAAAAGTGACACGTCAAGCATTACACCCACTTAACCTAATGCAGCGGTCTTTAGTAAAAAAACGACACGTCAAGCTTTATAACCACATAACCTAATGCAGCGGTCTTTAGTAAAAACACGACACGTCAATCTTTGTGTCGCTTTTTACTAAAGTCCGCTGCATTAGGTTATGTGGGTATAATGCTTGACGTGTCACTTTTTACTAAAGTCCGCTGTATTAGGTTAAGTGGGTGTAATGCTTGACGTGTAACTTTTTACTAAAGTCCGCTGCATTAGGTTATGTGGGTGTAATGCTTGACGTGTCGTTTTTTTACTAAAGACCGCTGCATTAGGTTATGTGAGTGTAATGCTTGACGTGTCACTTTTTACTAAAGTCAGCTGCATTAGGTTAAGTGGGTGTAATGCTTGACGTGTCACTTTTTACTTAAGTCCGCTGCATTAGGTTATGTAGGTGTAATGCTTGACGTGTCGCTTTTTACTAAAGTCCGCTGCATTAGGTTAAGTGGGTGTAATGCTTGACGTGTAACTTTTTACTAAAGTCCGCTGCATTAGGTTATGTGGGTGTAATGCTTGACGTGTCGTTTTTTTACTAAAGACCGCTGCATTAGGTTATGTGGTTATAAAGCTTGACGTGTCGTTTTTTTACTAAAGTCAGCTGCATTAGGTTAAGTGGGTGTAATGCTTGACGTGTCACTTTTTACTTAAGTCCGCTGCATTAGGTTATGTAGGTGTAATGCTTGACGTGTCGCTTTTTACTAAAGTCCGCTGCATTAGGTTATGTGGGTGTAATGTTTGATTCAGAATTCAGATTCCTATGTTTTCTCAGATCTAAAATTAAAAGCATATTATTGTACTTTAATGTTTGTTTCTTTTGTTTAATAAGAAAATTTAAAAATATTTTTAAAACAACATAATTTGTACAATGTTTGGTAATTTACATTTAAAAAAATTTATTAATTTTATTAATTTTGTTTTTATTTTATGTTGTATTTTATAAATTTTATTAATGTTTTTGTTATATGATAAAATATTTTTGTAAAAATTTGTTTAAAATATTTAAAAAATCAGTTAATACAATGTGACAATATTATGTAAATAATATTTCTTTTTAAATATTTTCATTAATTTGTAGTTAAAAATGTACTTACTTTATTTTCATAAACTTCAGATTATTCTTTATTTTTTATTTACACTGTATTTTTTTCTTTTATTTTAAATTATTAACAAAATTCTGCTTTTACATTACAATGATATTATCTAGGGTTACTAGATTTTTAATATACTTATAAAATACCTCATATTATACCTATAGGAGACGTATATTATACCCGCGCAAGGTATTTTAACAACCGTGTCTTTATTGCAATAAAACCATTTAGAAAAAATTAATCTTATAAAAGATTCGTATCTAAATAGTATCTTACGAGACATGACTGTAAAAACAAAGAATATCCCCGGATATAAGAACTTTGAGAACCTTCCGAAGCAAAACAGAAATAAATTGCAATTTAGAGTATTCTCTTTTGTGGTTTGTGGCCTGTTTTTTTCACCATTGACGAGAGGACATGTTTTTTAGCCACGCATAATAAGGGGCATTGAAATCCGTTCTGTGTATGGCCGTTGATAAGTAAAAAATATATTATATCACGACCCAAGGTTGAAAATTTTGCTTTAACAAAGCCAAGAATGCCAGTTTATATTTTATTAAAAAAATTCTTTATTTTTCTGGCAATGGATCGAAACGCACTTGTTTATTTAAAAAAAAAAAATGATTAGGTATAATATTACGTGATATTACTCACAGTTAATAAAAAAGTGAAAGTATATAGTTCGTAATTTAATGAATTGATTATTATATTTTAAATAATAATCTTCTTATCTTTTAATTTCGTAAGATATAAAATTTTAAATATTTACAATGATTATAAATTAAAATTTATTTTTAATGTTCTCAAAATAAAAAAAAATTAGATATTAGGCATTTAATTGAGAGATAATTTTAATAGAATTTTTTTTAAAAATTTCTTTTGTTGCTTAAAAGTAAAAATCAAGATGATTTATTTTTAAGTATTTATACTTTTGGAACAATTTTTTGTACAAAGAAAATGAATAAATTAAGTATTTAATTTTCATGAAAAAATAATATTACTAGGCAAAAATTTAAAAAAAAATTTTCAATAAATATTTATAGTTATAATTGCAATAGCAAATTTTAAAGATAGGTATTTTAAAATTAATAATGTTCTTTCAAACTATTTTTTTTTTTTTACTATCATTTAAAATTGTATATACCAACAATTAATTAAATTTTTAAGTAATATAATATAAAATTAAAATTCATTACAATATTATTTGTAACTAATTTGAAAATTATAGTTGATTTTTATTGTCTTTTCAAGACTTTTGCAGTGGACAATTAATTTAAACAGAAAAAAATTTTTTTAAAAATAATTTATTTAGAATCGAAGTGCTAAAATTTACACTTCTATTATAATATTTTTGTGGAACGTTACAAGTAAATTACAAAACAAAAAACAGATATTAAATTTCATTTGTAAAAAAATTGTTCCTCATGATTCAATTAATTGGACCTATTAATTAAATCTAAATGTTAGTGTCTTTTATAAGTATAGTTAATTAACAAATTATTAATAAGGTTATCATTTGTCACTGCGAAGCTATAATAATTTTTGATTTTGTTTTGTAATTAATGTCTTTATTTTAGTTAACAAAAAAGAAAAAAAAAAGGTTTATAAATGCTTCATTTTTTAATTTTTTTTATTTTCATTCAACCCTATTTGATGAAAACACGTCGCCATATTTCTTTTATTTTTTTTACAACAAATAACATATTTAAATTGTGTGCCTTTTTGTACGTGTATTTATAAAAAAAACGGATGAACAATTTTTGCTCAGCCTTGTTTGTTTACAATTTTTGTTGAAACTTTATAACTTGTTTTTTTTTTTTTTTTATTTTTTTTATTTTTTTTATTTTTTATATTCAAATATTAAGTAAGAAAGTAAACAAATGTTAATTTTTGTTAAAAAAGTTATTTTTTCTTCTCCGCAGTTAAGTTACATTGTGTTAATGATATAAAGTTGACTTCTTTCAGTATTTTATTTCCAATATTCTTAACCAATAATTGATGTTGTTTTATTAAGGTTGATTGTTATCTTAATTTCATATGCAACAGTCCTACTTATTATTTATCAATGGCAGTGTTGGTCTTGATGGCAATTACAACTTCTTCGCCACAGGCTTTTAAAACTGTGCACTGTAAGATTTTATTTGTTAGTAAATATTTTTCTAAACGTGTTATTAAAAATTTTGATGACTTTTAACTTACAAGTAATTCTTTGCCAGCATCATATTCAGCGCGTAGTTGCTGTCCTACATCACTATCGGGAACCTTAAGATCCTCACGTAGATCTCCATTGTCAGACATCAAGCACAAATATCCATCATCAGATATATCTGTTAGCTACAAAAATAATATTTATATTCTCAGTTAAAGAAAACATTTCAAGAATTATTATCTCAATTATACCTGATAGTCTTCACGTTTTACAAAAGGTACATCCATATTGTGTGTGGAAGGACAAATATCCTCATACTTCTTAGTTGTAAATATATCAATTCCAACTAAATGTACTTTAGCGTGACCATGTTTACCAGTCTTAGATGTTGACATTTCAACAATTTTGCATGGTCTTGATTTTAACATAACAAAACCATTTTTTCTTAATGCCGAACATTGCATAGGATATGTTACTGAAGCACCAGAGTCTCCAGTTTCAAAATGAGTATCTTCAATATCTGCCATATTTGTTGATTTTTATGTTTCTGTAAAATTAAAAAAAATAATAATTATTTTGTAAGTTACTCTTGTAACTATCAATTATAAATTTATTTAAAAAAATTTTTTTTACGTTTTTAAACATATAAATTTGAAGGTATTTAATTAATTATTTATTAACTGATTAAAAATTTAATCATAATTGTTTAACATTTTTTGAATATTGATGCTAAAATTGAATCCGAATAAAGTTAATATTTGTGAACATGTGGCACATAATTATTATGAATGCTCATATATAGGTAGGTACTCCGATTTTCGATAAACTTTGAATCTAAATAAAAAAAATTCATTATTAGGTAATTAAAATTTACTAACTAAACAAATTTTTAATTTATAATTGCTTTAATTCTTATATTGAATTTTATTTTTTTGCCAAAAATAAAAAAAAAGTAACTATGTTGAGAATGTGCTAAAAGCATCAAAAAGAAAATTTGTCGTAAGAGCGCACCACGAGAGCTAACCCAACTTTATTTTATTTAAGATAAATAAAATATTTTTAATACTTAAACTTTTCATCTGTTTTAAACTAAATAAAAATAAAAAAATTTAATTTTATTTCAAAATTAAATTTTAAAAACATGCTGACTTATTTGAATAACATTTTTTTAAAAATTTTCTAAAGATAGAACACGAGGATGAGGCGACAATTAATCTTTCATCAATACAACTTTTATTAATTTATTAATCCAAGATTGTACCTTTTTATACAAAATATGATTATTTATATTATTGCACTAAAGTATTTAAAAAATCACCAAAGCTTTATAAAACAACTTATAAGAAAAATAAAAAAAAATTGATTATTATTTAAAATATTATGTTGCAAAGAATGCCGTTGTCATCAGTACATCGCGCGGCGGCAATGCGGCTAAACTCGCGGCGAACCTAATTCCCGGCACATCAAAATAATAAACATATTAAAATGTTTTCTATTATTGCAAAATTTTACAAAATGAATTTTTATATTACCTAAGTTAAAAATTTTAATTTTATTATTTTCTAATTTTATTTGATCTTATTAATAACAAAATTAATAAATTCAAAAAGAAATCTTAAAACAGCTCGAAATACTCACATGTGATCAAAATGGATACTCTAACCAGAAGAGCTTTCGAGTCATCAAGGGACATGCGCATGGTTTAACGTTCGGCGCAATCGGCTCTATCCTTTTTCATCTCCTTTGATTAATGTCATGTTATCCTTCTTTTTATATATGTACAGTAAGTACTGTGACAGTAACTATACACAAATTTGTATATGGACACTTGCATTTTTTGTGAATGCAATTTTAATTCATTCAACGGGTTTCCGATACTCGTTTCACGAATTAATTTTCATTACTAACGTAAACATTAGTGAAATCGTTTATTTTTTGCATTTAGTTATAAAATAATAAAATTAATTATAAGTTTGAAGATCTAATTAGAAGTTTATAAAATACACTTTATCTAAACAAAAGATTTGCAGAATAGTTTTGGAGCGAAAATAGTGAGTAATTCAAAATAAATAATATCCCCATATTAAATTTTTTGTTTATAGTTTTTTAATAACTTTTAACATTTTTTTACTCAGTTTTATTAACAAAAAATGATACATATATATATTTTACTCTGTTTATCATTAAGTCTTTTAAATTTAATAACTTTCATGTTGATTATCTTTAAAATTTGTTTATAATTTATATATTAGAAATGTTAATTATAAAAAGGGCATTTTTGGTAATAAATCAAAGATTTTGTTTTTCTTTTTTAAAGATTAATTTGGAGATTAATTAAAAATGACCGAAAAATTGGAAAATATTGAACTCTTACCCTGCAGTTTTCAATTTCACAATTTTAGCGACAAAGTTGGTGAAATGAAAATCCATTGTCGTATTATAAAAATGCAAAACAGTCTCTTTGTTTGGATTGGAGATAATAAAGAGCAAAATATGTCAGATTTATCTTTGTCATTTTCAATGTCAAATGAAAAGAAATGGAAAGAAATTTCTACAAAAATTATGGGATCTATTGCAGATGAAACCTCAAATAATTTAGCAAACAGATTATCTAAGAAGGCTGGAAAACCAGTTTATGTGAGTTTTAACGCAGATAGTGATTGTCATTTTTTGCCCAGTATAGAAAAAAGAATACATCAAGAATTTAAATCAATTCCTGATTTATTATCGTTTTAGTAAGTTCCTGGTAAATTTTGTACATAATAATTGTAAAAAAAGTTTGTTACGTTTTAATACTTTTTTAAGCTAATCATTTATTAAAAAAAGATGTAAAAAATTTTAAATATTTTTTTACAATATACAATAACTAAAAAACTATGACAATAAATTTTTTATTGATTAATATTCATTAGCACTCATTCTTGACAAATATTAATTAACATTCATATTAACAACAAACAAACATACATTTTTTTAATATTATTTCAAAAAAAAAAAAAATCTTATGGTGGATAATTTAACATTCAAGATAATTACTCTCAATCAAAAAAATATGAGTCTTTTTTTCTTTACATTTGAAACTTAATTTCACATTAAAAGTCTTCGTTTTTTATCTTGTATAAAAATATTCAAGATATTTGGCATAGACAATTGTAGGAAAATCAAATTAAAATACAATCAATTCTTATAGAATCGAATGTTTTCTTTTTGTTTTATTATTTGCAGTTTTATTGGTTTTCTCTTAGTAAACTATAATCATCGTTTAAGAGTCCAGTTCCTCTAGCATCTTTTATCCATGGATACTTATTTGGACATTCAGTGCACGTTTCCATATATCTTTTATAAAAAAATTAAAATTAATGAAACATTTTTAATTAAAAAATTAACTTTTAAATAAAAAAACAAACCTTGTTGTTGTAAAATTAGCATCTGCTGGTTTAAAATCTAATGCACATTTGTTAGGATTATTACATGGTGGTCCAGGAAGATTTTCCTTCTTCTTACAAGACCAACCTTCAAATTGGTTCAAAACACTTAATGGTTTTGGGTCTGTCATCCAAGTTAAGGCTTGTGTTGCAGTTACAAAATAAACATCAGGTCTAAATAAATATCAAAGTTTAAAAAATTTTTATAAGTACTAAAGATTGTAAAAATTATAGGTAACAGTATCATCTTACAAACTAACAGCCCAATCTAAAAATTTAGCCAGTCCTCTTTCAAGTTCTTTTATTTGAAACCAATTTGTATGGAATGTCATCATGTATGGAGCACGATTTTGATCATAGTAACGGCTAAAATCTTCTTGTAACCATTCAAATACTTCTTCAGGATCGTGGTTATGAAGAACACATTGATCTAAATATGGACAATGACCACCTTCATAACTCTCAACATAATGAGCATTTAATGGTAATTCCCATACTCCTGTAACAAAAATATTTAAATGATTATTTTAAAAATAAATGGCAAAATATCCTTTTGATAAGATAACAAATAAATAGGAAAATTCTTTGCACGAATAATTGTATTTGATCCTGTCCAGCCTGTCCTGATAAAAATAAATAGGTAGGTGTCACGCGGAAAATTAGCGAGTATTTATGACTATATTTTTTACGTAGAATATACTTGAATTCACTTATGCAAGCTTTTTATCAGCTTGGATTTGGCTAAATAAGATTTATTACGTTAAAGGTGGCTTATTTTATAAGATAAGCTCTGACCGATGTGTGCATTTTTTCGCAAACGAAATAACTTCGGGAATCGGACTAAAACTGATTTGAAAATAACCAATACATAAATTGCATTAAAAACTTAAAGAAATTAAAGAAATAAATATTTAAACTTAAACTATAATTATAGGCAGGCATGAAACATTTAGTTGTAATATTTAATAAATTATTTACCTGGGAAAGAATGTGTGGGACAAGTACCAGCTTTGCATTCATGAGGAATCTTATAATCTAAAGTGTAAGGCCAAATTGGAACCTTAGAAGGCGATATTCCAACACTACTATCATAAATGTAACCAAAATCTTCAATAACTCTAAACTGTGTATTACGTCCTGGTTTAAGATATGGTGCTCTCATACCAACAACTTCGTTTCTTGATACATTACTGAACTTTTTAAGTATTTCTCTCAGGCCAATCATTTCGTTTACCCAATCATCATATGGTTTATCTTCTAAACCTTTTTGAAGCCTTTAAACAGAAAAAATTTTTAATTTCAATATTATAAGAAGGAAACAAATGGAGAGGTGCATATAACTTACGTTATTGTTTCGGTTGCGATTTCGTGACCATCATTGGCAAGAGCTTGCACCATGTTGTAATTACAATATTCATGAGATATGAAAAAAGTTCCTTTTAAAGGACAATTATTTGGATTTTTTCTATCTTCAGTGAATATTTTTTGATAATGGTCAAAATTATTATGATTCACTGCACCATCAAATGTCATTATTATCATTTGCGGGGTCTGAAAAATGAATAAATAATTTTAAAAAATTTAGAAAGTACAAACATAACTTATAGTGATATTAATTGTTTCATACTTCGTGAGGCTTAAGACCACCAGGAATTAATGTACCATCTCTTGAGCAAAAACAATATGGGAGTACACATTTTGCTGGGTCACATCTTTCCGCTAGATTTACTGACGTATCTGTAGTCGTAGCAACTAAAAAAAAAATTTTCCATGTTTTAAAAAATAATTTTTATATATAATTTTATAAATTGTTAAAAATCAAAGCAATTTTAAGTATACCTGCTTCGATGGGACCACATCTAGCTTCATTTTTAAACGTGCAAAATTTACTAATGTCATCAAAATGAAGACCAGATGGACAACGATTTAAATATGGATATCCATCTACACACTGTAAAATAAAATTTCATTTCAAATATTTATTTTAAAAAGTTAAAAAATTTTTCATTTAGGTACTACTCTTCAAAATATTCCCTTTTACATTTTATTGAATTTACATTTCCCTTGAAGATGTATATTTATCGAGGGCACATCGAGGGGCTATCGTCTTGGAAATCAAAAATTTGATTTTTTTTATTTTTTTTGATTTTTCGTGATTTTTTGTGATTTTTTTGGTAAACATCGCTAAATATTATATTCAATAGTAAAAAATAGATTTTTGAGGTCTAGGGTGAATTATAAGTCTAAAGAACGCATAAAATCGCGAAAAATCACGAAAAAAATCACTAAAAATCACGAAAAATCATTAAAAGACGGAAATAAATCATCTCAACTAGTAACGATTCATAATTGAGGTACAAATAAGCCAAAATCAGAAAAAAATCAACAAAAATTTTTTAAAATCAAATTCGTGATTTCCAAGACGATAGCCCCTCGATATTTATCTTTATTTTAAAAAAATCTGGATTTTCAAGTGCGCATAACAAATTTTAACAAAAAATTGACTTTTACGAGGGGCTATCGTCTTGGAAATTACGAATTTGATTTAAAACATTTTTTTTGTTGATGTTTTTATGATTTTGGCTTGTTTGTACCTCAATCATGAATTGTTACTAGTTGAGATGGTTTATATCCGTCTTTTAATGATTTTTTGCGAATTTTTGCGTTTTTTAGCCTTATAACTCACCCTAAACCTCAAAAATCTATTTTTTACTATTCAATATTGAATTAAAAAACGCAAAAAATCGCAAAAAATCATTAACAGACGGAAATAAAACAAGTCAAAATCAGAAAAAAATCCCCAAAAAATTTTTTTAAATCAAATTCGTGATTTTCAAGACGATAGCCCCTCGGACTTTTAGGTAAAAAAAAAAGTTTATAATGTTTGACAGCGCGTCAGGCGAGCGTCAGGGCACAATATTATAATATTTACTTGATAAAATCTTCTACACGTTTGAGGATCAGCAAAATTTCCATTTCCTTGTCCCTCTGGGCATTTGAAATCTTCTTCCTTTTTATTACTATTGCCTTGACATGTAACTAAAAAAAAAATTTTCAAAAAAATTTTTCACGTTGATAAAGTAAAAAAAAAAGACATTTTAACAAATTTATTTCGTAACAGCTATTTTACGAACGATGACCTTAGAAAAAAATAATTTTAGATAAAAATATTTAATTATTTTTAATTATTATGAAATTAAAGTTTATATAATAACTTGTTAAATTTATGTATCCTTTGAACTTTTTAATTCGATGATGATGAGTCTTAAAAATAAAGAAATTTTTTCATACATAATTTGTCAATTAAATGATTTTATGCCCAAAAAATATGTAATATATGGTAATTTTTTTTTTTTTATACATTCAAATATTTTCAAGGTTACGAAATTTCATGCATAATTAAAAATAAAAAGGACTTACACAATTTTTTTTATGATACCGAAAATAAATTTATTATGCAAAAAAATTAAACGTATAGGTACTACAATTTTCATGTAAAAAAACCGGTATTTTGTGTTCTTTATTGAGAAACAATTAAAGGTTTCGTAAAGTAACTTTTATTTAAATTTTGAATAAAAATTATTAAATATATTTATAAATCAAAGGTAATTGCGTAAATTTTACACGGTCAGTGCCGTGAGTGAAAAAAAATTATAAAAAATTATTAAAGTAAAATTTTGAATTTTGCAAGGGTTACTCATTTGGCGCATAAATTCATACATTTTAAGAGAAAGTAAAAAATATATAATATTTTAAAGCAATTATAGAATCTAAAAATTTTTTTCGATTTTTTAATTACCGCAATTTTTTGGCGTTTTCTGTATACATTAAGTAAATTATACTAAGTCAAAAAAGAAGAATTTCAGAAGCTAGATGTTTGCATTTTTTAAAATAAAGGTTTTTTATCACAGGATTTCGGTACCAAAGGATTGGCTCCTACAACATAGCAACCCATTGCCTGCGTAAAAATCAGATGCAAGATTCGAATTCGTTTTTAATTTTTTTGTTGTTGGATTTTTAAAAAGAATTTTTGACGTTTTTTGAAAAAAAGACTTTTTACTGGTTGGAAGTTTCAGCGGAAACCACGAATTTTACACAGGTATATTTGAACGCAGTATAATTTGAAGAACTAAATTTGCTTGAAATAAAATTGCTCGAAAATCCAATAAAAAAAGTCAATCTTACAATTTATGGGTTTAAGATTTTGCTTTCATCCAAAGAGAAATAGGAATATATGCAATTTTTAAATTTCTGGTTGATATAATATAATAGTACTAAAAAAAAAAACAGTGAAGCAGCATAATTTGTGTAACCTGGATTCTTCGAGAAAGCGTAAGTCCTTTTTTCAAGCAAATTTTAGATATTTCTGAAACGCTACCGAAATAACAGTTATAATATAGGTAAATATATAAGAATTATGAAATTTGGATAATATTTTTTATCATATCGATGTTTTATTTATTTTTTTTGTACCAGTATTTTAGAAATATCTAAACTTTGTAAGAAAAAGGAACTTTAGTTAGAGAATTATGAAAATTGAATAAGAATTTTCATTCGATGACTGGAAAGGCTGATCCGAGAAATTTTGGCCAGAAATTACCCAGGAAAATTCTTGGGTATCAGAAATCCTGATGCTTTTATTTTACTATAGGGGTAAATTTTACATTATATTATCAAATTTCCTGAGCCCCAAAGCTCAGACACTAACAAAATGATAGACTTATTTTGGGTTCAATTTTTAAGAAAAATTAGGTTTTGAAAGTTACTGATAATTTAATAATACCGAAGAAAAAAGTCGATGCAGGTCAAAGATTTACAGTTATTATTTTATAGCTTATTTTGGAGATAAATTTTATCTTATAAAATTTTATATACTATAAATTTTATTTTATATTTCAAAAGCTCTAAACATTATGGGGACTGTGATTTCGGATGATAAAATTTTCATTTTGAGGCGATATTAGACGAAAATATCTAAAAATTTTTCAAGAACAACTGAAAATACTCATATATATAAAAACGTAAATGGAAAGTGAAGGTGCAAAAAATACTTTTGTGAGTATATATATTTATATTTTACATTGGTTTTGATTTTTTGATTTATTACACCTGTAAATGTGGAAAAAGTCATTAAGATTATCACTTTTTCTATGGGCGAATCTTTTTAATCAGCTAGGATAGGATTATTTATTTGTAAATAATTTTTTAAAAAGATTTCACACATTTGCAGACATATTGAATAAAAGTGGATAAAAAATAATGACAGTGTGTAATAAGGTGTATTAAAGACGTAGGTGCATATGTGCAAATACTTTCACACTGCACGCGATCTTACATATGAGAGAAATTCTAAGTTTTTTTTTTATTTCAATGTTACTTGTATAGGATATTGAGTTTGATAAATATATATCATTTATATTATTATTATTATTATTATTATTACTTATGTACTCTAATTTGGAAGAATTAAATAAATTATATAAACAGATAAATATTTGTTATGTGATTTTCTTTTTTAATTGACAAAATAACAATTTGCACTTACCAGTAATTATTACCAGAGCGATGCAAAGGAGCGTCGCTCCAGGAAATTTGCTCAACATTCTATATTTTGTTAAATTACTTATTTGTCTTCTTTATTTTGCAATGAAATTTTAATTTTATTTTTTCAATATTTTAAATTTAAAAATTAAAAGAAAAAAATATTTTTTCCTATATCGCAGGAAAAATCCTCACTTTTTTAATAAAAAATTAAAAATAATACTTTATAATAAAAAAAATTGATTGGTACCACAAAATAAATTACATATGTACTTTTTTACAGTTGGAGAACCGTGAAACTTCTCCAATATAATAAAAGCCACTGGACTCAAATCAACTTTTAGAATCTAAAGGAGAGAGAGGTGTTTTTGTACCTTGATCCTGTCCTGTCTTATTTATATGTGTTACAAAACACATACACGTACATGGATTGATATATGGATACAAAAAACTTGTTTATAATATAAATATTTTATTTATTTTTTAATTAAAAATTATTTTCATTGACAATTTTTTTTACCCTTAAATATTAAATAATTAATTTTTCTTATTATTCAAAAATTAATTTTCATTCTCTTTATTAATTTTTTTTTTCATAATTAAAATTAAAATTTTTTCCTTACTTGAAATTATTTAATGCCAAAAAATACTTAATATAGCTAAAATTTAGAAATTTTCATTAAAAAAATTCAATATGATTTAGGTGTTTCAAAATTAATATTACTTTTGTTTTTAAATAAATTATTTTTTAAATACTTTTAAATAAATTAATTATTTTATTTTTATAAAATTTAACAACTATAGTATAAACAAAATCATTATTATTCAAAAAAATTTACAAAAATAAAGAAATTTTCAATAAAAAATTTAAAAAAAAAAAGAAGAAAAGCATCATTCATATTTTAATTTAATTTAATTATTAAATTATTTTCGCGCTTGAAATCTTTCGGTTCAATGATTGGTTAATAACTCCGTACTTGACCAGTCCCATACAAAAATCATGTATCATTACTTCTGCTGTTGCCAAAATTATATATTATGTATAATATATTATCAAAATTTCTTTTGCATAATAAATACTTAATATATTAATTATATTTAAAAATTTGCGAGATTTTAAAAATTTAACAATTATATTTAGTAGTATAAAATAATTTGAAAATTGGTTTGCTGTTTATTTTTTGATACGTCACAATACATCTAAAAAACTGTAGTTTCTGATGTCCCAATTTAATCATAAAATATTATCTGGAAAAATTCCATAACTTATCTATTAAATTAACTGAGCAAGTTACTCAACAGATGAAATAATAAGTTCTGCAATATCTGCATCTTGTGCACGAACAGCCAAAATCATTGTTATTTGGCCATCTTCAGTTGCTATCAATTTTGCTCTAGCTAAAATTTCTTTCCCACCTCTCATGATACCAGCAAGTAATAAAGTGTGATCTGTTGTACCAGATGGTACTTTATTTGATCTTTCAACCGGTTCTAAGCCAAGGAAATTAACAAGGCTTTTAATTGCTTCTTCTATAGTTGTTACAGAAGCTCCTAATGCATACATTTCTTCCATCATAACATAATTGCTTTTTTCAGCTGCTTCCCATGCAATATTAAAGTCCATACTACGGTTCCCTGTACCGCGAATTTGATCAGCCAATGTTATCTCTAAATCTTCCAACTAGAATTAAAATAAAAATAATGATTTGCTAATGTTTATACTCTGAACTGAATTAATAAATAGAATGACTTTCTCACCATATATTCGTCATTGTAGCCTTGCTCCATATCAGAGATCCCAGTGGCTGGGTCACAATCATGTGCTGTGAATTTCAAGGTTGTGGGAAGAGTTACACTGCATGAGTGTATGTCATCTGGAAATTTTAATACTGTATAAGTTGTACCTGGTTCATTGTAACATAATTTTTCACATGGAATTTCACACACCACAGTGTACCTGTATGCAAAAATATAAAAATTTTGAAACCTGCCATTTTTAAGTATTAAATAATTTTTAGTAATAAATCTGTATACTCACGCATCAGAGTTTTCTATTGCAACTCTTACATTTTCTAAATACTGATCTGTAAGAGTATTTAAGCAATCAAACTGTAAAACAAGATATTCTGCAAAGCAATGCTTAATACATTTAACATTATATTCAGTTTCGGACTCTGTAAGCTCAAATATATTTGATGATTTGAAAAGTGGAAAATTACGAATAATGGCTGAAATTTGTGGGATTTCAGAAAGTTTATCCATGAAACTTTCTTCTTTTGATATTTTAGGCATTGGTTTAACTATTGTTGGTATTTCTTGAGCAGGTTCTTCTACAGTTTGTGCTGGTGGTATCTATTTAAAATAAATTATTTATTAAGTATAAAAATTATTTGATATTAGTCATCATAGTATATTTTACCTGTGAAATATCAAAGTCTTCATCCATTGGGGATTCGATGTAATTTCTTAAAGCTCTTTCCAAACTTGGAATGGATAGCTGAGGTGGTTGAACAAGTTGTAATAAAGTTGGATCGGCATTTTGTTGCAAAATTGTGCAATAATACGTAGCTCGGTCTCTAACTTCATCATCACAATCTAATTGACATCGAGTTAATAGAACAAGAATGTTGGGTAAAAGCGAAGGACATGCAGCAGCGAAATGCGCTAATGCAGTGACAGCAGCAGCTCTTACACTAGCGCATTCAAGAATTACTCTATTGTAAATAAAACGTATATATCTAGATGGCTGCTTAGAAGTTGGACCTTCTTGTCCTAATAAATGAAGAATTCTTACTGCAAGGGACACATGTTCACAATCTTCAATGAATTCACACAAGTGCGCAAGACCAGATTCTTTTGCTTCTGCATTACTTTCCATTACAGCTATTATTGTATCTGTTATTGCTGCTTTATATTCCAAACCACCTTCATCTCTTAACATTGCTGACAGAAAGTTCATTAGCACAGAGTGCTTACGTGGGAATTTTTGGCACAGAGCTCTAATAGCTTGAACTACAACTACTTTAAATTCATCAGAGATTTCAGAAACAAATGTTGCGATTTGTTTCATAAGTCGATCTACTGAACTTTCAGCTCCAGTTTTCAATAAAGTTGTTATAGCTAGTGTAGCAATTGACCTATTAGAATCTGTTATAAGATTTTCAAGATCCAAATTACAAGCAGTTACTGCAGCAGGGTGCGACATTGCAACTTTATTTAATGTACGAACTGCTGCAAATCTAAGAGCTGGTTTTGGAGAGCCGCAGAACAATTGCAAGACACTAATTGCTGAAGCTATTTCTCTTGTCCCACTTTTTCCAAGATTTACTAAAGCATGAGCTGCTTCATAAACCACCATTTCTGATTTATGTCTAATGCAAGACTCAATAAATTCTAAAAGCTCTGAGCCATCATCTACTTCTTCTATAAGTTTACAAGCCATTCTTATCAAAAGACATGTGGCATAAGGACTTTTAGGGTTTGATTTCATCAACCTTGCCACTAATTTTATAACAGCATGTCTGTCAGATTTTCTAGCTTGATAAAGTACACCAAGTGCATGATACTGGACCATATTATTTTCAGAATTTAAAGCTTCTTGAGCTTCATTTGCCCATCTTCTGGCTACATCACCTGAAGCATTAGTTAAGTGTAGAGTAGACACCAGAGCTGCACTAGATACTGCTGGAGATCGATCGACAATAGCCTGTTTCATATATCTTTCTATAGCAGTTAGCATTGCACCATCTGTTATAGTACACAAAGCTCTTATTGCAGCTGGTCTGTAAAGATCTTCTTTTCCAGTCATATCCTTTGTTAAACTTGAAGTTACAATAATGACATCTTCTGCAATAGAACTTAATTCTTTAATGCCCAAATAAACTAATCGCCTCAGTATGTTATCACGAGATTGAAAAAGTTTGGTCATAGCAAAAAATGTTTCTGTAGCTTCTGTAGTTCCTAAAGTTTCTCCTTGATTTAATAAGTATAAAATTTTTGTTAAAATATGTGAACATTTTCGAGGATTTACAGGAGTGTCATTAAATGTTCGAGCTTCTTGCAAAACTGTTGTTTTTTCTAAGTTTTGAAATGGGTTTCCTCCTCCTGTAAACAGAGAAATGAAAAATTATAAAGTTTTAAATGACAAGATAAATAAATATGATTTAGTTCATTAACCAGATAACAAAATAACCTTAAATAAAAGATTTTACAACAAATAAAAATTTCGTATTTGCTAAGTTAAACTAAAATTAGGATATTTACCATCTTCTTCTTCTTTCTTATCACGTTTAAAAGCATTCATTTTGCATTAAAAAGTGAATTTTTGCTACAATAAAAACAATTGTTTTTTAATTGTATTTTCTGAAACATAAAAACACGTACACTAACACGTCAGCAGTAAACACGATGGGGTGTAAGTATACAGCAGAAGTAATTTTAGCGCTTTTTTTAATTTTGGAGTGTAAAATAAAACATATGTAGGTATAGTAATTTATGTATTATTCTTAATTAAGTTTATTCATTTAATGAATTAAAAAATTTTTAAGAGTAAGTAAGTTATCATAGGAATTTTTTTTTTATTTTTATTAATAAGTCATAGTTCAATATTTCTCATTTTTGGTCCTTTTTTAATAATTTTCTTTTTTTTAACAGATGATTCTTTTTTAACTTCAGTATTTTCATCAGAATTTATATTTTTCTTATTATTTATAATATCAAATGCTAAATTTAAAACTTCGATTGTTGTATCGTCTAATAATTCTTTACTTTTATTGACAAAACCAAATGACCAGTTAATTGTTGAATTCCAATCCATTTTAGATGATAATAAGACTCTTTTAGTTATTTCTGGTAAACTTAAAATAATATCACTGAAAAATGCTATGTTTTCTAAAATGCTCGATATGGCTGAAAATTTAAACATTAAATACTCTAATGCATTAGAAACTGACTGAAAATTTATTTCCTTACCATCTTTTATATCATTGTTTGTTTCATTTAAAAAAATCATTGTGTAATTTTCATCGGCATTTATAAAAAGATTATTTAATAATTCTCTTTTATTTTCAATAATATCAAACATATTATTTGATGTCAAATCAATTATTTTGTATTGTCTTTCGTAATTATTCATTTTTTTCAAACTTATTATTGCTTCCATGTGTTCTTTACGCTTTTCTATGAACAATCTTCTAACTGTTTAATTAAATACTTATTAAGAATTTTATTTTTATTAGGTATACATAATATATTGTTTTTAAAATTTTAATTTTGAACAAAAGGATACAAATTTCTATTTCATATTTTAAATTATCGCGCTTAAAATTTTCCAATTCATTGATTGGTTGATTTTCTTGTTCAACGCCCGGCTGTATGTCTACTGCTGTTGCTCCAAAATGATATAAAGTTAAAAATATTAAAATTTCTTTCACACATAAAACATAAATAACGTTTGAATTCATAATAAATCAATTATATTTATGAATTTTATGAAATTATCAGTTAAATCACCGAAATTAAGGGTGTCTCTTTGTTTGTTTACCACTTGTTTACACGTCACAAAGCCATTTTTCGATATTTATGCCACCTATACTGCATCTTTTTGCAGTTCCAAAATAATCAATTACACCTGATTACACATATAAATTGATAAATATGGTATTAAATTAAACGTAACAATAATTAATATTTTTTATTTATTGAATGAATTAATCTTATTTTCAAGTGCGTAAGTAAACAAATTGTGAAGATCAGTTGTATCGGAATGTGATTTTTTTAGTTTGTACTTATAAGCAGTTTGACAATCATTTACAGATTTTAGGTTAAGAATTAAATGATAAAACAAAAAAAATTAATCGTTTAGGGTCAAATGGGCCAAAAATATTAATACTATTATTGATATGTGGGTTCAATCAAAATTAGAATTTTGGACTTATCGATCACTCTTATGACAAGCGTTTTTTATGCGTATAAATAATTAAAAGTCAAAACGAATTTCATTCCAGAAACAATATAGTAAATTATTAAATTAATTATTTATTTGTGAACTTCTATTTTATAATCTTGTAAACTATTAGACAAAAATGGCTGGTAAAGGTGATGCAACATTAGATGTAAGTTTAATTTATTTATTTTTATTTTTTAAATTTAGTATTTATTACAAATGTAAATTTTATCCATATTTCAGATATTTGATGATATTATGACTCAACAATTCAATACTCCAATGGTTGATCCAAGTACTGTCACGGGGCAAATGACAATACCAATGGAAGCAAACAGTGCTAATCTTGGAGAACCAGGATTTAACACTCTTGATGAACCTATAAAGGAAACAATTGTATTATTAATTTTCATTTTTAATTGTTAATTTGTTCATGAATATCTTTATTAATAATAACTCGTTTTAGTTAAGAGATGTGAGAGCTGTAGGCAACAAGTTTTATCATGTTCTATATCCAAAAGAAAAAAGTAGTTTGCTTAAAGAATGTAAGTAATGAACTTATTGTGAAAATAATTTATTAATTACCATAAACTTACAAACTTAATTATTTTAGGGGATCTGTGGGGACCTTTGGTACTTTGCACATTTATGGCAATGTGAGTTTTTTATACTTATTTGGATTTAGTATGAAAAATATATTTAATAAATTCAATATTTTAGGGTGCTACAAGGAACGGAATCAGCAAATAATATCAATGATGGAGGACCAGAATTTGCAGAGGTTTTTGTTATTGTTTGGATTGGTGCATTAGTAGTAACATTAAATAGTAAACTTCTAGGTGGCAACATGTTAGTTTTTTCAAAAAATTTTTTAGTTTTTCACTCAAAACAAAAATAGTTCAATTAAAATTTGTATCTTTTTTTCAGATCTGTTTTACAAAGTGTATGTGTACTGGGATATTGTTTGTTACCGACAACTGTAGCCTTAATTATTTGTAGAATTATATTAATGGTTGAGCAAGGTGTTTTTCTATTTTTTCTAAGATTTCTTGTAACAGTTACCGGATTTGCATGGGCAACCTATGGTATGTTAATTATACAATATTTTATATCCTAAAAATAATGTTAAAATGTTCCTTTATTTTTAGCATCAATGATTTTTCTTGGAGATAGTCAACCACCAGGGAAAAAAGCTTTAGCAGTCTATCCAATTTTTCTATTCTACTTTATAATTTCTTGGCTGGTTATTTCTCATACTGTGTAAAAGAGTGTCCATAAATCTGTGTTTTTGACAATAAGCACAAAATTTTTGTAAAAATAAACTAAGTACACAGAATATTGTATAATTTATATATAGTATACACTGATAAATAATCAATTATAGGTCAGTATAAGTTTTAATGAAAATATTAACAAAATCAGTGAGTCTAAAATTAAAGCATTTATCATGTCTGTGATGTGTTTCTATGCGACTGATTTTGTATTTCAAATATAAAAGTTTGTTGAGGTATTGGTATAAAAAATAATTTCTTTTAATTGATTGTTTCTTTTGTTATTAATTTATCAGAAAATGTATAAATATATCACAGTGATTTATTTTTAAAAAATAATTCTTTTAAGTTATTGAAGTGTATTTGTATGTGTGATTCCAGTATATATATATACTTGCCGATAACAGTTTTTGTACATTGTACATAAAATATAATTTATAAATTTTTAATTCTATAAAATAAAAAAATATTATTTAAATATATAAAAGATAATTATTATTAACAATTTTTTGCTTGTTCTTTTTTTTTTTTTAAATAAAAGAAAGTTCATCATCTATTTTTTTAAAAAGTTCTTTACTATCATAGTGGTCAGGATATGCTTTTAAAGATTTTTTGACCGATATATAACTAGTTTGTAAATCTCCATCCTATTTAAAAAATTGTGCCATTTAAAAATTAATTTTAATTTGAAATAATGTATTAATAATATTTTACTTACATTGTATGCTAAAAAGGCACTATTAAAATGTGGCTCATAATTAAAGTCAGTTATACTAGCTGCAGCATGAAAATATATTCGAGCATTTGCAGTATTTCCAGCTTTTAATTCTAATACTCCAAGATTATTATATGATATAGCATGCCTGCTATCAGCTGCAATAGCTAATTGCAGACATTCTTTTGCCATAATCAAATCTCCAGAACACTAGAAAAATTAAGCAAATAAATAAAAAGTTTATGGTGAAAAAAGGTTTCATTAACTTACAATAGCTACATGTGAAATATTGTACCATACGTCTGCTATATTTTCTTCTGTAGCCAAACTAAGAGCTCTTTCGAAACATGGAAAAGTATAGTCAAGTTGATGAGAATAAAAACAACACAATCCTAAATTTGTGAATAATTCAGCATTGTAAACACCCATTTGTAAAAGTCGCCTATAAATTTTTTTAAAAAGATAATTTGCCAAGAAAATAATAAAATATCTATTTGTTCAACAAGGGGGAAAAAATAGGGTTTTGTTGAAAGTAAACTTTCCTACATTTTTTCCCGTGTTCAACACATAGTTTTTCATTAAAAGCGAAAAAAAGATGGCCCGAAAGTAAGAAAGTAGATCTTTTTTGCAGCGTATAATGAAAAATAATATATTATCAAACCTGTAATATCTTAAAGCTATTTCAGGTTGGTCATTATAAAATTGATGCAAGCCTATACTTGCAATAGCTTCAGTGTGCGATGCATCTTCTTGAGATATCAGCCTATAATATTTTACAGACATTGGTATATTGTTCGTTCCTTCAAAAATTCGTGCCATTTCTGTTAATAATGAAACCTAAAATTATAAATACATTTTTGCAATTTTTATACCATTGTTAAACCATTAGTCGTTACATTTAAAAAAGAAGCATTTCTAAATATGTACTAAAGCAGCATAAAATTTTGATAGCAATTAGAGCCGAAGTGGATATAATTTTAAAAGTTCCGGGCCACCTTCAGTCACTTCCGGCCAGTAACTGACTCGGGTTCTGCCCGGAAATTTTTAAAACTTTCATGCTCCTTTATGGAAAAATTGTTTACTCAAGTGGAAATAAATTTTAATCAATTTGATCTACTAATAGCTAATTAATATTTAAAAATAATTGTTAAAGTGTAATGAAAAGTAAGATTATTTGTACAATATATTTAATTGTTATGTAAAAATATTTTTAAGAAATAAACTTTTTTACTCCTCAAAAAATGACAAGATTTAAAAAATTTTTTAATTTTACGTCTGGTATGAAATTATGATTATTAAATAATACGACCTTTCCAGACAATGATAAAAAAAGGTCTTATTATTTAATAATCGTAAATTACATAGTACCTATAGAAAATTAGAAAATAATATAGTTTTTACTAAAGATTCACAAATAAATAAAGCTTTCGAAGAAAAAAATTTTTTTTAAATTATCCTTTTTCCTTTCACAAAATAAAACATATCAATAAAAAATATTTACATCGTTAGGAAAAAATTCCAATTCTTTTTTGCAAAGTTCTAAAGCAGCTAAAGGCTGATCCAATTTCACATAAACTCTAACGAGCCTTAATATAGTTTCGATACTTTTATACTCTCTAAGAGCTGAACGAAATTGTTGTTCGGCGTCTCTTATCAATCCAAGCATGTAATAACATTTTCCAAGTTGAACTTTCCACCACCAATCTTTATATTGACATGCTTGTGTTGCCTGAACTGCTAAATCCAATGCCTATTAAATTTTACATTAATAAAATTCAAATAAATTTATTTGCTTAATATAATTTTTTACTTACAAAACGCGGATCATTTTCGTGATAATAAATGTACTCGAATAAAGGTTTTGCTATTCCAGGTTTTGATGCATATTTTGTTATATTTAAACGTGAAAGTTGAATAAATGGACCACCAGGCTCTGTTAACATCGAAGCCGTTCCAAGCCTAATATGTTCAAAAATATGATCAAATTAAATTTACAGTTTTATTTTTTCAGTAAAATTTTAAATAATCTGTTTGCGGTTATCGGAAATATTTCAGTTGTTTTTACGCACGTAAGCTTATTAAATATGCACACTAGCAAAATTGATTATTACAAAAGAAATTCCCATATAATAGTTGCACTTAGAGTCAATTACTGTTAAAAGTTGGATTTTTATGAGATTTTAAAATATCTTTAATATTTTATACCAGGAATCTTGGTAATAAAGCTTCGTGCTTATTTAAATGTATATTAATAAAATGTTCATACCTAACACTTCTGCCTGTGCTTGCTGTAATGGGTCTGGCTGTCGTTGCTGTTCTTGGCGTTTTTAAAGTTTGTTCAACACCCTGACCAGAATCAAGAGCCGATTGAGTGGCTGGTCTAATTACACCAGTAACTGGTCTGCCAGTATGACTAGTTGGCCTAAAACCTTGACCAGTCATAGAACCTGGTCTTTTTAACGATGTGCCCGGTCTTGGCATCGCAGCTATTGTATCATTATCCAATATCGTTTCTGCAATACCTTCTTCTTCAGCTTCGATGTCGTCAACGTAAACTTGCATCGTTAATGCTCGCATTTTTAATACCCACACTGACTGCATTAAATCGAGCATTAATTTAAATGAAAAATAAATTTTACGATTTGAAAAATACCTGGTCTAATGGCGTTTTCCTTAATAATTCCGAACATGCGTTAACACAATCTTCATATTTTTTTCTTTTAAAAAGACTTATTGCTTTAAACATTTCCATTTTTACCGGTATCTTTATGACTAAAACTTTATGTAGGTACATGCAATTTTAGCTTCGATTTTTCTCCTACTTTAGCATTATAAATGACCAAGTCCACCCTAGTGGAACCATTACACACCTGTCGCTTTACATATATTGATTATTTTTGTACGGCAATATACAAAAGATATCAAAGTTTCAGGCTAAAAAAATACAATTTAGAAAATGGATAATTTTCAGCTAACTTCTATTTCTTTTATTTGATAAGTTTAAAAATTGCCAACTTACGATTACCTTTAATTAATGCTTAATAATTTTTGATTTAAAAATTAGAGCTTGCAAAAATTAAAGTCTTTTTATTTTAGGATAAACTTTATAAGTAATGCGTTTGAATTAATAAGCAAGTTAATTTATATGATTAATTGAACGCGATGTCCTGATTTTTAAAATTTATTCACGGACCTTTTGATTAACGTATGTGAAGAAATCGTAGCTTAATTGTGCCTATTGTTATAAACAGTTGAGCCTATATATATATATATATTTTTTTTTATAAGTATTTTTTATTTTTATAATTTTTCATTTAAAAAAAATAAATTTTTACAATTTATGATTTTGATTTTATTGGCAATTAAATAACCGGAATACAGTGTATATTAGTAAAAAAATTATTATTAGATATGCATATTATGTATTTTTTGTGTGTTTTCAAATTTTCAGCTGAAATAATAAATTTCATATCACTTCAGGGGGAAAAATACTAAAAGTAGCAATAATTTAATTTTCGCTGTACCCTTGAGTAACTGATTAGTTCCGCAAATTATTTTAAACTTTTCAGTTACTTTTTTTCTCAAATAGCTTATTATTTATTTATTTTGACGATAATAGTTTATTATTGTAAGTTAATTTGAGCAGAATAGTAAATTTTATAAGTGATAAAAATTTTTCCTGGATCCTAGCTAATTTTTTCGAAAGGGTATTATGGAAAAGTATAGGGTTTTTTTTCTTCAATTTTTTCGTTGCTTTGTACTGAAAAAGGTCTGAAACAGTGAAAAACTTAAATCAATATGGTTAAGTGAGATTTAAAATTTTTGGATTTTTAGAAATTTAGAATTGGTTAAAATCCCTTATAAACCAAGTTTTCTAATAAAAAAAGTGCTGATGAAATAGGGGAACTAGATTTTTTGACAATTTTTATTATTAAACGTAATAATAAATTATTTAGTTGGAGTTAAAGTGTTTACTGATTTTTTTCTTGTTTATTTTACTTTTTATTTACAAAAGTTAAAAATGATTGGAATTACATGTCTTTATTTGCTGTCTGAAATAAAAAATAAATAAAATAAATAATATAAAATTTTCCATTGATTTAAAGAAATTTGAGAAAAAAAAAAAAAGAAAATTGAAGTAGTTTAAAAATGTTAATGTTATTTTTATTTACTAAAAAATGAATTTTTTGTTATTTATGTAACGAATGAATAAAAATTAAATCTTGTTTAAAATTTTTTTACTTTGTCTTTATCACTTGAGATTAATGATCTCGATTTTTTTTATATATTGGCTTATTTAGGGGACATGTTGCAGTTTTATAATAAAACTTGCACGTCGTGCAACAACTACCTTTGCATATGTAACGCCTACACATTTATTGTTTAAAAATTTTAAATTTAGAAATTATTGTACATGTAAATTTTAATTTTTAAAAAAGCACAAGTGAAAAATAATAGTGAAAAAATGAATTACAAAGAATTGATCGTCAGGTGAAAAAAAAACTAAGATCGTAAATTGGAAAAAAATTTGGATAAATAATTTTTCTACAAATAATTTTAAAGAAATCCTCCAAACATGAGTAAGTGGTTGATTAGAAAATTTTAATTTACAATATGCTCGCTAGATAAAAAAAAAATTAATTGAATTTAAATGGAATATGATGAGAAGGGGCATAGAAAATTTAATATGCAATTATCTTGACCGCGAATAAGCACAGACACGTGCCATGTTAAAAAGGAGTTGCAAGGTTAATATTTATAGAGCGAAAATTTTCTTTTTTTACTATAAATTTCTTATATATTTTTGATCAATAAAGTCAAAATATTCTATAAATTTCTTAAAATTGAGTTCAATGAATGCCATTTTACTAGAGAAATAAAATATAATTTTTTTTTTACATCAACTGCTTTTATTAAGTTATCAATGTACAGGAAACGTATTCATTTATGATTTGTCAAGTGTTACTATGGAAATTAGACTAGAACAGAATGAATAAAATAAAATGAAATACCTAATTAATGTTATTAATATTTAAAAAAAGCTCTGATTTAAGAATTTTGTCAAGCTTTTTTTTGGAGCTTTTCAAATAATTCCGATGGTCTTGATTAATTTTAAAATAATTATAATTATCCCTGTAAGTTTTAGAAATGAAAACGTCAAACCAAACAGAGGATAATGACGAAAGAGATAAATTATCAATTAACGGAGAGAATTACGAGAATGAATCTTTAACGTCATCATCGGAGAAAAAAGTTCCTGAAAGAGGTTCATGGGCAAATAAAACCGAATTTTTATTATCATGTGCTGGTTATGCCATTGGAATGGGAAATGTATGGAGGTTTCCATATTTATGTTATAGAAATGGTGGAGGTCAGTCATATAGTTTTATTTTTATATTTCTAATTATATTTTGAAAAACTGGGTTAATTATTTTATTTATTTTGTATATCTGCCTTTGACATAAATATCAGTAATTATTATATGCTGATGTAATAGAAATTAATAATTTTATATGTGATCTACTTAGGTGCCTTCTTAGTGCCATATTTATCAATGCTGTTTTTTTGTGGCATACCATTATTTTTTATGGAATCGTCAATGGGACAATTTGGAAGCACAGGGTGTATAACTATATTCCGAATGGGTCCCATATTCAAAGGTATTTCGGAAAATTAAAATTTAAAATAAATCTGAAAATTTTTTTTCTTTTAACTCAGGAGCTGGATTGGCGATAGTTATAGTAAATATTATTTGTACAATGTACTACAATGTCATAATATCCTATCCTCTTATGTTTATTGTTATGTCTCTTAGAAAAACACTGCCTTGGGAGGATTGTAATAACAAATGGAACACGTACAATTGTTTGAAAGTAAGGGACGATTTTATAAATTTAAATCAAATTACAAATTATTGAAAATTCTTTATTATTCAGCTTGGGGGTGACTTCGTTTATGAACAAAATCAAACGGATCCTATACATTTTGAAAGAACAAAAACGCCTGCTGATGAATTTTTTCAGTAAGTTCTTTCTATTGTATTATTCTATAATATGAAGGTATTGATCCTCATGCAAGAGCAAAACCTATGTATTTTTTATCTTTATTAAAAAACAACTGGTGATGTATTTTTAATTTTAGCAACCATATATTACGAATATCGGACGGTATTAATGAAATTGGTAGCATTGTTTGGCCACTTTTTATTTGTAATACTATTTCGTGGATCATCATTTATCTATGTATTAATAATGGTGTTAAAACTGTTGGCAAGGTAAATTTTTTAAACTAACAGATTAATCAAGAAAAAAACAAAAATTATAATTTTCATATCATATTTTAAGGTCGTTTATTTTACTGCAACGTTTCCCTTTCTTATTTTATTTATTCTTTTTATAAGAGGTGTTACACTTCCAGGAGCAATGGATGGAATACTTTTTTATATAATGCCAAAATGGGATGAACTACTCAACTTGAAGGTAGGCTACAATATTAAATTTGAAAAAAAAAGATTTATTTCTGAGCACCTCTATTCTGATTTTCAAAAAGAATTTTTGACGAGTACAAAATTGACTGACTTTGCAAAATAAAAATTATAGTCAGGCCGCCACTAATGTAATTCGTAACCCACTTTTTTATTTTTTAGGTCCGTGGATAAAAATAGGTGTATTATATGTTTTTTGACCTGCTAAATCCGAATCCGGGGTCTATTTTGACCTAAAAGTGGCAGATTAATTGTTATTAACAAATTATTGCAAAATTAGCCCAAAATTAAGCTAAATCAAGTTGTAAATGTTAACAAGCTTCAAAAAATCGTGAGTTAAGCAAAATTTTCTGATATAATTTAACTTACAGTATACAAATTTTTAATATTTAATACTTTAGATTAATTATTTATCAATTTTTAATTGTTTAAACAATTAGTAAATGTTAATAATTACTTTTTTGTACGAAAACTGAGTGCGAAACTAAGTTACGTATATTTTTTTATACGCTGTTTACGAATTTAAAGCTCAATTTCGATAAACATTATGCAGGTGGTTGTTTAAACAATTTTTAATTGGTTAAACAATTTGTAAATGTTGATTTCTTTTTTCGATTAAGACTGAGTGCGGCACTAATAAGTTATATGTATTTTTTTATATCCTGAAAGCAAAATAAAGCTTATTTTTACGAAAAATTAAAAGGGGCGAATGTTTACTATAATATATTGAATAAACATTCGCAAAAAAGTAATTATTAACATTTACTAATTGTTTAAACAATTAAAAATTGATAAATAATTAATCTAAAGTATTAAATATTAAAAATTTGTATACTGTAAGTTAAATTATATCAGAAAATTTTGCTTAACTCACGATTTTTTGAAGCTTGTTAACATTTACAACTTGATTTAGCTTAATTTTGGGCTAATTTTGCAATAATTTGTTAATAACAATTAATCTGCCACTTTTAGGTCAAAATAGACCCCGGATTCGGATTTAGCAGGTCAAAAAACATATGATACACCTATTTTTATCCACGGACCTAAAAAATAAAAAAGTGGGTCACGAAATACATTAGTGGCGGCCCGACTATTAGGGGTATTGAAAATATATTAAAAATATTAGAAATTTTTTTTACTATAGGTGTGGGCTGATGCTGCAATTCAAATATTTTTTTCTCTTGGTCCTGGCTGGGGTGGAATTGTCAATATGGCTAGCTACAACCAATTTCGCAACAATAATCGTGTGTTAGTATTAAATTTTAACTTAATATTAAAAAAAAAAAATTATTTTTTAAATAACTAAAAATTTCAATAGGGATTCGATTTTTGTGCCCATATTAAATTGCAGCACAAGTATATTTGCTGGTTTTGTTGTATTTTCTGTATTAGGATTTATGGCTCATAAAACTGGATTGCCTGTCTCATCAGTAGCTACTGGAGGTATAAGTACTTTTTTGACTCTTAAGAAATTAACGAAAATTTAAACTGTTGCCTTTTAAATTTATGTTCTAAAGGTCCTGGCTTAGCATTTGTAACATATCCAGAAGCTATTAGTTTACTACCATTTCCACATTTTTGGTCTATATTATTTTTCTTCATGCTTTACTTATTGGGTATGGATAGTTGTGTGAGTATAAATTTTTATAAACAATTAGATTTTAATACATAATAAACTGTTTATGAGGATAAAAATATTGTAATTTTAGTTTGTTCAAATCGAAGCTATTATTTCAAGTGTAACAGATGCATACCCTAATTTAAGAAAGAAGAAACGATTGGTTACTTTAGCATCAGTTGTTATATTATTTTTTGGATCAATAATATTTGTAACAAATGTAAGTTTAAAAAAAAAAATGTTTCTTATAATTTTCTGATTACCTAAATAATCTAAATTTTATCTATCTGATTAAAAGGGTGGAATGTATGTTCTTCAAATGTTTGATTGGTATGCAGCATCGATATCTGTAATTTGTATTTGTCTGGTTGAAGTTATCGTCGTTGGCTGGACTTACGGTAAGCAAAGTCACTTATAAAATAAATTATCTTTAAAAAATGATTTAATCTTCTATTTACCTAAATAACATTTATTTTTAATTGATTAAAGGCTGTGATAATTTTGTACGCGATGTGGAATTTATGATAAATGAAAAATTGCATTGGTGGTGGCCTTTATGTTGGAAATACATAACCCCGTCGATATTATTTGTAAGTTTAAAAATTATATTTATATAGAAAGTTTTTAAATTAAATATTTGTTTTGTAGGCAAATTTATTGACAACAATAATTTTTAATACCCGAATCACGTATAATGGAATTGCATACCCAGAATGGGCAATAGCATTAGGATGGTCATCTTGTCTAATTAGCATGTTATGCATCCCAGGATACATTATTTACTACTGCTTAACAAAAGAGGTACAAATTAAGATTTTTATACTTTAACAAATTTTCAAGTTAATTAAAAATTTTTACTTTTGTAGGGAACAATAAAAGAAAATTTCTTGAATGGAATTAAACCAAATAGTAAATGGGGGCCAGAAAATTTAGAAGATCGAGAGAGATGGGAAATTTTTATTAACAGTACAAAAGTTACCGATGAAAAATATAACGAATAAAAAAATAGTATATTTATGGCTGTCCAGGATATAAAGAATGGCCCAAATCACACGTAAATTTAAACTACGATTTGGGGCATTTTATATTTATGGACAAGGGTCGTATAAAATTTTTCTGCGTCCGTGACGAGAAGTGTTTTTTGGCCGCAGGCCAGAAATAGTACATTTTTAAACAAGGGAGCAAAAAAAAAGAATGGCCCAGATCGCACGTTAATTAGCATCCGAGGTGAAGCCGAGGATGGTAAACTGCGATCTGGGGTATTTTTTTTTGTTCCCATGGACAAAACGAAATTTTTCTTTCTCAAAAGGGGGGGAAACGCGTTTTTTTCGATCTCGTTGCGGGGCGAAAAAAGTGTTTTCGGCCCGCTAGGAAGAAAAATTTATTTTTAAAAATTTGTGCATGAAAGTTAGTTTTTCTTTAGTTAAAAATGATTTTCTGTTCAAATTGGCATCTGTAAATATATTACCATGATTTTTATTATACTAATTTATTATAATATTTATCTTGATATTCCGAACAAATAAAAGAGGATCTAGAATTCTTTACTGATCAATCAACAATCTCTGTTGTATTGTCACTGCAACTAATAATAAAAACTCTTACAATTTTATGCTTATATTAACCCGTCCAGTCAAACATGTTCAATTAAACTGAGATTTGGTCTAATATACGTTTTTTGGGTTATTTTTTTTAAGGTTTTTTTTGCAATATTTTAGAAGTAAGATTAAAATAAATTTTATTTTTGAAGACAAGATATAATAAAATATTGAGATGTAACAAGATATAATAAAACATAAGCAAAATAGGAATTACAAAGGCTAATTCTATCGAATAAAAATGCTATCGAATTCTCGATTTATAACGCGAAAAAATTAACTCATATCCTATTATTTTCATTTTTGCACATTTTAGGGGTACTTTTCACCACCTATAATTGCCTTTGTAACTGTATTTATTTCTATTATACAAAATCCTAATAATTTGTTTAATCGAACCTTCAAAAAATATAATTTCTTAAAGAATTTTAGATTTTCGTCCAAAGTATTGCAAAAAAGACCTAATTAAGGGTATTCCAGCCTTATCTCAATAATTAGCATCATCGCGACGCGACGTTTAGCACGTTTTAACTGAAGTAATTCATATATGTATTAGCTGATACAATTTTGCAAGTGGTATTAAGTTATTACTGAAGGACCATACTGAAAATAATTTTACGTTCGAATTTTCTGTTTAAGTACTCAATGTGATTGAATCAAGCAACTTTTTCAAATCACCGTATCCAGATAATAATATTATGCATCATGGACGCTAGATGAAGGACCCCAAGTACCGTGTTAGTTAAGTGAGGCTAAATCAAATTCTTATACATGTAAAATAGGGTCTGGAAAATTGGGTCTGGCTCAATTATTTAGCCTCAGTAATTAATATTAGGCATCATTTAATTAAATATGATTTATAATATTAATTTCAAATTTTCCTCAATTTATAACCTGAAATCATATTATGCTTGGGGTCCTTTCATCTAGCGTCCATGTTATACATCATAATATTGTAAATTGTTGTATACCGTCCAAAAAAAAAAATTTATTATTATCATTTATGATAAATTTTAAAATGTTTAAAACGTGGCTATTTATATTTAAAACAAGCACAACATTATGTAATTAGGTTATATAGTTTGTTAATTTATTTTTCTTCTAAAAAAATTTCAAGTATTATTTTTAACAATCAAAATTACAAGTTATTTGTATCTGAATTTTTATACTCATTATTATAATAAATAATTTTAAAATAAAGAAAATACTCTATGATAGTTTTCAATTTTAAATCCTATAAATGACATAAACACCTTGGGTTTAAAAACTGGAGTACAAAAAAGAGGTTAAAAAATATTTGATTTAGTATTTTATTTGTAAAAATAAAAGGAAAATGAAAGCAAAAATCAGCAAAAAAGAGCAAGAAAGAGTAAATATGATGTTTTCTTCATCTTTCGATCCTCATGAAAAACCATTAAATTGGTGGGAAAACCCACATGTTAAATACGCGTGAGTATAAACAATTATTTAAGAAAAAAATAAAATCACATACTTGGTCCAGCAATTTATTAAAAAAGTTGCTATCATTGAGAATCATTAATATAGTCCAGTCGAAATGCGGGTTTGGGGTTGAAATCTGTTGACAGAATAATATTTGCTCTACTATATGTTTTTTTGGTCACTGAATCCGAATCCGGTGTACAATAGGACTAAAAAATAGGGGAACACCCTTAAATCAGCAAAAACTACCCCTTTTGAAGCAAAACTTCGAAAGTAAAGCTAATATGGTCAAATATATTTCATTTTTTGATGATGGATTAAGAAGATATTGCGATTTTTTTTATAATTGACCAAAACTATGATATACGGGCTAATTATAGAGGGTGAAAACTACCCCCGAAATTTAAAAAAATAGAAAAAACACGCTAACAGTTTATTTTTTTACTTTTTTTTTTGTGGAGTCAAATATTTAAAATATTTTATGCTATTTTATCCATCTTAAAATGTATTCACATGCTTTTTATGTATGTATCAATTTATAGGGGTTGTTTTAACCCCCCCTGCTCTCTAAATCCTATTTTGTAAATCTAACGCATAAACTACAAAATAGAAAATTTTTACAAATTACAAATTGGTAAAATCATTTGTAATTTGTATAAATCATAAAATTACAAATTGAATTTGGTAAATTTAAAAATTACAAATTCGTAGGGTAGGTACTATTTTGTAAATACCAAAAATTACAAAATACATAATTTGTAAATACGAAGGGCGGTTATTGCACACGCACATAAATTAATAACCGCAAAAGAAATCATTTGTGGTGTTTAAGGCTCCTTTGAAAATATCGGATTTCTTTTTGTTATTAACAATTAATTTTGTTACAAAATTTGTTAATAAATTTTGTTAATAAAATCGTAAAAAACATTTAATTATTGGAAGTGAATTTATTATTATTTCCCTATCGAAGGATTGCATATGTAACGTTGCACATCGCATGTGCGCCATGTGCACCATGTGCAACGTTGCATATGCGCCATGTGCAACGTTGCATATGCAACATTTTTTTTTAAATTTAAAATTAAATTAAATTATGATTCGGAGTCAAGAAAAAAGATTTTCAGTAAAAAAATTATATTTATAACCAAAAAACAGTTTTTTGGGATTTGTGAAGACGACAGATGGTAAGAATTCTATAACGCTAAAATTTATATTTCCACTGGAATAAATGAATCACAACATCAGAATTAATGATATTACAGTCAAAATTGTTATTTTTTCCCCTAAATATATTTTCGTGAATCCAAAATGGCGGACCAAAAAAGTAGATAAAATAAGGGAAAATAACATTTTTCCTCAATCGGAGGGTTTTTGGGGTCAGGGAATGTGATACTTCAGTGAAAATTTTCATTTTTATACTTCGGAATAAATTTTCGGGAATCCAAGATGGCGGAACAAGAAACTAAAAAAAGTGGAAAATAACATTTTTACTAGGTCGAAGGGTTTCCAAGGTCAGGAAATATAATATATATATATGAGAAAAAATTTTCATTTTGTTACCCAGAAATAAAGTTTCGGGAATAGAAGATGGTGGACAATGAAATTAAAAAAAAAAAGTATCATTTTTACTCAATCAAGGGGTTTTGTAAGGTCAGTAAATATGTTATTTCAGTAAAAGTTTTCATTTTTTTAACCCGAAATAAATTTTCGGGAATTCAAGATGGCGGACCGAAAAACTTAAATTAAGGAAAATAATACTTTTACTTAATGGAGGAGTTTCGAAGGTAAGTAAATATATGATAATTCAATAAATTTTTCATTTTTATTACCCCAAAATAAATTTCCGGGAACCCAAGATGGCAGACCAAGAAACTAAAAAAAATCATTTTTCCATACCCACATTTCAAAATTTTTTATATATGACACGCATATTAATATTGGGAAAAGGAAATGATCATATATGTATTTCATATTACGGTTATCGCCTTAATAAGTTATAACTCAAAATGCGTTCTGACGTCAATGTTTCAATTGATTCATGTCAGTATACTCACCTTTATATAAAAAATTTCAATTTCAAAAAAATCTGTCTAGCAAAATTTGAAAAAATTTCAAAATTGAGCTTTCCTATAAGCTGCCCATTCTTCTGTATTATTCCACCCCTTCTAAAAATGCTCAAAAATTACGAAAAAAGAGACTTTAGTAAAATTTCCTCAAGACTTTGATCCTGTCATTAGTTTTAAATTGTTCCTGGAAAAGTCGGAATATGGAAAAGTTTACTTTGTATTTTAAAGTGCTGTAAAAAAAGTACCAAATTATATTTTTTGTTCGAAATTTGGTAGGAGGCTTGATTTCAAATAAATTTTGTAGTTCCGTTCCTAACTGGATGCGATGGACCATCTAAGTTTTATTTTTAAATAAAAAGGTTTGCAAAATTTCAAATTTCACAATATAATTTTTTTTATTTTTCTCCATTATTTTACTTTTTTGACTCTTTTTTTCGATTTTTATTCTATAAATAATGTTGCATACCGAAACTAAGGTCGAACTCGGATTCCCAGAGAAATGATACATGAATAAAATATTTTAAATATAGAATTATAACATAAAATTTAAACATTAAAATAAATTATTGTTAATTAAGGTGTTACATCTGACAAACCGGATTTTTAAAAAATTTGTTAAGATTTCTAAATTATCAACGCTACATACATATGTAAAATCGTATATGTATTAGTATAATATCAGGTTATTTACATACTTTTTATTTAATTATTTAATAATTATGCATTAAAACAAGTAAAATAATTTGGGACTATAATCTTTTAGTTTTATTTTAACATATTATTTAAGTTCCATTAATCTGTGTAATCGCAATCATACTTTTCCCAAGCTCCAAAGATGATTTTCCATAAGAGCAATGTTAAACCACCTACTTTTTAAATGATAATTATGCAGCAAAATTTGTAAAAAAAGTTTATTTCATTTCTTAAAGACTTTATCTTTATTTACTTTATAAGTTTCATTCATTTCTGTAATCATAACTTTTCACAGATGTAACACCTTAAATTAAATTATTGATATTTTTGAAATTTTGCAAACCAGGGTATTTAAAAATAAAATTATTTTTAACAAATAGGACTTATTAAATATTGCTTTAGCAAATCAAATTTAACCTTATTTTAGGCATATATGGTCACCAAATGTCTGGAAATCCAATAAAACTGCAAAAGAACGACAAAAATTAACAATTTTTACGTTGTGTGGAAGTTAAATTAAAAAAAGATTGGCCGATCGCATCGAGTTAGGAACGGAACCAGAAAATTTATTTGAAAACAAACTTTCTCCCAAATTTTGAAGAAAAAAAATAATCCTGCATTTTTTCAAAATAAAAAGTGAATTTTCCATTTTCTGACTTTTCCAGGAAAACATTTGAAAAAATAATGATAGAACCGAATTTTTGAGGAAATTTTACTATAGTATATACAGTATACAGTATTTCTTCTTTTGTTATTTTTGAGCATTTTCAAAAGGAGTGAGATATGAAAAAGTATGATATGTGAACATAAAAAAAAAAACTCGACGTCATTCCGAAATAAGTATACATTTATGAGTTGCTCAGTAAGCTAAAAGTAAATTGGTGCAGAACTTATCGTGCAATCATGCACAAATTTTTCAAAGACGCTCGAGTAAAACGACTTAAAAGTTTTGGAATAATTTTTTTGTTATTAAATTATTAATAAATTATTAAATAATTAAATTATTAAATTATTTATTTTTTTTTTATTAATTAAAGAATTTTATAATTAAAACAAAAAAATGTAGGCCAAAAAAATTAAAATAAGCCACGGAGTTTTAGAGAAATCTTACTTAGAAGGTGTAAAAACATGGTTTTTTAAAAAAGATAAAAATATTTTTTTTCGTAAGAAATTTAACAAAACATTTTTTTTTATACTTACAAGTTATTAGTGGTCTTAGAGCTATAAAGTTATCCTTCTGCTTTTCAAACTGAACCTGTAGCTGATTTTACATTAAAAATCTTTAAACGCGTTTTCTCAAAACTACATTTTGATACCTGGTTACATGAATTACCAAAAATTGCCCAGTCAGATTATCTCAAAATTTTTAGATACTCTCCACATGTGTAGTTTTCGCGTGAACTCAAAGTTTGCAAACATTTTGTTTCCTTCTATATTTTTTTGCAAAATAACTAGAAAAAAATTGCTTTTTTGAAAATTTTTTTTCAAATTTGTGATGGGTCAAATTTTGATTTTTGATTTTTTGGCATATAAGCACGTTTTGGGACCTCGAGACGCTAAAAAAACGGTTTTTAAAAAAAGTATGTGTGTGTGTGTGTGTGTATGTAAGCGGTGAAATTTCATAACCATTATGGAATTAAAAAAAGGTAAAAATAATATTTTATTGACCAGAATTGGAGCTGAACTTAATTTTTTATTGTTTCAAATTATTTAAAATAAATAAAACAATACAAATTATTTTGATGTGTAACAATTTTTTTTATTTAACAATATTTCACCAACAAATCCGTTGGCCTCTTCAGGTGATCTGAATACAAAAATTATATAATTTTTTCTTAATTACTAATGAACAATATGAGAATTTAAAAAAATTTTTATATTAACAATGTGTTAAACTTACATAAAAATACTACTTGTTTTTTGAGCTATGCGACACTGGGTGCTGCCGACATGAGACTAATTATTTTTTATTTTTTAAAAAAATCTTTGAAAAAATCTTTATAAATACATTAAATAGCCATATGTTTTTCATCACATTTCTTTAATATACGTATCAATAATGTATTTGAATATTTATTAACGTGGGACTATGACATTTTTATATATAGAATTAAACGACCCGGCATTCTCATTTTCATTTATCGTAATTTCAAAAATTTTTTCATCAAAAAATCTAAAACTACTTTTTTTATTGGTACCTCATTTATTTCCATGAAAGTACTTATATTTGAAAGTACGATTTTTACTCGATATCTCGAATCTGATAAGTAATTTTTTTAAAATTTTTTTCCCAAAATTTTTGTCGCACAAAAATACAAAAAGCAACAAATTTTTTTTTCTTTTTGGACGTAGTACCTAATTTATTTGATTTCTATGCGAGTACTAGTATAGAAAAATCGTTTATAGTAATTTTTTGGATCTGAAACCGAATTTTTTCCAAATTTTTTTCTAAAAATTAAAAAAACTGTAATATTTTTTTTTTTAGTGTAATACCCCATTTAATTCCATTAAAGTACTAATATCTGAAAATATTGTAACCGGTGATATTTCACAACCATTATGGAATTAAGACCTAATTTTTTTTTTCAAAACTTTTTCATTTAAAAAATCTCAATTAACTACTTTTTTTTTTTTAATTTGGAGGTAATACCTCATTTATTTCCATGAAAGTTCTTATATTTGAAAGTATGATTTTTACTCGATATCTCAAATCTGATAATTAATTTTTTGAAAATTTGTTCAAAAATTTTTGATCAATAAAACAAACTTTTAAAAGTTAATAAAAATGTATGTATGATTGCATGCTTGTAATCGGTGATATTTGTGGCATATTGAAGTATTAAGCTCATTTTTTGAGGAACCTTAGTGCCAGCTAGTTGGCAGGGTATTTTTTTTTAACAATTTGGAAAATTGTAGTTCACGCGATAACTATACTAGTTAATTATTAATAATTCATATTATTTAAGAATTTATTTTATTTTTTTTATTTGGTGCTGCTTAACTTTAACTATCCATGTAACCATCAGGTCCTTCCAACAAAAACACGTCAATTTAAAATTAAAATTATGTATAAAAAATAAAAGAAATTAATTTAAAAAAATATTTTACATACTTCTATACTTTATTTATTTTACCCTAAAAAATCTTTTTATTATCTCTAACCATTATCCCTAAAATCAACTTAATAATTTTACTCAAATACCGAGCGTTAAAACTAGGTAGTTACCTTCATTTAAAATGAATTTATTTATGATGATTTATAATAAAGTATTTGATTTTTACTGGGATTAAGAAACAGATATAATATAAAAAATTGTGAACGTTTACTTAAAAAAAAAATAAGACAAGTTAAATACAGATTAATTTTCCGTCTCAAAAGCCTAAGATTCAAATATTGGACAGATTTTAATAACAATTATATTTGTCTCGTGACAAAGATAAATCAATTTTAGAAAATGGGATAGAGGGAAATTTGTTGACAAATTCTTTCTGTAAAAAAGCGAAATCGAATCTATCGCAATAGTAAAAATATAAGTTTCCATCTTGAGTTGCCGAAAATTTATTGCTATATGAAAACATGAAATTTTTATACGTAAATATTATTTTTACTGATTTCTGGTAACTCCAGAATTGGGTAAGAATACTAATTTTTTGTTTTTTAGTTTTTTAATCCGCCATTTTGGATTTCCGAAAATTTATTTGGGGGTAAAAAAATGAAAATTTTTACAGAAATATCATATTTGCTGACCCTACAAAACCCCTTAATTGAGTAAAAATGCTATTTTTTTTTATGGTTTCATGGTCCACCACTGTTCCACCATGATTCCCGAAAATTTATTTCGCATTTTGGGTTGGAACTATTGTTGGAACAACTGTAAAATAAAATACATGTATGATCATTTCCTTTTTCCAATATTAATATGAGTGTCATATATGAATTTCATATATATATGAAAAAGTTTGAAATATGGGGTATGGAAAAATGATTTTTTTTTTGTTTCTTGCTCTGCCATCTTGGATTCCCGGAAATTTATTTTGGGGTAATAAAAATGAAAAATTTATTGAATTATCATATATTTACTTACCTTCGAAACTCATCGATTAAGTAAAAGTGTTATTTTCCTTAATTTAAGTTTTTCATTCCGCCAACTTGAATTCCCAAAAATTTATTTCGGGGTAAAAAAATGAAAATTTTTACTGGAATATATCATATTTCTTGACCTTGGAAACCCTTCGAGTGAGTAAAAATGTTATTTTCCTTTTTCTTTAGTTTCTTGGTCCGCCATTTTAGATTCCCAAAATTTTATTTCGGAGTAAAAAAATTAAAATTTTTAATGAAATATATCTTATTTCCTGACCCCGGAAACCCTTCGACCTAGAAAAAATGTTATTTTCCTTTTTTTTTAGTTTCTTGGTCCGCCATCTTGGATTCCCGAAAATTTATTCTGAAGTATAAAAATGAAAATTTTCACTGAAGTATCACATTCCCTGACCCCAAAAACCCTCTGTTTGAGTAAAAATGTTATTTTCCCATATTTTATTTAGCTTTTTGGTCCGCCATCTTGGATTCCCGAAAATTTATTTCTCGGAAAAAATAACATTTTTTACTCTAATATCATTAATTCTGATGTTGTGATCCATTTATTCTAGTGAAAATATTAATTTTAGCGTTATCGAATTCTTACCATCTGTCGTCTTCACAAATCCCAAAAAACTGTTTTTTGGTTATAAATATAATTTTTTTACTGAAAATCTTTTTTCTTGACTCCCGAATCATAATTTAATTTTATTTTAAATTTAAAAAAAAATGTTGCATATGCAACGTTGCACATGGCGCATATGCAACATTGCACATGGTGCACATGGCGCACATGCGATGTGCAACGTTGCATATGCAATCCTTCGATAGGGTTACTATTCTTGCAGTTATACTCCAGTCATATCACGCTTTTGGCTGTATTGTTTGTGGCCGCCACCAGATTTGGTATACTATAGGTTTGTTGGGTCGCTGAACACGAAAATCGGAGTCTTTTCTATGAGAAATTGGGGCTTGACCTTTAAATTAGCCAAAACTACCACTAAAAGGGATGTTTTCGCTCTAGTCCTCTAAGATTTGGTCTAATAGAGTTTTTTGGGTCTTTATCGAGCCAAAGTTCCCGTTTTAGGGATAGTTTAAGATAATTTAATGGTGAAGACCTAATTTTTAATTGAAAAGATACCGATTTTTGTGATCAGCGACCCAAAAAACTCTATTAGACCAAATATTAGAAGACTAGAGCGAAAACACCCCTTTTAGTGGTAGTTTTGGCTAATTTAAAGGTAAACCCCCCAATTTCTCGTAGAAAAGACTCCGATTTTCGTGTTCAGCGACCCAACAAACCTATGGTATACCAAATCTGGTGGCGGCCACAAATAATACAACCAAAAGCGTGATATGACTCCAGTCAAATCGCGGGGGGGGGGGGGGTATTTTCACTGGCCAACATGAGATTCGCTCTACTATATGTTTTTTGGGTCGCTGATCACGAAAATCGGGGTTATTTCTGGGAGATATTTTCGGAACACCCTTAAATTTGCAAAAACTACCCCCAAAAAGGGGTTTTTTTGATATATTAGCAAACTGGGTTTCTAGATTTAGCCAAGAATTGGTCTTAGGGGGTTTTTTGGTTCGCTGAACAAGAATCTGAGGTAGTTTTTTGTGAATAATTAATATTTCACCTTTGAATTAGCAAAAATAACCCTTAAAAGGGGGTGTTTTTGCTATTTTCGCACTTTAAGCGACCAGATTAAGTCCATATAGGTTTTTTGGGTCGATAATCAAGAATTTGGGAGAATTTTTTATAAATAATTAATATTTCACCCTTAAAAACACCCTTTTTAGGGGTTGTTTCTGCTATTTCCGCACTTCGAACGACCAAATAAAGTCCTAACGGGTTTTTTGAGTCGCTGATCAAGAATTTGGGGGGATTTTTTATAAATAATTATTATTTCACCCTTAAATTAGCAGAAACAACCCCTAAATGGGGTGGTTTTTCTATTTCCGCACTTTGAGCGACCAAATTTAGTCCTATTGGGTTTTTTGGGTCGCTGATCAACAATTTGGGGAAATTTTTTGTGGGTAATCAATATTTCACCGTTAAATTAGCAAAAACATTTCTTAGGAATTTTCAGGAAAAATAAATGTTACACACCTACATAACTAAAATGCTCTCAAACAATGGGAGTTTTTTTTGGATATTTAACTGTAACTTTAATTTATTATTTATTTGCAAACTATTGTAAATAAAGTATTCGTAAAATTTATGTAAAAATAATTTTTAATAATAGAAAATAATACAGTTTAAAAGAAATTATAAAAATACAATAATATAAAATATTAAAATACTTACAAATAATAATTTATACAATCACTTAATTGTAAACACTGCATGAATAATAAAAAAAATTTACATTACAAGTAAAATAAAAAGCGTTAAAAATAGAATAAAATTTAAATTAAAATTGGATTTTTTTAAAAATTGCTATTGAAATATGATTAGTCATTATCCATATCCTGGATTGAGTCTTCTGATGCCATAATTGAAGAATGCATTTCATTATCACTACTCTGAAGGTAATCCAATATTTTTTATTTTTGAGAATGTAGACATTCAAAAATGCTTGCAAATTTCCCAAACAAAATAAAATAAATAAATTTTGTTAATTTATTGATAAAAAATTTCATAAAATCACAAAAATTCTTGATCAAGGAAAACAAAAACCCATATGGACCAAATTTAGATACTCAAAGTGCAAAAATTGCAAATGCACCTCTTTTAGGAATTGTTTTTGCTTTTTTTAGGGTAAAGTTAATTTTTAATAATAAAGTCCCCCAAATCCTGGATCAGTGACCCGAAAAACCCTCTAGGACTTAATTTCGTCGCTAAAAGTACGAAAATAACAAAAATACCCCTTTTAGGGGTTGTTTCTGCTAATTTAATGGTGAAATATTAATTATTTATAAAAATTCACCCATATTCTTGATCAGCGACCCAAAAAACCTATTAGGACTTTATTTGGTCGCTCAAAGTACGGAAATAGCAAAAACACCCCTTTTAGGGGTTGTTTCTGCTAATTTAAGGTCAAAATATTAATTATTTTTAAAAAACAACCTAAAATTCTTGATTACCGACCCAAAAAACCTATATGGACTTAATCTGGTCGCTCAAAGTGCGAAAATAGCAAAAATACCCCCTTTTAGGGGTAATTTTTGCTAATTTAAGGGTGAAATATTAATTATTCACAAAGAACTACCTCAGATTCTTGTTCAGCGACCCAAAAAACTCTCTAAGACCAATTCTTGGCTAAATCTAGAAACCCAGTTTGCTAATATATCAAAAAAACCCCTTTTTGGGGGTAGTTTTTGCAAATTTAAGGGTGTTCCGAAAATATCTCCCGGAAATAACCCCGATTTTCGTGATCAGCGACCCAAAAAACATATAGTAGAGCAAATCTCATGTTGGCCAGTGAAAATACACCCTAAACCGCGATTTGACTGGAGTATGGAGTATAACTGCAAGAAGAATAGTAAATAATAATAAATTCACTTTCAATAACGAAACGAATGATAATATTTTAAATTTGAGACAAACTTTTTATTACTTTGTTATTAAGAAAGAAGTAATACAATTGTTTAGAGAATATAAAAATAAAAATGATAAAATTAGCAAAAGATATATAAAAATAGCAATTCCTAAAAAAAATAAATCTGTTGGTCAAAAATGTTACTTTTTTGCAGCTATCAAAATTTTTAATGCAATGCCCAGTGCATTAAAGCAAATAAATAATACTAGTCAATTAAACTTAAGTTGGAACTGTAGAGTTAAAAAATGGCTATGGCTCTTATTGTATAAGCAATAAATTGGTCATAACTGAATGATTATATTTTATATTTATATTTATATTGGTACAGATTAAAAACTATAAGACTGTTATTAATTTTTTAAATTTGTAACTTTTATATTTACTATATTTTAAGAATAATTATATGTATTAAATTTTTATAATTGTAATTCTTTAAAAAATGACTACAGGCACATGCACGGACTATTGTCTCTATGGGATTATGGCAAATATGTCATAGTTTGTATATTTACACCTGAATTGAATAAAATAAAATAAAAAGATAAAATAAAAAAATAATTAAATGTTTTTTACGATTTTATTAACAAAATTTATTAACAAATTTTGTAACAAAATTAATTGTTAATAACAAAAAGAAATCCGATATTTTCAAAGGAGCCTTAAACACCACAAATGATTTCTTTTGCGGTTATTAATTTATGCGCGTGTGCAATAACCGCCCTTCGTATTTACAAATTATGTATTTTGTAATTTTTGGTATTTACAAAATAGTACCTACTCTACGAATTTGTAATTTTTAAATTTACCAAATTCAATTTGTAATTTTATGATTTACAAATTATAAATGATTTTACCAATCTGTAATTTGTAAAAATTTTCTATTTTGTAGTTTATGCGTTAGATTTACAAAATAGGATTTAGAGAGTGGGGGTGATACCACACCATATTAGCTTAGTATATTTACTATATTAGCTTTACTTTCAAAATCTTGGCCCCTAACAAGGGGTAGTTTTTAATGATTTAAGGGTGTTCCCCTATTTTCCAACCCTATTGGTCACCGGATTCGGATTCAGCGACCCAAAAAACATATTGTAGAGCAAAGCTCATCCTGTCAACAGGTATTGACCCCAGGTACGCAAGGTTTACTCTAGTCAAAATACGTGTTTGGTTGTATTTTTCACTGGCGAACACGATATTTGCTCTACTATAGATTTTTTGGGTCGCTGAACAAGAAAATCGGGGTCATTTCATAAAGAAATGGGGGCTTCACCCTTAAATTTTCAGATACTACCCCCATTAAGGTTTTTTTTTACATATTCGTACTTTGAGCGCTCAGATTTACACCATACGGGTTTTTTGGGTCGCTAATTAAGAATTTCTACTCTTTTTTCATAAATATTCAATATTTCATCCTTAAAATAGCTAAAACTACCCCTTAAGAGGGTGTTTTTGCTATTTTCGCACTTTGAGCATCCAGGATATGTCCATATAAGTTTTTTGGGTCGCTAATCAAGAATTTTAGGGGTAGATTTAGCTATTTTAAGGGTGAAATTTTGAATATTCAAGAAAAAGGAGTCGACATTCTTGATTTGTAACCCAAAAAACCAATATGGACATATCCTGGATGCTAATAAATAATATAAATGGCTTTAAAACCTGAAGTACAAAGTTTTTTCCTAATTTTTTGATTAAAAAAACATCATTTTTTATGTTCTATTATTATTTTCTAAAATCCATGTTTTAAATAATTTTAAATGCATCTGCAATTATACTTTTAAGTTTGCGTGCAAATTTCTATAAAAATTATGCTGTCAATCTGTATAAAATATGTAACAACCAAATTTAAAAGTTTTTTGAAATATCTGACAGGGCTGTCCGATTAAAGGTTAAATTTTCTTTTATATCCTTTATAAATAATTTTTGTGCATCTGTATTGAAAACATGACTATGAATTTTATTCACTCACACATGCCCGTAAATATCGTTTAATATCTAAAATTATAGATTTATTACATTTTTGATGCAGTTGAACAAAGTTATCGGGAATTTCTTTGCTAGTCTTATTACAGTTAACTGCAAGAGTGCATTAGATAAAAAATAAAAATTCCCGAAATCAAATCCTAATTTTTCAATTATTCCGAAATGAATGTTGGATTTTGGGCAACTGTTGAATTACTTGTTGCATTAAAAGTTAATAATTCGCAACCATTTGATGATGAAGTGGATGATTGGTTAGAATGTGTTACTAATAAAATTAAGAAATTAAAACAAAGTGGTTTATTTATTAAAAATGCTGTTAATGAAAACGCAAAACGTAATAAGCTTATTGATGAAACTGATTACAGAAATCTCGTAGATTGCAGGTGATGTATAAATTAGGTAATTTATTTATTTCTTAAATTCAGGTATTGTGTATTTAAATTCAAAATTTGTGTCCATGTTATTGTCAAAGTCTGTATAAGAAATTATCAGATTAAGAGGGGTAAAACTTATAACCGTTTTGGTAAACACAACCTAAATGCATGGAGCATGTTTACTACAGCTGAGCTCTAGCTATATTGCATAAATGTTACGCAACATTGCAATACAGTTATTGTTATTTTTATAATTAGCAATTTTCATCTTTACTAGATGTTAAGATTCTGAACCCAAATTATTCTGATTCCTTAACCCTGTATTATCCTAAGCCCCTAAATCGAACTTTTTATAAGTCCCATTTGACTCCCTACCTTAAATCATACACATTTTACCCCCCACCCCCTCGAATCAGACAAACGCCCCTCTTCTTGATTTTCGGATTCCCAGAGTCCCCCTCCTTATAAACATGTTCCATGTTAAAAAGGGCGAAGCTTGCTTCTTAGTAAATGAATGAGTAATTGTGTTTGTAATAATTTCATGGGTTATATACGAATATTAAGTGTGATTTTCGTACTGATGAAGCTTGATCACACTTAAGAAAGCTGAAATAACCCATTTTTGCAAAAAATTTTTTTTGGTAATTTTCATAAATTCAATTTTTATTTATTTTTTTTTTTATTTTCTATTTTTTAATTTTTCATTTTTTTTAAATTTTAAAATCAAATTTTCAATAAAAAAAGTCACTTTGGTGAATAACAAACTACTGGGTACGTTAATTCAAAAAGATATAGATTATATCCACGTATCACAATGTGAGTTTATAGTTATAAATCGAAATGATTTATTATTGGTCCAACAAGGTCGTAAAAAAAAAATTTTTAAACTACAGGATTTGCCGTAATCTTTGACGCATATGCATACGAATAAATGCTATTTATCAATGAATTCATATTGGAATATTTACGAATGCAAAAAGTTTAGATCTGAATAAAGTCACGATTTATACGAAAAATTTTTAAAGCTTTGCTTTCTCGTCACTTTATATTTTGAATTTTCCTTACATAATGAAAAAATGCATGAAAAAATGCATGTTAGTCTTTTATAAAAATTTTTATACAGCAATTAATCATTAATAACATTTTTAGGACAGTTAATCAATGTTAAACTTTTGATGTAATATAATGTCAGTTTTAAAAGCTGATAATATTTTATTGAACAAACAAAAAATAAAGTTTTACAAAAATGAATTTGGTAATTTTCTGCTATGTGACTATAATACTTTTAGTATTTTATGCATCTAAAGCGTAAAATTGTAGGACTAACTTGATATCAAGTACGAGGACCATTCAAAGCCAAAAAAAATAAAATAACAAATTTTACCCTTGAACTTTAGCAAAAAATTTACTTTGCCTGGCTGGTATACTAAAACTCATAAAATATTATTTTAAACTATGACTTTGGCTACAAAGCACTGAGTTTTTTTGCCCATTTGTTGCTATAATTAACTGATAACTGCTCATTTTTAATGAGATAAAATAAATTGTTTTAGTTTATATAACTTAGTTGATAAAAAATTTCAATCTCATATTTAACTTAGTTGGTATGGGTATATATAAAAGTATTTGAAACTTTTTATAAAATAGTTAAATTGAAAAATGTATGTTGAGTTCGTTTTGATATTGATTTTCGTTCTATGTTATATACTTTTATCTAAGACTTAAATAGAAAGAAGCTTAGATTACAAAAAAAAACTTTTCTTACTGTATACAATAAAATTTAGGGGAGAGCTAGATAATCCAGCGTAAACTTAAATTTTTCTTATTCATAAAGTAGCTTATGTTTAAAAGATGCAATATTTTTTTAATCGAGACTATCGAGAGATATTATTATTATATTATTCCATAAAAACAGTTCACCAAGTTCTCGAAAAAGTTTCCGGAATTTTCAATTTTCGTATTTTTTGTAACTTTTGTTCATTTTAATTTCTGGTGTAATAATATCAGTAAGAGACCTGGCAAGGAGAGAAATTGGCAGGTAAAGGAAAAGAAGAAGAACCTAGGGCCAAGAAGCCGCAGCAGACAAATGAATCTGCTGAAAGGGGTAAAGTTCCCTCCAAACTGGAAAGGCATAAATACAGGAATTACCCCTGTGGCTGGAAAAACCTACGAAGAAACACTCCTCGATCTAAAGAGTGTAAACCTAGAGGAATCTGGCTCCAAGGTCCACCGCATCAGAAAAATGCAGAATGGTAGTGTCGTCATTGAGCTGGAGGCAATCGAGGACCGCCAAAAATTGGAAGATACGGTGAAGGCAGTAATGGGCCCTGATGTTCGTGACTTAATACCCATTCTAAAACTCGAAATTCGAGACTTAGATTGGGTCACGAAAGAACAGGAGATTCAGGAGGCTGTCGCCAAGGCGATAGTTATTCACAACGGGGACCTATTTTCGGTCACCATTTTCAAAACCAAATGTACGACGAGCCAGATGGCTGTGGTGGACCTACTTGAGGCTGATGCTTTATGCCTGTCCAAAAAGGGTAAAATCCAAATCGGCTGGGCATCGAGCAGAGTGCGCCTCCGCGCTGCTTCAAGTGCTTGGGCTATGGACATAGTCAGTATATTTGTAAAGGCCCAGGCAGAAGCAAGGCATGCTTTAAATGTGGCGAGAATGGTCATAAAAGGAACGAATGCAGCAAGGAAAAACCCAAGTACTACTTCTGCAACACTATAAAGGACAAGTCCTCTAAGAGAAGCAGGTGTCATCGGAAATGATTCAGGTTCTACAAGGGAACATGAATCAAGCCCGGGTAGCTGGTGCATTGTTGAAACAGATTACGCGTGAAGAGGATTCAAATATCCTCTTATTCAGCGAGCAATCTTTCAACATGAACCACAAGTACTGGATTTCCAATATCACACTGGAAATATTGCACTATTTTGTACAAAATAAGCAAATAATATAAATTCTTGAAAAATATTGGTGATTGAGCTAATTTCGATACTCTTTCCAGGTTTTCGGGATCACTGATAGCGATTCTGAAATCAGATTTTTAAAATTAAAAATGTCTGAATCAGTCTTAACTTGAAATTGCACGAATCGTCGATTGTGAGTTTGGAAATCCGCCATGCGCCAACAAGTTACTGGTCAACTTTAAAATGTTCAAAATAGCATTAATTTCCAAATATGAATAAATCTATTCTCTACCTTGAACTTAAAATTGTTGGTTATTTCGCCTCTGGCTAAATAGTATTTTGAGATTAGGAATCCGACATTTCAAATATGGCTAGACAGAGAGAGAGAGAAAGAGAGTCTAATTAATTATATAAAATTTAGAATGTCAGATTAAAGTATACTTGTGGACAAAATATTTGTGAATAACCCACTTTGTACAGTGTGGGTGGAAAAAACTATGTACTGGCGCTAGTATTGCTGAATTTATTTTATTTATTCCAGCTAAAAATGCCTTGGGTTCATTTGTGACCAGCTAGACTGTAATTTTTATAAGAAATTTAATAAAGTTGTCTAAAAATTTACTAATTTTTAAAAAGCTATAGAATTTACCCCGAAAGAGTAAAAATTATTTACCAAGTGTTTGAAAATTTTTGATTATAATTAAAAGTATATAATATAAAATATGATCTATTTATTTTAATAACTTCCTATAATTATTTGTTATTCTTGAAAATTTCTATTCTTATACGAATAAACTTGCATCGTTTAATATCGCAGTCACGAAACCTACCTTTAAGGAGTAACGTTAGTAAGAATTCTTACATAAAAATAATATATAAAAATTCAAATGAAAATAGAAAAAGATTATTTAAATAATTGGATTATTTTACAACATACAAAGTATTTATTTTTAATAATAATCAGATTATTTTAATAAAACTAAATATAAATGCTTATTCTTTCATTAAAATTATTCGTTTCATTAATTTTGACTAAATAAAACAAAAAACGTAATTAAATTTATTTCCGTGTTAGTTTTATATTTAGTTTTATATTTAGTAGTTATATTTAGTTTTTTTTATCTTTATTGGAATTGCGACTTATCTAAAATCTAAAAACAATTAATTTAAAATCGATCTTATAAAATTGATCCGCAAAAAATGAATTAAAATCACCCCTTCGCAAGCACAAGCATTCTTAGGGCTTATTTACTAGAGGAAATTAATCGATATATAGTGATGAGAGCTGAATTTTTTTTCTCAACTTTGTATAGATTTTGAAGACACTTGTTTTTGCTACTTGGTAGAGCATAAAATTAACTGATTCGAATAAGATATTTTTATCTTTGTTTTTTATTCGTCTTGAGAGTGACTTCGTACTTGAGAATTATATTTTTATTTATTACTGATTCGTTCAAAGAATAAAAATGTTCTTTAAAATAAATTTACGTAAATTTAATAATTATTAAAATATTTTATTAATTGCGTATACATAACTAATAAAACCGTTGACAGAATAATAAATGCATTTATCGATTTTGAAAACTCCTACGTTCATATAAATAATAATATCATTGTTTTATTAATTTAATGCTTATAATAATTTGTTTTTCCATGTAACAATATTATTTATGTTTATATTGAAAATTTTTTATTCGTGGTTGACATAATATTTAATTTATTATGAAAATAAATAATTTTATACAAAATTTAATTAGTTTTTTATTATTACGTAAATAATTTTTTATTTTCATTTTTAGCTTATCTTATGGACCAGTAAAAACGAGATTAGAAAAATTAATGGGAACGAATGTCGTACGATTAACGGATAGGAAATATATGTTGAAATTAATAACGAAAATACGTGAAAATCATGAATCGGAACAAGAAAAAAGAATCCAAGAAAGAAAAGTTAGTACAATCTGCTAATTCTTTTACTAAAAATTAAAATAATACTTCAGAATGAAGATTTAAGACTTTAATAGATCGTCAGAGTGATCAGACTAATTCCGATTTATTTTTATATCCCAAATAGAAAAAGTCTATTTTTTTCACATTTTGGGCTAATTTTCATTATCTTTGCTAATATTACTTCACTATTTATCCAAAACCAATTAGGACAGATGTATTGCCTACCCGCAGCATAAAGCTCTTGAACAAAAATGTTGCAATAAACTATCTCCACTCACTGTGAATCTATCAACAAAAAAAAATTTCCATTTTTTGTCGAATAACTTTAGGCACCATAAAAAATCTCATATCCCCAGCCTTGCTTGTAATCATTCTGGAGTAAAATAATATTTTTATTTTTATAATTTAAAAAAGTTAGTTTCGTAAAGAGAGGGTACCGTGAAAATAACTAAAATCTAAATTTCAGATTAAAAAAAATTTATAAAAAGTATCATTTTTCAGAATCTTGAAGTTTTACGAACAAAAAACCTTGTATTAACTCGATCGATACCTGTTGAAGAAGCACCAGCTGATCTTCAAGAAAATACACTTTTTCAACTTTATACATATTGTGATAATATCCTTGAGCAACGACGTAAAAAGGTATATATAATTATGATAATATAAACAAACTTATTTATTGAAAGCTATTTAATTCTTTTTAATTCAAAGATACTTCGGAAAAAAGTTAAAATTTCAAAGTCTTTGTATCAGCTGCTTTATCCAGAATCAGTTAAAGATAACGAGGATCAAGAAATGGATGATAATATTAAAAAGGTATTATATATATCCTTGAATTTTTTACATTTGCATAAATGTGAATAATTGCTTCAATTTTTTAGATGGCGACGAAGAAAAAGTGGTATGAAAATAACGTTAAAAAGGATATAGACGATGGTTATATGCTAAGGCTAAAAGATTACGAAAATAATCATTACGAGGCCGATTCAATAAAAAAATTAAAAGATACGAAAGTAAGTACTATTTTGTTGATAATATTAATTATTGGTGATAAGCTCAAAAAAGACCATAATTAAGTTTTAATATTGACGATCGATATAGTTAACTAAAATTAATATTTATAGTAAATTGGTTTATCATATTTTTTTTAAATCAAACGAAAAATTCTATACAGTTTTTGAAGACAAAACATAACTTTTTTGATAATTAAATCATAATCCTTTTTGCCATAAAAACGTGCTTAATAAAACAAGTGAATAAATAAAATTGGAAAATTTTAAATTCGATTACAATTGAAAGCAGCTCAATTTTGTATTATAAAAAAATATAAAACAATTTTCCTTTTTATTTATGTAAATAAAATTAAAATAGAAAAAGTATTAAAGGTTTGAGCTTTACTTTAAGCTGGTATTTGTCAAGAGCGTCAACGTTTAATATAATGGGGAGAACCTTTTGAAACTTTTTTATGAAAAGTAAATATTTTATTCATTATTCCACTGGAAAATTATTTATTAGGGGCCATTTATAAATTATATAACGTTTAAAAGAGAGAGGGGGGGGGTCAACCATAGTGTTACAGTCATTTTTAAAAGGGTCAGCAAAAGCGTTATGATAGGGGAGGAGGGGGTTCAAAAACACTAAATTTTGCGTTTCGAAATTTATTAATGCTCCCTTAGTAGTCTTATCCCAAAAGCTTAAAAAAATTTAACTAGTAATTGTAGCCAGTTAGCGAAATCCACTTGCCGAAAATTGATTTCATTTGTGATTGATTGTAGCAAACGGATTTCGTTATCAGCAATGCAATAATAAATTTATTGGAATAAGCGAAATTTGTTTAGTTATCTAATAGTATATTTATGGCTCGAGTCCAGGAAAGTAAAGAATGGCCCAAATCGCACGTAAATTACCTTCCGAGGCGAAGTCGAGGGTCATTCCTTATTTATGGACAAGGGTCGTATAACATTTTTCTGTATCTGTGTCAAGAAAACACGTCTTATTAAATACGTGCTTTCTCGACGCAGATCAGAAAAAGTATTTAAATATTCTAGAAAAAAATAAAAATCATTTTACAAAAAAAAAATTTGTAAGATTCGCCCCGTGCAAAAAGGTGAGGATAACTTGCAATATGACACTAAAAATTTATAAAGGATATTTCTGTGCTTTGCTAGAACACAAGCTATAGCTCCCAATCAACTTGGCACGCTTCTGATTGACGTTGATTATATTTAACCACGCGATATCTTTTGCTTTTCTTATAAATGATAAAAATAATAATATTGAAAAAACTAAGAAAATATCTAAAATAACAAAACATGCAATCCTATGATTTAACTAGAATTAAATAATATTCCGTTATATATTTGTATATAATTTTAAATTATATTTATTTATTTTATTTTCCTTTACCCAGATTTAAGGGAAATTAAATAATTTTTTTTTTTTTTGGTTTTTCAGGGTGTTGACGAAATGTATAAAAAAGCAAATGAAATAGTTGGAGAATTATTTACGATGGCACAAATCAAAAAACGTAAAAAATGTGCTTTGTATGAATTAGATGAAGCAACTAAAATAGAAAAATAAAAAAATTGAAAAAGTATCAAAAGTTTATTTAAGCAATTTATATTTGTATTTTACAGAGACGTGTAAGATAAAAGTTGTTACAGTATATATTAAATTTGATTATGTTACAATCATTAAAACTTTGGATCAAAGAATAAACTTTATTTGTCGAGACAGAAATTTTTTTTTTTTCTTTTTAAAAAATAGGGCTAAAGTCCATTTTAAAATAATGTTGATAGGCCCCTTGGAAGGACTTTGAATTTTTTAAAACAAATTCCAGGTACTGAGAACTGCTCTTACCTTGCTGGTACGCCAATAACCGTGATATAGAAATTTTTTCTGTTAGCAAAAATCAAGAAAGCACGTCATTAATGGCAAAAATTCTATATAGTGGCATATTTTCAAAAATATTGTATTTTTACCTTTTGTCGTATAAAAGATATAAAATTAAAGATGAAAATAAAGAGAAAAATAAATAAAGGAAAGAAAGAAAAAAATATAATAGATATATATAATAGAAAAAAAATAAGAAAAGAGGAGAATTTTATATAAGATATAAAAATATATGTATATATATACTTATATATATACATATGCATACATGTTTATAAAACTATTAATTCTAATTTCAATTTCAATAATTTAATTTATTAATATTATAAATATTAGAAATACTTTTGTAAAAGATTCTGTATTAATTACTTATTTAAACTATATATATTATCTTGTAACAATTTATGTAAATTACAAACAAGAAATAAATATTACTACTACCTTTTGTCGTTAAATATATAATTAAATGTTCCTTGAAATTATTTCATTATTCATATTTTCTATCATTTTTTACAGATTTTCAATAATTAAATATGCTTTTGTTAAAAATAACTCAAATTGATAATTAAATTATTAATATTTTCGTTAGAAAAAATCTGCGCAAGATCCCCATATATATACAGAAAGCTATATAAGGATTAGCATCGTACACGTGACACCACATAGAGTTGTCATCGCCTGTTGCTTACGCCAGATCCTACGTACGTTTAAACTACTGAAAATTATAAAAATTAAGAAGTATAAAAGTTTTTTTTATCGTTTTTGTGCTTTCTCTCAAGTTTTTTTTAGTGAAAATTGTTATTTTTAAATACATAATTGGTGATTTATAAAAAGTAAGTAAAAATTGCATTAAAAAGTCATTTACTAAAATGAAATTTTTTTATTATCAGATGAAAAAAAAAATAAATAAAAATAAAAGATACATACTCAATTTCAATTTATTCCAATTTAAACGTTGACCACAATGTTAATAAAATAGAAAAAAGTTATAAAAAAAAAATTTATTTTTATTACTTTGACTTTTATTTGTTTGTTAAAGCTAGATTTACAGTTTCCAATAAAATTAGTTAATTTTTAAGCAATGAAATTCAATTTTCCCTTATGAGCAAAAAGTGTTTAAAATATATTGCAAAAATATTTAATGTTTTTTTATATCAAATTTTTCAAAAATGTATGATTTACTTTATGTATTCAAGTTGTAGAGCTGAGAGCAACAGGTTTATATGACACAAAATATATAATTTATTTATCTCAGCCTTTTCTTTATTATATTGAAACTTATTATTCGTTTTTAAACAAACGATTTTTTTATTTCAATATTCTTAATCACCTTAACCCCCTTGCTACAAGATTATTTCGGCTATTACTTGCTCTAATCATCTTGAGTTGCTTTTGTTTATCCAAATTTTCATATAAATTACATTCGGGACATTTTGGGATTCCTGTTTATTAATGCAAGTTGTTACCATTTTACAAGAAAATTTTTTTATTTAAAATATTTTTTTTAAATCAGCCAGTGATGCAAAAATTTATATATTTTCAAAAACCGTAATTCAAGATATATTTAAGTTATTAAGGGCAGATAAATTCAAATAGAAATATGGTTGTTAAATATTTGGGAGGTGGTTAAATCTGGTCCTGCTCATTAATTATGTGACATAAAATTTGCTAAAAAAATTACCATGACCTCTTAGAATTAATTACCGTCCTCGGAACTGAAATCTTCTGAAAATGAATTTATGTCAGGCATTCAATTTTATGTATTTGTTATTTAGAACAAAAACTAATAAAATATATTGGTAAAAAAAAATTGACAGTTAATTAAAAAAGATAATATTTTATACTTAATTTTAATTTAATCATCTTACTAGTCTTTCTACTATATATATTTGAAAATTTATTTATTTTTCTGAGTGTTTGCTTCAACACCAGGGTCGAACTAATGAACGAAATTACATAAAACTGGTCTTAAAATAAAGAAATAAAGTCTGTGGGTGACATAGGCCATAAATTTGCGACTCAGCTAACGTACTTTTGAAGATATTCAATTTTTACTATTTTTGGTAAAAATAAAATTTTTTTTGGAAGCCTTTACGTAAATACGCAAGTAATTTAATAAATACGTATTTGTAAAAAAATTACAGAAAAGATTTTGATAATATTTGGTTAAAACAAAGTTTTCTAATAAAAAAAGTGTTGATGAAATAGGGGAACTGGATTTTCTTGACAATTTTTATTTTGGTCAACATCGAATGAGGAATGGAAAAATGTGAATTTTTTTTTTCTTCTAATTTTTCGTCTTTTGATACTGGAAAAAGTCTTAAACAGTTAAAAACTTATATCAATATAGTTCAGCGAGTCAAAAAGGTCAAAAAACCTGTTATAAATGGATTTAAGTAAGTTTTAAAACTTTTGGATTTTTAGAAATTTTGGTTTTATTTGCTTAAAACTATTTGGATTGGTCGAAAACCCTTATAAATCAAGTTTTCTAATAAAAAAGTGCTGATTAAATGGGCAAACTAAATTTTTTTGACTGTTTTTCTACTTTGCTGTTTGGTACCGAAAAAGGTTTGAAACAGTGAAAAACTTAAATCAATATGGTTCAGTGGGTTCATGGTTCAATATGGTTAAGTCAGTTTTAAAATTTTTGGATTTTTAGAAATTTTGGCTTTATTTACTTAAAAAAATTTGAATTGTTAAAAATTCCTTATAAATTAAATTTTCTAATAAAAAGAGTGCTGATGAAATAGGGGACTGGATTTTTGTGACAATTTTTATTTTGACCTAAATCGAAAGGGGTTTATGGAAAAATGTCAGATTTTTTATTTTTTCAAAATTTTTATTGTTTTCTACTGCAAAAGGTTTGAAAGAGTGAAAAACTGAAATTAATTTTTTTTTCTCCAAATTGTCATTTTGTACTGAAAAAGGTCTGAAATGCCGCATATTTTATCTTGTTAAAAATATTCAAATTAATGTTACCTACATGTAGTATTTTTTTGACAGATCCAACATATCTCTAATGAATAGAATATTTTGGTTCTAATTTCTTGCTGATTATTAAGAAAGGATGTAAAAATAGTGAATTTTCAAATAAATTTTTTAAGAACTTTAATTTTGCGTCAGGTATAATTGTTCATCGAAAAATTGACGTAAAGTTACATAAATCTTAAAAGGTATCTTCAAAACGTCACATTATATCGTCATCCTATTTTAGGGGCCTGATTAAATCAGTGCTGAAGAATAATTTATTAGAATTTCTTTTTACTAAACCTTTTGATTTAAATAAGCATTTGTAAATGAATAATGACTCCATTTTAAAGCTCTAAAATTTTAATTTTATTTACCTTAAAGGAAAACATGAATTAATATTGAATCCTTTTTTTTTAGATGGTTTACATTTTCTTAATGATTATTGGATTAAAAATTACAAGTTTGAAAACAGAAGTTTTAGATTTGACAGGAAAAGCAGAATTAGAACAAGTCTTAGTGAATCCTTTAGAAAGAAAGGAAGAAAATTTATCATTAGCAAATTATAAATTTGGAAATCAAATTGTCAAAAGGCAACATCGATTATCCAATATCAATCATAATAATCAATTCAACCAATTTCCTGGGCATGGAATAATAAATAATTTTGAAATGAGTAACGATTACGATATTAATGATTTAGGTATGTAAATATTTAAAAGGCGATTTTCATATGAATAAATAAAAATAATTATTTTAAATATGCATATTTTATGAACAGCTGGAGTTCAGTTATTTAAAAAAAAAATTTATTTTAGAATAATAAAGTAAAAAATTTTAATAATTATATGCTCGTATACATATTTATCTATAGAATTACAAAGGTGCCCTGTGCTTTATTTTCTGTACAATATCTCAAATCGTTTGAAATATTAAAAAAAAGCTTTGGGGGAATCTCGAGAAAGTAGAAAAATTTTTTTCATAACCATGTCTCCTTACTTTTTTTCCAATAATTTTTACAATGATAATTGCATTGATTAAAAATGTTTTTCCAGAATATCCATTGGGTGAGCATGAATTAATGAAGCCGATAACAGAACTGGACGATAATCAATTGATACAATTTCAAAGACACTTAATGAAAATTTTAGAACAGCCCGGTGACGTAGAAAGTCCAATTATTTTAGTAAAGGATTTTCCAAACAATAATGAGAACAGACAAGTTACTATAGATAATACACTACGCGGAGCATATCCAGTCAAAAGATCAAGGTATTATAGACCATATCCTTGGAAACGACGTAATTTAAGGTTTTTTCTTGCTAATCGTTAATTTTATAATTAGGTGAGATATAAAAAATAATGACTTTTCTTTTTGTTTTGTTTTACAATAGGACGACTTATGTCTATCCAGATTACGATTCTTACAACCCCTGCAACCCTTCGAAAAAAGAAATTTATCAACTTTTGATGGCATTAAACGATGCCAGAAATGGTAAGAAAACAAGGTCAATTAATTTTTGTAATCAAAAGAGACCTGCTAGTTCTGTTTACACAAGCATACGTTTTCTTGGTTAAAAATATCTTAATTAAATATAAAAAAGATTCTAAAAACACATATCTTAACTATAAATATTAGTAAACCGAAGTTCGATTTTCATAATAATTAGTTTAAAAAAATTTTTTTTTTTGTTCCTAGACAAAGAACCATTCCTTTCTGTATCTTTGTTCCTAGATAATAAGATCTAAACTTGTATTTAAAACCAAAGATTTTTACAATAAGATAGTGACTTTGAAAATAAAAGAATAAACCTTTTTAAATTTTTAACTCTATGATAATTAGGTACTTACTCTTATTATTTAAATAATTTCCTAAGCGTTATCATAATTACAATTGACATTACCTCATTAAAGAATTATAGAGATAAAATTAATTACGTTCTTATTATAGTAAGTTTATTATTATAAATAATTAGTCATTTCCAGAATGTAATACACATAGGAAATGCATTATTATCGACGTCAATGTAACAACTTTAATATTTTAAAGTAAGATGGGCATTTTTTAATGAAATGTATCAAATAAATTTTTTTCGTATTTTAATAAAATTTTTCAAATTTTCAGATATATTTAGAAGCATTTTTTTTTAAATTTGTTATTAAGTATTAAGTGTTACTGTATTTGGAAATAAAAAATTGTACTTTGATTACTTTTAAAAAGTGGTTTTCGGAAATGGGAGATTACATTTTGAGACCTGAAAGTTTAGGGTAAATTAATGTTCAAAAAAATTTTGTTAACTTAAATTTGAGTGCGTCTCATGTAAAATAGCCCCTTAATTTAATATTAAAAAATTTGGTGTTACAGGTTGAAAAATTTGTTACAATATTATGTTTAAAATATTTAAATGTACATTTATTAGTTTGTCGCTTAATTAAAAGCTATTTTTGAATGCTTCGAGTAAAAAAAGTTTCTATTTTCAATGAAAATGAAAAGAACAGCTCATAAAAAAATCTGGAATGGCACCAATAAAGTATAAAGATTTTGGTCTTTTAGAGGTTTATTTGAGCTGTCCTTTTCAGGATCTTATTTTTATAATTTTTTAATAGTACATTTATAACCAAGGGAGCAAAAATAAAAGAATCTCTGAGATCGAAAGTTAATTAACGTTAGGAGGATGGTAAACTGCTATCTGGGGCATTTTTTGCCTCCATGGATAAAACGCAATTTTTATTTCTCAAAGGGGTGCAGAAGACACGTTTTTTTCAATCTCGTTGCGGGGCGAAAAAAGTGTTTTTGACTGACTAGTAAGAAAAAGATGTTAGTATATTTTAATATAATTTCAAAATCATAACTTGTAAATGTTTGAAACGTTCACTAATTTTGTAATATTCAAAGTGAAGTTTGTTATAGCGATATATGCTACACTTTTCTTTGAAAATTTAACTTTACCGATTTTTACGTTAGAAATCTGGGACGCTAGAATTTAAAATTTTGACCCATAATGGTTTTTCATAAATTCATTAGACCGATTCCAGAGCTATCAGGCGTGCTCATATTTTTCAGTTGTTGAAAAAAAAAATTTTTTATGGTTCATTGGAAGAACTAATAAATGTACATTTACAATAAAATTTCAGTTAATTATTAATAAAAAAGCATAAATATGTAACCCATGCTGTTGCAATAATTATATGTATTCCAAACTGTTTGATATAAAAAATATTTTATTCTATGTAAATTAAATAAAAATTAATTAAATTTAATCTTACTTATATTATTTTCCTATAGACATAAAAAATAAATAATTTTACATAATTACAATAAAAAGAGATTTTTCCTCGTTTCCAGACTTAACAATAAAAAATAAATAATGGTAAAAAAAGTAGAAAATAAAAAAACTGTACAGGTAACAAAAAAATGATGGATGATGACTTAGAAAGAGCAAATGAAAAAGATGTTTATCATTTTATTTAACATCTTATTTGTGTAAAGGCCATGTTGAAACCTCTTCCTGTCCCATGAGAATCGCTGACAAAGTAAATATCGAAATAGCTTTTACGTGTCAAATCGTAAACGTCTGAAATTATTAAAAAAATGTTTAAAAATAAATATAAAATGCTCGAAGAAAGTTAATTTTTTCTTTTTTTAACTTACTGTGACTATCTTTTAACGAATGTCCACAATATCTTTTACTTTCTTCGCTAAACGATAAGTAATCTTTTGAACATTCCGTACTAGATTCTAGCTCAAAGTGCAATACATCAATTGCTATCTTGCAAACGTTCGAGCCTTTGTTTATTCTGTAATTAATATTTCATATTTTTAATATTATTATTTAAATTTATCTTTTTTACGTAGCGAATTATGTGTACTCTAAATTTATCACTGAATAAAACATGAGAAAGTTTTAAATATTTTAACATAAATATTTAACAAATAATGACACGAGAAACCTTTTAAAATTACAAAGTATTACAAATTATTATTCTTTTCATCTTACCTGAAACATTGTTTCACGTTATTCGGATAATAATCCGGATACAATGGCGATGATAATAAGCCTTCGAAAGCATTTATCATTTCACATCCATTTGGTGAATTATTTTGACTACGCCTTAATACCACTGGACGACGTATTTGCGGTAAATGGTAACCACCTTGGTAATCGATATTTGGATTTCTGTATGAATTACATTTTATGCCTTTGAAGTAAGTTTCTTTTGATGCCCATAACCAATCAAAAAATATACGATTTCTGCATTCGCCGTAAAATAATCTTTCGTCTCGAGTGCTATGTGAAATTCCTTGAATTGCTGGATTTGGATAATTCCCGTGTGAGATTCCTTGAATTGCTGGGGTTGGATAATTTCCGTGTGGGATTCCTTGAACTGCTGGGATTGGATAATTTCCGTGTGGGATTCCTTGATTTGGATATTGATACTGTGGTACACCAAATGTTGTTGATTGATAATTGCCCTCTAATGGAAATGGAACAGATGGCCTTGAATAGGAATATCCTGCTTGCCTTCGATCGATTTCTCGCCCACTTTCGTTTTCATCTGTGTTTGAATAAGTTAATGTTTCATTTTTTTTATTTGTATTATTTGAGAATCCGTAACGATCTTGAATATAAGGATAAGATGAAGATTGTATATTGGTTGGGTATGTTTGCAAATAGTTTGGATAATTTATTGGTGCGTTTGGATGAAGTGGATTATTTCCATTGTATCCATTGCATCGTTCTTGAATAACGTCGATGAAAAAGCCACTGAATCGTGATCTTGGAAAACCAACGTATTTAACTGATATTGTTTTTCCAATATAATAATCCGTAAATGGGATAATAATTCTTTGCCCGGTTCTGCAGCCACAATATTTTCTGCCATCAATTTCTATGTATCCGCCGCCACAATATATATCGTCGCTGCCGAAATTGAAGAATTTAAATACTAAATGTAATTTACAAACTTCTGGTGAATATTTTTTTATTAAGTAATTACAAGAATATGCTTGTGAAGAATCCGTAGATAATGGGAATCCAGGACTAACAATTGATAATTTTGAGCCAGTTATTGGTAAAACACAGCATTCACCTCCAGCTGCAATATTTGGTAAAAAACCAGTTTCCGCGTGTGGATTGTATTCGTTGTAAGGCTTATTTAAATAATCAGGATTATTTACGAAACTTGAACTAGAAAAATAACCGTTGCCGGGACCAGAAGATCCATAAGTTATACCACCAGTTAGCGTTGGCAAATGATTATAATTTCCATTTGGGTATTCTGCAGGTGAATCGTAATTTTCATTTATTGTTCCAGTTATAGTTTCAATAGGTGGGTTGTAATTACCTATGGAATATGAACCACTAACTACTGCACTATTTGAATCAGGTTGAAAATTGACTGGAGAAATTGAATTTACTAGGGGCGATGGGTTTCCTTGTGATACTGAATTTATAGAATTTATTGGAGGCAACGGAATATTAAATTTCGAAGGCGGCGATATACCTCCAGATGATGGATAACTAGAGGTGAATGGTCTCTTACTTGGCGAATAAAAACCAAGGCTTGGATCATAGCTTCCTTGGTTTTGATCTGATTCTAAATTATTTATCGAAACAGCATTTTGTGGTTCGTTGTAATTAGAGCTCCCTGAATATGTAGATCTGTGATTTTCTGGATATTTATCACAGTCCGTTTTAGAAAAAGAATTTTTCTGATTAGAATAAACAGCAGAATCATCTTGACGATAATTGTTAAACGCATCTACAAATTTACTCGTTGGTGGCGTATAAACGTAACCACTATCTGAATTTCTTGACATTCCTGCAATTCTTGGAGTTAATCCTACCAATTTTTTATTCGATGTCTCTGAACTGCTAATAGACGAATTGCTTTTAGAATTTTCAGCCATCAATTTAACATCCGATAATTTTTCTGTTACTGGATGAATTTTTGTTATTTCGCGATTTAAATTTTGCATAATATCTTTGTATGTTGAAACTTCTTCAGCTAACTTCCTCTGCTGAGAATTTGGTGTCTTTGCATCGTTGCTGGTAACGCTAAAAAAGAAATTAAATATTAAAATATTAATTATAAAAAAGGGAACCCAACTTTAGAAATCTTTTTAGAAAAATAATTTTTTGCATATATAATATAACGCTTCAGGCTTTAACAAGTAAATTGTCAAGTAAAATTATAAAAAAAAATTGTTAACGGTGCGTGTATGGAAACAATAAGTCATGCAAATTACAGGTATTTTATTTTTATTTTATTATCTTCTTTTTGTCGTTAAAAATTTAACATTGAAAAACACTTTTGTTTTTACTTGAAATGTATTTATTTTATGTTAATTTTACATTCAATTTTCTGTATTTTAATATATTTGCATTTAACACTAAATTTGCGCAGCTATTTAAAAAATGAGATAAAACATAATACTCACTTGAGTTTAAGGAGTTATGAGGGTAAATAAAAATGATCACAGAACTGAATGAAACTGGAAAATTATTAAATTTAAACATTTTTAAAGTTGAGTAGAACTTGGTTTTACCTTTATTACCACATTAATTTTCATTTTATTGAAATTAAAAATAGGCAGTTTAACATTGCTCTTATGGAAATTCGTATTTGGAGCTTACAAAAAGTATGATAATGATGAAACTAATTAAATATCATAAATAAATTGTAAAAGATTATATTTCCAATTTTTTTTATCTATAAGTTACCACATTCAATAATTAATTATTCGGTGAAAACCAAGTTTTAGCAAGTACCATAACCTAAAATAACAATGTTTTTTCATAATTTATCAAATTAAAATAATTTTTTTTGCAATAATATTACATAATAAACACATTTTTTAATAATTTTACGACTAATTTTATTTTAAACTGCAAATTATAAAAAAAAAAAAATAGCGTCGGTAATGTGGATATTGACTCAAATTTTCTATTTACCCTCATAACTCCTTAAGATTTATTAAGGTCTTGTGCAGCTTGGACAAACAATTTTATCGCGTTCTAAATTATCGACGCTACATGCATATGTGACATCATATATGTATTAGTATAATTTCAGGTTATTTACATATTTTTTATTTATTTATTTAAAATTAAAGTCTATAAGGTGGGGAAAATAAATTGAAAATTTAATCTTTGATCATTTATTTATCATTTCGTGCTAACTTTAATCTCCTGTGTCATCATTTTCATATTTTTTCAAAGCTCCAAAGTATTTCTCCCATAAGATCAATGTTAAAGCTCCGATTTTATTTTCTTAATTACAAAAAAGTTAATGCTATAAGAGGGATAAAATAAAGTTTATTTAAGTTTTAAAATGTTTAAATTTTCATAATTTTCCTATTTCATTAAGCTCTGTCATCATTTTATTCAAGCTGCATAATACCTTAAGGTACGAACATAAACTTTTTTCTACTATGTATGACATAGTAAATTTGAATGGTTTAAACAGAGATAGTCTATAAATATGATAATTCAAACCAGAGGCTATCTCTGTTCAAACCATTCAAATTTACTATGTCATACATAGTAGAAAAAAGTTTATGTTCGTACCCTTACATTATTATAATGTATGATTCTGTAAGATAAATAAGTTTTTTATAGTTGAATAAATGAGAAATCGACTTTTCCAGAGCAAAGATTTTTATTATAAATATTGTTCCCAACTTTTCGAGTCTTTATGAGACTCCTTTTCAAGGGATTCTATATATGCATATTATAATTGAATTAGTATTACATTAATTACATATTTTTAATTCAATTATAATATGTATCTATAGAATCCCTTGAAAAGGAGTCTCATAAGGACTCAAAACGTTGGGAACAATATTTATAATAAACATATTTGCTCTGGAAAAGTCGGTTTCTCATTTATTCAACTATTAAATCCATACCAGACGTAAAAGAATCAACAATTTTTTATAATATTTACTTTTTTTAAAAATAATATTAATCTATTTCTTTGAGAGAGAGGCGCTTCGCACCCTGGTCTGTTCCTGGGGTTCCATAAAAAAATTATTTTTCTATTCTATTAAAATTGCTGTTTTTTTACAATTAGTATTTTCCGCCATTTTTCAATTAAAAATTTTTTTTACTGTCTGATACTCTCGGAAAATATTTTATAACTTTTCGAAGATACGTTCGTTTTGAATAAAAATTTAACTGAGTACGTATAAATTAGTGCCAAATCAAGTAACAACAATTGCAACAGTAAAATTTTATCATTTTTAGAAGATATTTCACTTTTTAACAAAATTTACAACAAACTTTGGAAGAAAAAGAGAGAAATCGCTGTACTTAGTTGATTATCTTCAGTGAATAAATAATTATCTAAAAATAAAATTTTTCACATAGTCTAGTGCCTAATTTTTAAAAAATTTTTTTGAAACTTAAAAATTAGTTATTTGGAGGAGGATTCAAATTTAAATAAGGAATTTATTTAAAATGAATCAATAGCGTAATTTCCATTTAAAATTTAGGTGGCCATATTTAAGTCAGGATTAAAGCATCCCTCTTGCGAGAAAAATATAGAAATTTCATATTTTTAGATAGTGGTAAACAAACCATTAATTTTATAAAAATGAAAACGAAAGCCCTAATAAACTATTTAGGTACTAATCCTAACTAACATTTTTAATAGATCTTAATAATTTAAAGAAATACTTACTAGTTTTTTAAACGGTATCCTTCATTTTTTCCACACACCAAAGGTGTAACCAATATTTTAAAGCCCTTAGCAGTTTCACTATCATCAGCATGGAATATGACATTTAACATGTTATTCTTTCCTTTTATTCTTCTGAATCCAGATTTACTACTGCAAAATATATTTTGTTCACCAATTTGTAAATAATCATTTTTGCAATTTTCTGATGTTTTTATGTTAAAATCGATGAATTGAAATAAAAATTCTTGTTCGCATTTTGCTGATGGATCACCATTTAACTTGTATATACAATTTTGATTATTTGGATAATTATTTGGATAATTTGGACTCATTATAACATATTGATTACCGTTAAACGTACCACCACAATTATTTTTAACACTTTCATTTGATGCGCAAAATACTATGCTAATTGTAAATGCAAAAATTATTAACAATTTCATGGTTAATTAATTTTTTCTTTTTTTTACAGTTTAAAGTTAAAAGTCTTATCCTTGTAACATATCAGTTTAAATTAAAAAAAAAAAAATTGTATAAAAAAATTTTTTTTTTAATGGTTTTAACTGATTGACGAAAGAAACGAAACTAGCTTAAAAAGTGAAAAGAGCGTTCCTCTTATGATATATGTGATGTTTGCTCTGGTCAAATATTTCTAAATGTTTTACTTGTTGCCGGGATTTGTTTGAAGAATGACTGATTACAATATAATAAAATAAAAAAAGGGCACACCTTTTTTTCTTTTTAACGAGGATGTGTAAAGAAATTGATCATTAAAATTCTAAAGATTTCTAGGATGACTTGTTATATATGTATATATTTTTTAAATGAAAGAGAAAAAAATTTGTCAACAAAATTAATACTTTAAGATTACGTTGATGTATTTCACTTTTATTTTTTATTGTTTCCACTATTACTAATAATTTCACTTTTTTGGTATTCTTTTTTTTAACTACTTCCGAGAGTGTTAAAAATAACAATCAGGAAGTTTTTTTAACCTAAATATACAAATAATAACAAAAACTTTTTGTTATCAAAGATGATTGTTATATTAATTTACATATCTATGCCTGCAAGAATTTATTGCTTCATCAAATTTTTATCTAACACGTTACTATAAATTTACTATGGCGTAATAAAATTATCTAATATTCAAAATATCTAAGTAGATAAGATTGGAATTTATCAATTTTATAGCCGCATTTTATTTCATAAATCAATTCTATAAGGCATAAAACTGCGTTGCAGCATTCTAGTTCCGAAAAAAACGCGTTGTTATTCTTCTTCCGTCAATGGATTATAATCAGATTTTAGTTTAGGCCTAACCAGAGCTAATTACAGTGCATTGAGCAACAAAAAGAAAGGAATCAAATGGACTCACGTGGGAACTCCAAATTATACCATATCGTTATGGATAAGTTTATTACGGTTCATGCTGAGCCAAGTACCACCAGTCTACACGTTAAAATACAGAAGGGTATATATTTGGTTATCTTTCAAGTCTTGCAATTTAATCAAACTATTAGTTACTCTCATTTAATGATTTAAATGCAGTGAACTCTAATTGTCTGAATAATTTGGATATGATGACTTATAGATTTAGGGAATTAGAGTAATTTCATTCAACCATACACTCAATGATTTTGAAGTAGGGGCTAAATTAATACTTAAATTCTTAGAGATTCAAAGTGTTTTTCAAATGAAAAAAATATTTTTGATCAAAAAATTACTAATTTTTCTATACATCAGCTTTCAATTTTTTCCAATTAATAAAAATATCTCAAAATCCCTTCATTTTTTTCAGAGATTTTGGCCCAAAAAAAATTTTTTATTCAACTATTCAACAATTAATTTCCAACTTTTTTAACGTTTTAAAACTGTTTTTCCCACGCTAGTCTCTGATTTTCTTAAAAATATAAAATTTTTCCTGTAAATTTATTCCCATTATCATTTCTTGAATTCTTTGTCTAGAAAATATAAATCCTATTATTTAATTAGACTGAAAAATTTTGCTTGTCACAGGAGGAAATTTACGCTTGCAACAAAGGGCCACATCCTTTTTGCTGTTAAAAAACACTGCCAAATTATTGGTACTGCGGTTCCTTAAAGAAAAACAAAATATTCTTATAATGACCTATTTCATCTATACTCCAGTCAAATCATGGGGGGGGGAGTGGTATTGTTTGTGGCCGCCACCAGATTTGGTCTACTATAGGTTTTTTGGGTCGCTGAAGACGAAAATCGGGGTTATTTCTATGCGCAATTGGGGCTTGACACTTAAATTAGCCAAAACTACCCCTAAAAGGGATGTTTTTTCAACTTTTGCTCTAGCCCTCCAAGATTTGGTCTATTAAAGGTTTTTGGGGTCGCTGATCACAAATATTCAAGTTATAACTATGAAAAATTACCCCTTCACCCTTAAATTGGCCAAAACTACCCCAAAAAGGGGTGTTTTCGCTACTTTCACTTTAGCCTTTCAAGATTTGGTGTAATAGGGTTTTTTGGGGCGCTGATCACAAAAATCGATGTATTTTCAATTAAAACATAACTCTTTAACCATATATTAGCCAAAACTACTCCTAAAAGAGGCGCTTTAGCTATATTCTTTCTAGCCTTCTAAGATTTGGTCTAATAGAGTTTTTTAGGTCGCTAATCATAATAAATATCCCTTGAAGGGTTATTTTGAGCAGTATTATGGAGAGAACATATGAAGATTTAGATTCTTCAATTTTCGAGTCAAATATTAGTGTTGACTGTATTTATGGCTAATATAAGGTTGAAGAGTTACGTTTTAATTGAAAAGACTTCGATTTTTGTGATCAGCGAGCCAAAAAACCCTATTAGGACGAATCTTGGAGGGATAGAACGAAAGTAGCGAAAATACCCCTTTTAGGGGTAGTTTTGGCCAATTTAAGGGTAAAGGGGTAATTTTTCATAGTTATATCTTATTGAATATTCGTGATCAGGGACCCCAAAAACTTTTATTAGACAAAATCTTGGAGGGCTAGAGCAAATGTTAAAAAAACACCCCTTTCAAGGGTTGTTTCGGCTAATTTAAGGATCAAGCCCCAATTGCGCATAGAAATAACCCCGATTTTTGTGTTCAGCGACCCAAAAAACCTATAGTAGACCAAATCTGGTAGCGGCCACAAACAATACCACCAAAACCGTGATTTGACTGGAGTACTAATAAAGTATAATAGCATAAAAAAATAAAAATGTTCCTTTCCTTGATATTGACATTTTAAACTCCCATAAAAAAAATTAGGTATTACATCCAAAAAGAATTACTATAACAAAAAATAATATTATTTCTGGACTGAAAAAATAATTAGACAAAAATTTTAACACTGTTTAAATTAAAATCAGTTAAATTGTGGAATAAATGATAATAAATTTCTAAAAACTACAACTTCCAAAAAAAAAAAAAAAAAAATGGAATTTTTTTGTATTTGTTGACAGCAAATTTTGGAGATAAATATTTTCAGTGAAATTTTATTAACAGATTCGAGATATTAAGTAATAAGGAGATTTCTAGATATTAATATGACTAAACGACCCAAAATAAGCTCCTAATTTAAAAAATAAAATTGGTATGATTAAGGAACCTAAAATAATCACCTAATTTAAGGAATCTACTTGGTATGACCAAGGGACATAAAATAAGCAACTATTAATTTAAGAAATTTACTTGGTATGACCAAGGGCCCTAAATAAGCAACTATTAATTTAAGAAATCTACTTGGTATTACCAAGAGACATGAAATAAGCAACTATTAATTTAAGAAATCTACTTGGTATGACCAAGGGCCCTAAGACAAGCAACTATTAATTTAAGAAATCTACTTGGTATGACCAGGGGACCTAAAATAAGCAGTTATTAATTTAAGAAATATAATTGGTATGACAAAGGGACCTAAAATAAGCAATTATTAGTTTAAGAAATCTACTTGATATGACAAAGGGACCTAAAATAAGCAACTATTAATTTAAGAAATCTACTTGGTATGACCAGGAAACCTAAAATAATCACCTAATTTAAGAAATCTACTTGGTATGACCTAGAGACCTAAAATAAACAACTATTAATTTAAGAAATCTACTTGGTATGATCAAGGGCCCTCAATAAGCAACTATTAATTTAAGAAATCTACTTAGTATTACCAAGGGACCTAAAATAAGCCCCTAATTTAAGAAATCTACTTGGTATGACCTAGAGACCTAAAATAAACAACTATTAATTTAAGAAATCTACTTGGTATGATCAAGGGCCCTAAATAAGCAACTATTAATTTAAGAAATCTACTTAGTATTACCAAGGGACCTAAAATAAGCCCCTAATTTAAGAAATCTACTTGGTATGACCATGGGCCCTAAATAAGCAACTATTAATTTAAGAAATCTACTTGGTATGACCAAGGGCACTAAATAAGCAACTATTACTTTAAGAAATCTACTTGGTATGACCAAGGGAAATAAAATAAGCAACTATTAATTTAAGAAATCTACTTGTTATGACCAAGGGCCCTAAATAAGCAACTATTAATTTAAGAAATCTACTTGGTATGGCCAAAGGACATAAAATAAGCAGCTATTAATTTAAGAAATCTACTTGGTATGACCAGGGGACCTAAAATAAGCAGCTATTAATTTAAGAAATATAATTGGTATGACAAAGGGACCTAAAATAAGCAATTATTAGTTTAAGAAATCTACTTGATATGACAAAGGGACCTAAAATAAGCAACTATTAATTTAAGAAATCTACTTGGTATGACCAGGAGACCTAAAATAATCACCTAATTTAAGAAATCTACTTGGTATGACCTAGAGACCTAAAATAAACAACTATTAATTTAAGAAATCTACTTGGTATGACCAAGGGCCCTAAATAAGCAACTATTAATTTAAGAAATCTAATTGGTATGACCAAGGGCCTTAAATAAACAACTATTAATTTAAGAAATCTACTTGGTATGACCAAGGGACATAAAATAAGCAACTATTAATTTAAGAAATCTACTTGGTATGACCAAGGGCCCTAAATAAGAAATTATTAATTTAAGAAATATAATTGGTATGACAAAGGGACCTAAAATAAGCAACTATTAACTTAAGAAATCTACTTGGTGTGACCAGGAGACCTAAAATAATCACCTAATTTAAGAAATCTATTTGGTATGACCAAGAGACCTAAAATAAACAACTATTAATTTAAGAAATCTACTTGGTATGACCAAGGGCCTAAATAAGCAACTATTAATTTAAGAAATCTACTTTGTATGACCAAGGGCCCTAAATAAGCAACTATTAATTTAAGAAATCTACTTAGTTTTACCAAGGGACCTAAAATAAGCCCCTAATTTAAGAAATATACTTGGTATGACCAAGGGCCCTAAATAAGCAACTATTAATTTAAGAAATCTACTTGGTATGACCAAGGGACATAAAATAAGCAGCTATTAATTTAAGAAATCTACTTGGTATGACCAAGGGAAATAAAATAAGCAACTATTAATTTAAGAAATATACTTGGTATGGCCAAAGGACATAAAATAAGCAACTAATAATTTAAGAAATCTACTTGGTATGACCAAGGGACATAAAATAAACCCCTAATTTAAGAAATATACTTAGTATGACCAAGGGCCCTAAATAAGCAACTATTAATTTAAGAAATCTAATTGGTATGACTAAGGGCCTTAAATAAGCAACTATTAATTTAAGAAATCTACTTGGTATGAAAAAGGGACATAAAATAAGCAACTATTAATTTAAGAAATCTACTTGGTATGACCAAGGGCCCTAAATAAGCAAATATTAATTTAAGAAATATACTTGGTATCACCAAGGGACATAAAATAAGCAACTATTAATTTAAGAAATCTACTTGGTATGACCAAGGGCCCTAAATAAGCAACTTTTAATTTAAGAAATATAATTGGTATGACAAAGGGACATAAAATAAGTAACTATTAACTTAAGAAATCTACTTGGTATGACCAGGAGACCTAAAATAATAAAAATCACCTAAGTTAAGAAATCTACTTGGTATGACCAAGAGACCTAAAATAAACAACTATTAATTAAAGAAATCTACTTGGTATGACCAAGGGCCTAAATAAGCAACTATGAATTTAAGAAATCTAATTGGTATGACTAAGGGCCTTAAATAAGCAACTATTAATTTAAGAAATCTACTTGGTATGAAAAAGGGACATAAAATAAGCAACTATTAATTTAAGAAATCTACTTGATATGACAAAGGGACCTAAAATAAGCAACTATTAATTTAAGAAATCTACTTGGTATGACCAGGAGACCTAAAATAATCACCTAATTTAAGAAATCTACTTGGTATGACCTAGAGACCTAAAATAAACAACTATTAATTTAAGAAATCTACTTGGTATGACCAAGGGCCCTAAATAAGCAACTATTAATTTAAGAAATCTAATTGGTATGACCAAGGGCCTTAAATAAACAACTATTAATTTAAGAAATCTACTTGGTATGACCAAGGGACATAAAATAAGCAACTATTAATTTAAGAAATCTACTTGGTATGACCAAGGGCCCTAAATAAGAAATTATTAATTTAAGAAATATAATTGGTATGACAAAGGGACCTAAAATAAGCAACTATTAACTTAAGAAATCTACTTGGTGTGACCAGGAGACCTAAAATAATCACCTAATTTAAGAAATCTATTTGGTATGACCAAGAGACCTAAAATAAACAACTATTAATTTAAGAAATCTACTTGGTATGACCAAGGGCCCTAAATAAGCAACTATTAATTTAAGAAATCTACTTGGTATGACCTAGAGACCTATAATAAACAACTATTAATTTAAGAAATCTACTTGGTATGACCAAGGGCCCTAAATAAGCAACTATTAATTTAAGAAATCTACTTGGTATGACCAAGGGACATAAAATAAGCAACTATTAAATTAAGAAATCTACTTGGTATGACCAAGGGACATAAAATAAGCAGCTATTAATTTAAGAAATCTACTTGGTATGACCAAGGGAAATAAAATAAGCAAACTATTAATTTAAGAAATATACTTGGTATGGCCAAAGGACATAAAATAAGCAACTAATAATTTAAGAAATCTACTTGGTATGACCAAGGGACATAAAATAAGCCCCTAATTTAAGAAATATACTTGGTATGACCAAGGGCCCTAAATAAGCAACTATTAATTTAAGAAATCTAATTGGTATGACTAAGGGCCTTAAATAAGCAACTATTAATTTAAGAAATCTACTTGGTATGAAAAAGGGACATAAAATAAGCAACTATTAATTTAAGAAATCTACTTGGTATGACCAAGGGCCCTAAATAAGCAAATATTAATTTAAGAAATATACTTGGTATCACCAAGGGACATAAAATAAGCAACTATTAATTTAAGAAATCTACTTGGTATGACCAAGGGCCCTAAATAAGCAACTTTTAATTTAAGAAATATAATTGGTATGACAAAGGGACCTAAAATAAGTAACTATTAACTTAAGAAATCTACTTGGTATGACCAGGAGACCTAAAATAATCACCTAAGTTAAGAAATCTACTTGGTATGACCAAGAGACCTAAAATAAACAACTATTAATTAAAGAAATCTACTTGGTATGACCAAGGGCCTAAATAAGCAACTATTAATTTAAGAAATCTACTTTGTATGACCAAGGGCCCTAAATAAGCAACTATTAATTTAAGAAATCTACTTAGTTTTACCAAGGGACCTAAAATAAGCCCCTAATTTAAGAAATATACTTGGTATGACCAAGGGCCCTAAATAAGCAACTATTAATTTAAGAAATCTAATTGGTATGACTAAGGGCCTTAAATAAGCAACTATTAATTTAAGAAATCTACTTGGTATGAAAAAGGGACATAAAATAAGCAACTATTAATTTAAGAAATCTACTTGGTATGACCAAGGGCCCTAAATAAGCAAATATTAAATTAAGAAATATACTTGGTATCACCAAGGGACATAAAATAAGCAACTATTAATTTAAGAAATCTACTTGGTATGACCAAGGGACATAAAATAAGCAACTATTAATTTAAGAAATCTACTTGGTATGACCAAGGGCCCTAAATAAGAAATTATTAATTTAAGAAATATAATTGGTATGACAAAGGGACCTAAAATAAGCAACTATTAACTTAAGAAATCTACTTGGTGTGACCAGGAGACCTAAAATAATCACCTAATTTAAGAAATCTATTTGGTATGACCAAGAGACCTAAAATAAACAACTATTAATTTAAGAAATCTACTTGGTATGACCAAGGGCCCTAAATAAGCAACTATTAATTTAAGAAATCTACTTGGTATGACCTAGAGACCTATAATAAACAACTATTAATTTAAGAAATCTACTTGGTATGACCAAGGGCCCTAAATAAGCAACTATTAATTTAAGAAATCTACTTGGTATGACCAAGGGACATAAAATAAGCAACTATTAAATTAAGAAATCTACTTGGTATGACCAAGGGACATAAAATAAGCAGCTATTAATTTAAGAAATCTACTTGGTATGACCAAGGGAAATAAAATAAGCAACTATTAATTTAAGAAATATACTTGGTATGGCCAAAGGACATAAAATAAGCAACTAATAATTTAAGAAATCTACTTGGTATGACCAAGGGACATAAAATAAGCCCCTAATTTAAGAAATATACTTGGTATGACCAAGGGCCCTAAATAAGCAACTATTAATTTAAGAAATCTAATTGGTATGACTAAGGGCCTTAAATAAGCAACTATTAATTTAAGAAATCTACTTGGTATGAAAAAGGGACATAAAATAAGCAACTATTAATTTAAGAAATCTACTTGGTATGACCAAGGGCCCTAAATAAGCAAATATTAATTTAAGAAATATACTTGGTATCACCAAGGGACATAAAATAAGCAACTATTAATTTAAGAAATCTACTTGGTATGACCAAGGGCCCTAAATAAGCAACTTTTAATTTAAGAAATATAATTGGTATGACAAAGGGACCTAAAATAAGTAACTATTAACTTAAGAAATCTACTTGGTATGACCAGGAGACCTAAAATAATCACCTAAGTTAAGAAATCTACTTGGTATGACCAAGAGACCTAAAATAAACAACTATTAATTAAAGAAATCTACTTGGTATGACCAAGGGCCTAAATAAGCAACTATTAATTTAAGAAATCTACTTTGTATGACCAAGGGCCCTAAATAAGCAACTATTAATTTAAGAAATCTACTTAGTTTTACCAAGGGACCTAAAATAAGCCCCTAATTTAAGAAATATACTTGGTATGACCAAGGGCCCTAAATAAGCAACTATTAATTTAAGAAATCTACTTGGTATGACCAAGGGACATAAAATAAGCAGCTATTAATTTAAGAAATATAATTGGTATGACCAAGGGCCCTAAATAAGCAACTATTAATTTAAGAAATCTACTTTGTATGACCAAGGGCCCTAAATAAGCAACTATTAATTTAAGAAATCTACTTAGTATTACCAAGGGACCTAAAATAAGCCCCTAATTTAAGAAATATACTTGGTATGACCAAGGGCCCTAAATAAGCAACTATTAATTTAAGAAATCTACTTGGTATGACCAAGGGACATAAAATAAGCAGCTATTAATTTAAGAAATATAATTGGTATAACAAAGGGACCTAAAATAAGCAATTATTAGTTTAAGAAATCTACTTGATATGACAAAGGGACCTAAAATAAGCAACTATTAATTTAAGAAATCTACTTGGTATGACCAGGAGACCTAAAATAATCACCTAATTTAAGAAATCTACTTGGTATGACCTAGAGACCTAAAATAAACAACTATTAATTTAAGAAATCTACTTGGTATGACCAAGGGCCCTAAATAAGCAACTATTAATTTAAGAAATCTAATTGGTATGACCAAGGGCCTTAAATAAACAACTATTAATTTAAGAAATCTACTTGGTATGACCAAGGGACATAAAATAAGCAACTATTAATTTAAGAAATCTACTTGGTATGACCAAGGGCCCTAAATAAGAAATTATTAATTTAAGAAATATAATTGGTATGACAAAGGGACCTAAAATAAGCAACTATTAACTTAAGAAATCTACTTGGTGTGACCAGGAGACCTAAAATAATCACCTAATTTAAGAAATCTATTTGGTATGACCAAGAGACCTAAAATAAACAACTATTAATTTAAGAAATCTACTTGGTATGACCAAGGGCCTAAATAAGCAACTATTAATTTAAGAAATCTACTTTGTATGACCAAGGGCCCTAAATAAGCAACTATTAATTTAAGAAATCTACTTAGTTTTACCAAGGGACCTAAAATAAGCCCCTAATTTAAGAAATATACTTGGTATGACCAAGGGCCCTAAATAAGCAACTATTAATTTAAGAAATCTACTTGGTATGACCAAGGGACATAAAATAAGCAGCTATTAATTTAAGAAATCTACTTGGTATGACCAAGGGAAATAAAATAAGCAACTATTAATTTAAGAAATATACTTGGTATGGCCAAAGGACATAAAATAAGCAACTAATAATTTAAGAAATCTACTTGGTATGACCAAGGGACATAAAATAAACCCCTAATTTAAGAAATATACTTAGTATGACCAAGGGCCCTAAATAAGCAACTATTAATTTAAGAAATCTAATTGGTATGACTAAGGGCCTTAAATAAGCAACTATTAATTTAAGAAATCTACTTGGTATGAAAAAGGGACATAAAATAAGCAACTATTAATTTAAGAAATCTACTTGGTATGACCAAGGGCCCTAAATAAGCAAATATTAATTTAAGAAATATACTTGGTATCACCAAGGGACATAAAATAAGCAACTATTAATTTAAGAAATCTACTTGGTATGACCAAGGGCCCTAAATAAGCAACTTTTAATTTAAGAAATATAATTGGTATGACAAAGGGACATAAAATAAGTAACTATTAACTTAAGAAATCTACTTGGTATGACCAGGAGACCTAAAATAATAAAAATCACCTAAGTTAAGAAATCTACTTGGTATGACCAAGAGACCTAAAATAAACAACTATTAATTAAAGAAATCTACTTGGTATGACCAAGGGCCTAAATAAGCAACTATGAATTTAAGAAATCTAATTGGTATGACTAAGGGCCTTAAATAAGCAACTATTAATTTAAGAAATCTACTTGGTATGAAAAAGGGACATAAAATAAGCAACTATTAATTTAAGAAATCTACTTGATATGACAAAGGGACCTAAAATAAGCAACTATTAATTTAAGAAATCTACTTGGTATGACCAGGAGACCTAAAATAATCACCTAATTTAAGAAATCTACTTGGTATGACCTAGAGACCTAAAATAAACAACTATTAATTTAAGAAATCTACTTGGTATGACCAAGGGCCCTAAATAAGCAACTATTAATTTAAGAAATCTAATTGGTATGACCAAGGGCCTTAAATAAACAACTATTAATTTAAGAAATCTACTTGGTATGACCAAGGGACATAAAATAAGCAACTATTAATTTAAGAAATCTACTTGGTATGACCAAGGGCCCTAAATAAGAAATTATTAATTTAAGAAATATAATTGGTATGACAAAGGGACCTAAAATAAGCAACTATTAACTTAAGAAATCTACTTGGTGTGACCAGGAGACCTAAAATAATCACCTAATTTAAGAAATCTATTTGGTATGACCAAGAGACCTAAAATAAACAACTATTAATTTAAGAAATCTACTTGGTATGACCAAGGGCCCTAAATAAGCAACTATTAATTTAAGAAATCTACTTGGTATGACCTAGAGACCTATAATAAACAACTATTAATTTAAGAAATCTACTTGGTATGACCAAGGGCCCTAAATAAGCAACTATTAATTTAAGAAATCTACTTGGTATGACCAAGGGACATAAAATAAGCAACTATTAAATTAAGAAATCTACTTGGTATGACCAAGGGACATAAAATAAGCAGCTATTAATTTAAGAAATCTACTTGGTATGACCAAGGGAAATAAAATAAGCAAACTATTAATTTAAGAAATATACTTGGTATGGCCAAAGGACATAAAATAAGCAACTAATAATTTAAGAAATCTACTTGGTATGACCAAGGGACATAAAATAAGCCCCTAATTTAAGAAATATACTTGGTATGACCAAGGGCCCTAAATAAGCAACTATTAATTTAAGAAATCTAATTGGTATGACTAAGGGCCTTAAATAAGCAACTATTAATTTAAGAAATCTACTTGGTATGAAAAAGGGACATAAAATAAGCAACTATTAATTTAAGAAATCTACTTGGTATGACCAAGGGCCCTAAATAAGCAAATATTAATTTAAGAAATATACTTGGTATCACCAAGGGACATAAAATAAGCAACTATTAATTTAAGAAATCTACTTGGTATGACCAAGGGCCCTAAATAAGCAACTTTTAATTTAAGAAATATAATTGGTATGACAAAGGGACCTAAAATAAGTAACTATTAACTTAAGAAATCTACTTGGTATGACCAGGAGACCTAAAATAATCACCTAAGTTAAGAAATCTACTTGGTATGACCAAGAGACCTAAAATAAACAACTATTAATTAAAGAAATCTACTTGGTATGACCAAGGGCCTAAATAAGCAACTATTAATTTAAGAAATCTACTTTGTATGACCAAGGGCCCTAAATAAGCAACTATTAATTTAAGAAATCTACTTAGTTTTACCAAGGGACCTAAAATAAGCCCCTAATTTAAGAAATATACTTGGTATGACCAAGGGCCCTAAATAAGCAACTATTAATTTAAGAAATCTAATTGGTATGACTAAGGGCCTTAAATAAGCAACTATTAATTTAAGAAATCTACTTGGTATGAAAAAGGGACATAAAATAAGCAACTATTAATTTAAGAAATCTACTTGGTATGACCAAGGGCCCTAAATAAGCAAATATTAATTTAAGAAATATACTTGGTATCACCAAGGGACATAAAATAAGCAACTATTAATTTAAGAAATCTACTTGGTATGACCAAGGGACATAAAATAAGCAACTATTAATTTAAGAAATCTACTTGGTATGACCAAGGGCCCTAAATAAGAAATTATTAATTTAAGAAATATAATTGGTATGACAAAGGGACCTAAAATAAGCAACTATTAACTTAAGAAATCTACTTGGTGTGACCAGGAGACCTAAAATAATCACCTAATTTAAGAAATCTATTTGGTATGACCAAGAGACCTAAAATAAACAACTATTAATTTAAGAAATCTACTTGGTATGACCAAGGGCCCTAAATAAGCAACTATTAATTTAAGAAATCTACTTGGTATGACCTAGAGACCTATAATAAACAACTATTAATTTAAGAAATCTACTTGGTATGACCAAGGGCCCTAAATAAGCAACTATTAATTTAAGAAATCTACTTGGTATGACCAAGGGACATAAAATAAGCAACTATTAAATTAAGAAATCTACTTGGTATGACCAAGGGACATAAAATAAGCAGCTATTAATTTAAGAAATCTACTTGGTATGACCAAGGGAAATAAAATAAGCAACTATTAATTTAAGAAATATACTTGGTATGGCCAAAGGACATAAAATAAGCAACTAATAATTTAAGAAATCTACTTGGTATGACCAAGGGACATAAAATAAGCCCCTAATTTAAGAAATATACTTGGTATGACCAAGGGCCCTAAATAAGCAACTATTAATTTAAGAAATCTAATTGGTATGACTAAGGGCCTTAAATAAGCAACTATTAATTTAAGAAATCTACTTGGTATGAAAAAGGGACATAAAATAAGCAACTATTAATTTAAGAAATCTACTTGGTATGACCAAGGGCCCTAAATAAGCAAATATTAATTTAAGAAATATACTTGGTATCACCAAGGGACATAAAATAAGCAACTATTAATTTAAGAAATCTACTTGGTATGACCAAGGGCCCTAAATAAGCAACTTTTAATTTAAGAAATATAATTGGTATGACAAAGGGACCTAAAATAAGTAACTATTAACTTAAGAAATCTACTTGGTATGACCAGGAGACCTAAAATAATCACCTAAGTTAAGAAATCTACTTGGTATGACCAAGAGACCTAAAATAAACAACTATTAATTAAAGAAATCTACTTGGTATGACCAAGGGCCTAAATAAGCAACTATTAATTTAAGAAATCTACTTTGTATGACCAAGGGCCCTAAATAAGCAACTATTAATTTAAGAAATCTACTTAGTTTTACCAAGGGACCTAAAATAAGCCCCTAATTTAAGAAATATACTTGGTATGACCAAGGGCCCTAAATAAGCAACTATTAATTTAAGAAATCTACTTGGTATGACCAAGGGACATAAAATAAGCAGCTATTAATTTAAGAAATATAATTGGTATGACCAAGGGCCCTAAATAAGCAACTATTAATTTAAGAAATCTACTTTGTATGACCAAGGGCCCTAAATAAGCAACTATTAATTTAAGAAATCTACTTAGTATTACCAAGGGACCTAAAATAAGCCCCTAATTTAAGAAATATACTTGGTATGACCAAGGGCCCTAAATAAGCAACTATTAATTTAAGAAATCTACTTGGTATGACCAAGGGACATAAAATAAGCAGCTATTAATTTAAGAAATATAATTGGTATAACAAAGGGACCTAAAATAAGCAATTATTAGTTTAAGAAATCTACTTGATATGACCAAGGGACCTAAAATAAGCAACTATTAATTTAAGAAATCTATGTGGTATGACCAGGAGACCTAAAATAATCACCTAAGTTAATAAAACTACTTGGTATGACCTAGAGACCTAAAATAAACAACTATTAATTTAAGAAATCTACTTAGTATTACCAAGGGACCTAAAATAAGCCCCTAATTTAAGAAATATACTTGGTATGGCCAAGGGCCCTAAATAAGCAACTATTAATTTAAGAAATCTACTTGGTATGACCAAGGGACATAAAATAAGCAACTATTAATTTAAGAAATCTACTTGGTATGACCAAGGGCCCTAAATAAGCAACTATTAATTTAAGAAATCTACTTGGTATGACCAAGGGCCCTAAATAAGCAACTATTACTTTAAGAAATCTACTTGGTATGACCAAGGGCCCTAAATAAGCAACTATTAATTTAAGAAATCTACTTGGTATGACCAAGGGACATAAATAAGCAACTATTAATTTAAGAAATCTACTTAGTATGACCAGGGGACCTAAAATAAGCCCCTAATTTAAGAAATATACTTGGTATGACCAAGGGACAAAAAATAAGCAACTATTAATTTAAGAAATCTACTTGGTATGACCAAGGGACATAAAATAAGCAGCTATTAATTTAAGAAATCTAATTGGTATGACAAAAGGGCCTAAAATAAGCAATTATTAGTTTAAGAAATCTACTTGATATGAAAAAGGGACCTAAAATAAGCAACTATTAATTTAAGAAATCTACTTAGTATGACCAGGGGACCTAAAATAATCACCTAATTTATGAAATCTACTAGGTATGACCAAGGGCCCTAAATAAGCAATTATTAATTTAAGAAATCTACTGAGTATTACCAAGGGACCTAAAATAAGCCCCTAATTTAAGAAATATACTTGGTATGACCAAGGGACCAAAAATAAGCCCCTAATTTAAAAAATATAATTTTTATGATTAAGGAACCTAAAATAGCAACTATTAATTTAAGAAATCTACTTGGTATGACCAGGGGATCTAAAATAAGCAGCTATTAATTTAAGAAATCTACTTGGTATGACCAAGGGACAAAAAATAAGCAACTATTAATTTAAGAAATCTACTTGGTATGACCAAGGGACATAAAATAAGCAGCTATTAATTTAAGAAATCTAATTGGTATGACAAAGGGGCCTAAAATAAGCAATTATTAGTTTAAGAAATCTACTTGATATGAAAAAGGGACCTAAAATAAGCAACTATTAATTTAAGAAATCTACTTGGTATGACCAGGGGACCTAAAATAATCACCTAATTTATGAAATCTACTAGGTATGACCAAGGGCCCTAAATAAGCAATTATTAATTTAAGAAATCTACTGAGTATTACCGAGGGACCTAAAATAAGCCCCTAATTTAAGAAATATACTTGGTATGACCAAGGGACCAAAAATAAGCCCCTAATTTAAAAAATATAATTTTTATGATAAGGAACCTAAAATAGCAACTATTAATTTAAGAAATCAACTTGGTATGTCCAAGGGACCAAAAATAAGCAACTAATTCAAGAAATCTACTTGGTATGGCTAAAAGACCTAAAATAAGCAGCTATTGATTTAAGAAATGTACTTGGTATAACCAAACTAAGGGCCCCGTGCAGCTGTACATTAAAAGACGTTTTGTCTGAACAGGAAGTCTTTATTTTAATACATGTTTAAAAAATATGGCGTCGCTTTCTGTTTAGACCAAAAATGCTTTTAATACGTACCATTTTTATGTTTTTATGAGTTAATACCAAAACCATTTATTTTTAAGATTTAAAGATAACCTATTAAGACCGTTTGCTTTGCAAGTTCCTTAAAAGGGTTCAGGGGTGGATCTAGACAATTTTTTTGGGGGGGTCATTTGGAATCGAATTAAAAAAAATTTGCTAAAAAAAGGTTCTTAAAATTTTTTTGGGGGGGTCAAACTGGTGCTTCTCGTTAATTATGTAACGTAAAATTAGCTAAAAAAAGGTAAAATTGACCACTGAGGGGGGGTCAATTGACCCCTATGACCCCCCCTGTATCCGCCACTGGGGTTTAATTGACTTAAATTCTATAAAATAAATCTGATGAAATATTTAAAAAATTGTCATTTCCATACATTGATAAAGTAAAGAAATATCTTCGAGTTCATTGTTATGAATTAATAAATTAATAAATAAATTTAAAAAAAACATTAATCAATTATTAAAGAAAAATTAGAAATTTAAATTGCATAAAGAGAATAAGATAAGAAACAAGTCACAAGACTTAATTTAAAAATTAATGATTTATACGTAATCGTATGCTATTATTACTTCCTGAGATAAAAAAAACGAGTCGTTTTTATCAAAGAATAAACAATATCAACATTTTTTTTATTTAATAAAATACAATTTAATATAAAATATATCTGTTTATTTTTATTATTATTTTTAACAACAATTTTTCTCAATTAAATCAATCTTAAATTACAATACTGATATCTAAAATGAATAAAAAAAGGGGGGAGGTAAAATTACAATTTTGATGTAATATCTTTTCTATTGAGTTGAGCATAAATAATTCCTGACGGTTTGTCTATTGGTAAATAAACTTCTTTGTTTTCACCCTGAACAAGTTTTTCAAATTTACTTAAATCCATTGTGAAATAATGCTTATTTGGCATTTGCATCTCAATACTGTATATCTAAAAAAAAAAAAAGAAAGTTACACAGACATTTTTATTATTTCTTTTATCTATTTCAATAAAAACTTTTACTTTTTATTTATCTATAAATAAATAACAAAGGTATTTCCTTTAGCAAACCTAAATTTCGTTCTAATGATTTTACATTTTTTTAAGTGCTTTTTAAATAATAAAAAAATAAATAAGTAATTTGTTTGTTTTTTTACCTGTTTAACACGGTTCAAAACGCTTGCTTCGGCCAAATAAAGAGTATTTTGAACACTTGGAGAATAAATACCAGATTCAGGTGGTCCAGCGAAATTTTCAAGAATTGATTTTTTTACGGTATTCCAAACTTTGTCAAAATCAACACCTTTTGAGGTTGAGAAATCCCAAGAGGCTGTTACGACAGTGCTGAATATTCTATCGTTTGCATCTGGTAATGTTCTGTATTCATCTTGAATGAAGTCCGTGAATGAACTTTGAGTTGTTTTCAATACGCGTAAATTTTTTAGTCCTCCTCGAATTCTGGGGGATTCTAAAAAGTGAATAATGGTTATAATTAGGTTTATCGATTAAAACTAGCAGGGGTAAAAAAGTTGAAAAATTACCATTTCTAATCTGTAGAACCTGGCAGTATCTGGTTGCAGTTGGGGTAAAAATAAAGGCATGGTTATGTGGTTGTCCATCGACTTGATGTCTTGACCATGGATATTCTTCGACATTGACGTTAACTTCTTCAACTTGTTTGTAAGTGTAAAGAAAATGCGAACAAATGAGTATTCCAAAATCTTCTGGTGTTTTTAGTCCATGTTTTTTTGCCAACAAATAAATAGTATTTTTTTGACTGTCAGTTGCTATGATATCACGATTGTCACCATAAAGGTAATCTCGTTGTGTTGCTAAACGTAAGTGCACATCAATTTCGTATTCGCGTATTTCGTGATGCTGATTATCATAACGTTTAACGAACAATAATTTAACGTTATTTTTTCCGTAGCCATATGAGCCCAATTCATATTTTTCACTGAAAAAACGAAAAGATTTTTAATTAACTTTTAAATAAATGTGATACAATTTTTCTTATTCACCATATGATTTGACCTTATTTTTAAAAAATGTTAACAGTTTAATTATTCAAATTTTATTCAAAGGGTTAATTATTTATGGTTTATTATAATCTTATATTCATAATAAGTATGCCACTTTTCGGACATAAATGGACATGGTTACGCGAATTTTCGGATACTCGTCACTGCAGGTATAGGTATTTTTAAGAGAAAATTTTATTGGCTACTCATAAGCATATATCATTAAATAATTCAAGGAAAGAATTATAAGGTATTAATTCAAATTATATAATTATTTGATTATATTTTATCAACGCATTATATTTAATTTATTTTCAAATTAAAATGATAAGTTTATTTAATAATAGTTAGTGCAACAGGCATTAATAATTGTAAATACGCACAAAAAGAAATAATAATAATAATATTGAAATGGAGAAAAGTTAAAATAATGATAATTTTTTTTTTAAATAACGATTGCAGTAAATTTAACGTTTATTAATAAAAAAACCAAGCTTTATGAATAAATAAATTATATTTATTTTTATTTGACGCACTTCAATATTTGTTTTAGTTATTCAATAAAAATGAAATTTCAAATAAAAAAAGGAAATGAAGCCTACACTGGGAGAAAAGATTTTAAGATGTGTAAATTTTAGAATTTAAAGTTTTTCGTTATTTACACCTGTCTCTCAAAAATTTATTTCTTTTTAATTACAAAAGTAACTTTTATAGTTATGCATGTTTCATTCCTTAATTATTTTTTCAATTCTAAAAAAAATATATTTTATTAAATATCACATATATTTTTTTTAGATTTATCAATTTATAATTATCTGTACTCCATAATTTATTCTCGTTATTATAATAACAAAAAACTTTATTTAAATTTTAAAATTTACACATCTTAAAATAATAATATTACCCACGCTGAAATATTTAAATACATTAGTATATTTATTAAAAGATATTATTAAATAAAGAGAAAATAATTAATTTAATATATAAAAAAAATTAATAACAGCAGCACTCTATTTTAATAGAAAACTGAACTATAGCAGACGCTAATAATTTGTATATTTGGTGTTATCACGTGAACTTTTCGAGTCAAGACTTACGTGACCGAAATCCATGCGCAGCGTGGATGGAGATATTTTTATTATTTATTTAAAATTTGTTAATAATTAACAAAATTATTGTTTTTAATGGTTCTTTCTTAGGCGGGATGAACGCGCTATCAAAAACATTGATATTTTCAACAAAACAAAATTTTTTTAATTATTTTTTGCAGTGATAACAGCGTTTAATCACCGCGGGATGAACTTTTGGAAAAACTGCATTTTTTCGGAAAATATTGGACGCGCTATTGAGATAATCGAGATTCGTGCATAAAATAGCAACGCGCTATCGCCTATATAAAAATCCTGCTCGAATTTTCATTTTCAATTTCCTTTGCGGGCCAAGTTATTACAGCTCTTTTCTCCCGGTGTAGTTTAATTATAAGAAAAAAATAGCTTTGATTTTATTGAATATACTCACAAATCTGGATTTTGACTCGAAATAAGATTAGGTTTGATGTTTTGTCCCGGAAAGAAAGGCAATTTTTTTAATTCGTCATTATTTTTATCATTGTTGCTATCATTATTAAAAGACGCTAATTTTCCTGCTTCTGTTGGATAAATAGAAGACCCCTTGTTCACAACAGATAGCGATGAATCAGCCAGCGCTCCTAATCTACTCATTCTAGAAAAAATAATAAAGATTATTAATTATAAATAAAATATTTATTAAGGGTCTGCACTCTGCAGACTCTGAGGAAAAGATATTACCAGTTATCACTGGTAAGGGCACGGTAAGGGTAATGAAAGTTAAGAAATTTTTCTGAATTTCCGTTTAATTTTTAACTCTTGTTTCCTCAAAAATAAATAATTTTTACTTTATTTTTTTTTCTTATCGCAATATGTGCATCTTAATTATATTATTAGCTTTACTGCTTTAAGAATCTATAAATAAACACAACAAGAAAGTAAATTACGTTAATTATTATTTTTAAGATTATAATTTTTTATTCGTTATCGAATTAAAGACACCGAACGAAATCTTCAATTTCCCATTTCCCTAAAAAATAATTTTCATTTTCAATGAGCTATAGAAATTTAATAATTTGTAATTCCAAGATTCATATTCTTAGAAGGAATTAATACTCTTGTTTGATTAAAAAAGCTTTATTAATTATGACTTTCTTTGAATCTTACATTGCATTTATTTTTAGAATATTTATCAATAGTATAAATTAAATAAAAACATGAGTAAATAAAATGCAATCACGTAACACATATTTTAAAATAAAATTGTATTTTATGATTCGCGGTTTATATTATTTTTATCTGAATAGTTTTCTAGAGTTAGATCTGCGGGGGGTATTAATAATATCTTATCAATTCACATTTTATTTACTATTCTATTTTTTTTTAATTATTATCTCAAGAACAAACTGGAAAATTAAAAAATTAAATTTTCTTTAATCTATGATATTAACATTTCAAAGTTTACTGTAACAAAGCAATTGGGGACCGAAATTGTAGCACAATTAAATTTGAACTTTATGAAGTGATTTATTATTATTTTTGGTTCTTGCATTTGGGTATAGTTTTTAAAATATAAGCAACTTTTTACTCACAAGGGAAGTGTCAACTGTTTGGGAAGTCGATTTCCTTCTAACTTTCTGGACGGGTTTATATTGGTAGTTGAAAAAACATCCCCTAAACCCTAGGTTTACCTTAATACACCTTATGGACCCAGGAATTGGACGCCCTAGCAGGGTTCTATACTATAAGATAACATTTCTTAGAATATACTCTAAATGAAGCTATCTGATAAGTCAACCAATTAACTTGAGGTTGGTCTCATTTTTTTATAACCTATAACCCCATAAATCGCAATTTTTTATTAGTAATTTTCTTACCTTTATAGTTTCCAAGCTGGAAGCCAATTTTTGGCACAAAATGGCCAAATTTCAAATTGATACCAAAAGTTACATCTTTTTTTACCACTTTTAGTCAGAAATTATAATTTTTGAAAAAATTTAAAAATTGGTGATTTTTGGCCAAATTTGTCAATTTAATTTTCTGATTATAACTGCAGTAAGAGAATCACTGATAAAAAAATGAGATTTACTAGGATTCAAGGGTGAAACTTAAAAAAAAATAAGACCAACTAAAGGGAATTTATTTGACTTACAAGGTAGTAGCATCATTCAGAAGATAATCTAAAAAAACCTATCTTACAGCATAGAACTCTGCTAGGGGGCATAATTTCTAAGCCCAGGAAGCCCATTCAAGTAAACTAAGGGTGTGGGTGAAGTTTTATCAAATACCACAACCTGACCTCCTGAAAGTTAGAAGCAAATCGACTTCCTAAACAGTTGATACTCTCCTTATCAGTCAAAATTTTTGGTCACTAATTTTAAAATATTTTTTGCTGTCAATATATAACAAGTATTGATAAAAATCCTATGTAGGTTATTAGGCGAAAGTAATCTTCCAAGACATTAATTTTGTTTAATTTAGTACTTAATAATTATTAGCTAATTAAACGATTGCTGTGATTTGTATTTAAGATCAATCTGAATGCACAATATTAATTTTTTTTTTAAATAGACTAGTATAAATTTAATTAAATCTGATTATGACAGTTCCAATACGTATAAGTTAATGAGATACAGATATTAATTGATAATAAATATCAATTAATATTTTAACTGTCTGAGAAATAAAACATTAGAATTTTATTTGAATAAAATTGAATGTTATTGTTGTAACATATCAATTATTATGAGTTACCTATTAGCCAAAACAGAAGCTTCTGTTTTGTTATTGCAAATGCAATTACTTCTATAAATATAAACTAGTGGATTCAAAAAATTATTAGTGTTTCAGATTAAATGCAAAAAAGGCTAGACCAGTAAGCTCTTATTGTGCAAAGGCCAAAATATAAATTAAATTAAACTAACTTCAGCTAAAAAAAATTCCTTCCTAATTATTTTAATCTATTACTCATTAAAAATATTTTTTTTTATTCCATAAACTTTATTAATTTTTACTCAGGATCTTAAATTTTATAAATATCTATTTTCCATTAGTGCCTAATCGACCTTTCTTGGATTCATGAATTTTAATATGAAAAAATGAATATTTTGGACTAAAAATGTCATCTAATAGAAAAAATTTGAGTCGCTTTATGCCGCTTTTTACTGACAACCCTTGGAAAATGAGATATCGTTTAATCCTATAATGGTCAATTAATTACCAATAAGTATTAATTTTAGACGTAGGCAGGAATTTTGAACAATCGCAATGAAAAAGCATTTTTTCCGTAAATTTTATGGTAAATTATTTAAAATTATGAAAAGAGGTGCACAAGCTTTTTTTCCGGAATAATACTTATTATAATTTGTAATGACGCAAGACTCCCAAAGTTCTTTCTATCTGCTGAATCATTTTGTGTTTTGAAAATTTCCAAACTCGGTATGAGATATAATAAATTAATGAATTTAATAAGTAAGTTAAAAAATATTTTTAATAATATAACAAATATAAATAATTAAAATATTAATTTGAATGTTGTCATCGCCCATGATTTACAGATATTTATAAAGAAATTGATTTTTTATAAATATATTATAAAATTATAAAATTATACATATAATTATAATTAAAGTAATATCCAAATTTTCCAAACGAAAAATATAATCAACTATTTATAGACGAGTTATTAGTTATTCAGCATTATTGTCAATCAAAAGTATTATAAATCATGTAAAATATTTATTAAATAAAGTCTTTAGTATGTCTTTTATCTATTACAAGTACTAAATAATCTACGTTGAAAAACACGATGAGCAGAAAAAAATAATTTACAAAAAAAAACAAAAACAAAAATATTTGCTTCAAAGTTGTATTTGGAAAATAGCAAAATACGTAGTTGACAATGTTTGTTGGTTTGATCTTTTCCTACCCTATATATTATCTATAGGGGAAGAAGGAGAAGAATCTCTGAAAGATTCGGGCTAGGGGCTGAAATTTTGGCAATATCTCCGAAATAAAACAATACAATTGCCTGAATGCAAAGTATTGGGAATTTTTTTTTTTTTTGCCTATTTTTTCCGTTCAAAATTAGTTGCATACGCCTTTTTAATCACTATGTTAATTAGTGATTAATCAAAATTTTATATGATTGCCTTATAGTTAAGTAAATGTAAAATAAATACTTAAAGCAAAAAAAAGTTTCTATTATTTTGAATGAGTTTTCCAATTGCGCAAAAAAATATACAAGTTAAATAATTTATTTACCTTAAATATCTTGAAAAATAAATGTCACAAAAAGCTTTTTTTTTCAACAAAAATTGTGATTTATAAATCACAAATCTTATAAATAAATCATAAAATTTAATTCATTAGAAAATATTAAATAATACTTAAAAACTGTAAATTTTCTATCTAAAACTTTAACATTATTATAAATTTAATATTATAAACATTTCACGAAAGAACGTTTTGAATATTTAAAACTTTTTGTGGATGTAATTTCCTTTTATATGTACGATGATAATTATGTTAGAAAAAAAATACAAATCTATCACGTGATTTTATAAACAAATACAAATTCAGCATGTTTTATAAGATTTATGTATCACATTTATACCGTTTTAAAGCGCCAACATTTTTCAGGAATAAAAAAAAAAAAATAAATAAATATAAATAATATAAATTTATATATAGTACTTAATCATGATCGCATAACCATTTGTGATTTTAAATGCGCGCGATTCTTACTTTCTATATGGATTCTTTACTGTTTTCTTTACAATTCTACAAATTTGGGTTTTGAAAAATTGCATGTAAGGCTAATTTTACCAAATAATAACAACAAAATATTTCACATTAACCCATTAACGCCTAATCAACACATTCATGCCATTTGAATTTTTTATAATGAAAAGTTGATATTTTGAGCTAAAATAAGATCACCCATCACCCCCTATTGCATCGAAAAAATAATTTAATCTTTACCTTATATTTAGGGGATGATATCTTATTTTCTAGAAGTTGTATGTAAAAATCGACTTTAAAAATGAAAATAGTGGGCAAAAATTCCTACACGCAAAAAAGAGAATATTAAAAATAATCTCAACGAATTCAATACACGCAAATTAATAAATATTACTAAATATACCCAAAAAATTAGTTTTTACTAATAATTGACAGTAACTTTTAACCTAACTGAATTTAGTAATCAACATCGTAAAGCCCAAAATATTCATTTTTTCTTTTATGCTATAAATCCATTCCTTACCCCATTCAAGGGGTTGAAAATAAAAAATTGGTATACATTCATTTTTTTTATGTTCCTGATTGTCCCATATTGAGTTTTTTTGCCATGAAATATTTTTTGTATATCTAAAAATTTTTTAAAAATTACCCCACTTATAGGGGATGATATCACATTTTCTATACAGGTTGCACGTTAAAACGGACTTCGAAAATTAAAAGAGCAGCCCTGATTACCTACTAAGTAATATTTTTAGCTCAAAATATCAATTTTTTCATAAAAAAAAATTCAAATGACTTGAATTTGTCGATTAGGCGTTAATGGGTTAACCTGATCTATTATAAATTATTATCAAGTAAAATAAATTATCATAGAAAAAATTAAGGATGATTAGACTCCTTGATAATCAAGAATCTAAGCAAAAAAAACATTTATTTTGAATAAATTCCAGACTATTCCAAATGCTACTTCAGATTTAAAACGCAAATAATTATTCGTTGTTAAAAATTGTTTATTTTGGAAATAAATCATATATATTTACACTGATAGTAATTTTTTTTTTTTTATTACTCAGAATTATATTTATAATATATAGACTTGAATATTATCGTATAATGTATTTTTTATTTTTACGAAATTGTTAAGTGGTATGTTATACGGACTAGAATAGTTAATTTTTTATATTAAGTAATCATCCATAATATCGATGACATATTAAAAAATTGATAAAATTCTAATTAAATATTTTTAAATAATGTTATTTTAATTTTTATTATTTATCAATGACTTCATTTTTTCAGTTGATTAACTTCGCCGAAATTTTTTAAAAGTGTTTTTTTTCCAATCACTAAACAATAAAATTTATTTCTTTTTTTTCCATATAAACACTAATAATTTATTAAAATTAGGTAAATTTTTTTTACGCTCGAATGACCGTCAAAATTACGAAAAGCTTATCCAAAAGTTACTATGCTGTATTTTCAAAGTGATTGCAAAAACGCTAATATTAATTAAACTAATTATTAACATGGAACATGTTCATTGGATGGGGTATTTGAAAAAGTTTGGCTCGGCAGGGGGGGGGGGGTGAAAAAGTGAAGTTTTTAGGGGAGGGGGGTTAAATATTGACGATTTTAGGAAGGAGTGAAAAATTGACGTTTTTGGGGGGGGGGGTGAAATGGACTTAGAATATTTTCGATTTAGGGACTTAGAATAATTTAAAGTGGGAGTCAGGGCCTGATCAGACCCTGATCAGGCCCTGATAACAACAACGACTTAGAATGCTTTAAGTTTATGGACTTAGGATAGTATATATTTCAGGATTTATTGTAATTTCGGATTTTGGATTTATTACTGTTATAAGTAAACATGTTACATGCTCGTTGGTTGTGTAGTTACACAAACCGGTTATATTTTTATTTGACTTCGAAAAGTCTAATGCCTATAATTGAGTATGTACACTATCCTTATAATTATCATTTTTTATTTTAAGTATCTTTCCATTTACAAAATTTACAATTCAAATAAAAATCTTTTACGTACTTTGCATAGATCCAAGACCTAAAGTATAAGGCAGGAAAAAAAATCAACAACAAAATTACTGGCTCTGATGAACTCTCAAAAGTTTTGCCACAAAACATAGAATTTTTATTGGCATAAGCTATAGGGCTTCGCTCTATAATTAAAAAATATCTATTTGTTCAACAAGGGAAAAAAAATAAGATTTACGAGTGCAGACAGCATTGAAAGTAAAATTTCCTACATTTTTCCCGTGTTTAACACATAGTTTTTCATTAAAAGCGAAAAAAAGATCGCCCGAAAGTTAGAAAGTAGATTTTTTTTGCAGCGTGTAATGAAAAATTTATTTCAGTATAAGTTCGATCGATCTTATAACTATTTTCCGTGAAAAGACATAAAAACTTTACGTATTACTTGATCTTAGAGTTAGGCGCTCCGACCATTCGCCCAAATACAATATTTCCAATAGAAATTTTTCAAAATCCGTTTCCCGGATGACTTTATACCCATATTCAAAAATTTAGGATTGTTTCACACTCATTTAACATGGAACATGTTCACAAGGAAGGGTATTTGAAAAAGATCCCCCTATTCAGGGGGAATTAGAATGAGAACTTAAAGTAAGTTTGTTTTAGGTTCTTGGAATACTTTAGGTTGATTAAGAATTTGTACTTTCTAACTTGTAAAAAATAAATATAAAATTAATCTATTTGCACAAATAAAGAGAATATTATAATTTAATTATTATCAATTGTTTGTATTTGACCTTCTGAAAAGATTACCATTAATTAATCAGGCACGTACAGTAAAAATAGGAATATATTTAGCCCTGATTAAAAATTTTTTAAATTATTTATTAATTATTATCAAATATAACTTTTAAACAATTAAAAATAAGAAAGGATTAAATTCTAATTTTTACTAAACAAATGCAAACCATAATTATTAGTATTATTAAATTCTGCCCTTACCTCAAAACTTTTAGCCCCGTCCGAAAAAAATTTCTGGATAAAAAAAAATTCGAATATGCTAGAATTTCAAGAACATGATAAACATAAAGTTTATTTTTAATTATTTATTTTATTTTATAATTAAGTATGATAAGAAAATATATTTAATTGAATACAGGAAAACCCCGGTATCCGCGGTTAATGCGTTCTCAAAAAGTGCCAAAATTATAAAAGTTATGAAACAAAGGCTTTTCAGAAAACCTAATTTCTCACCATTTTTTAGTGACAAACATGTACATTGTTTGCAAATAATTTCACAGTCAATTAACTAATAACTATTTTAATTAAAAAAAAAATTACATTATTTACAGCAAATATGGAATAAAAAATAGTTAAAAAAATTTGAAAATTCGTTTAATTCATTTACCTTGTAATCATAATTTTTAAATTAAATAATGAAAACTTAGTGTAAAATTTATATAAGACTGGAAAATGTTGCACTTGTTAAAACATTGAAAGTAAAAATAAAACTAGTCCAATAAAGGAAAAGAATGTTTGAAAAACATAAACAAGAAGTAGGTATGTTATATCTATACAACATGCAGGTAAATTATTGGATAGAAAAATAAAAAAAATGAGATTAAATTATGTTATTTATGTGTTATTAGATTATTTAAAAATTTCTCTTTCATAAATTATTTTATGATTATAGGTATACTCGCAGTCTACAATTTTTTTTCTCTATCTAATATTTAATAACATTGTCATTTTGCAAGAATATTAAATGGAAAATTTTGAACCAATAGTATAAGGCGTTGAAATCATTTTCACCAACACAAAAGATTAGATATGAAACCTGTAGTATTTCTTGTCATTGTGTTCTTGTCAATTTTTTTCCTCTTGCCGCAAATGGATTCTGCTTTTATCTATTTGGGGGACTATTTTTCTTTTAGGAAAGTCGATAGAAACATAAAAAATACACTTAAAAGTATTTTTCACAAAGGAGAAAATCATATTTTAAGAGCATCATAATCGTCAGACTTACAAAATGTATTATATAAAAATAAACATTTCATAATATACTGGTATCATGCACACTGTAAAATATAATGAACACAAAATTACTGCAATTTGTAGTAAAATTTTTTTTTGTCATCCAGATACGACTAAATATAGCTTTAGGAGTTCATTTACGTTCGTAATACACAATATTAACCTATATTTTCCGTTTTTAATATTATAAGCCTTACTATACCTGTGTCTATGTTCAACAATAATAATGAAATAATAATTAAAAAGGGGATACTGGAACATTTGGGTCGCTAAATTACAATCTATACTTATGGATGACTTTAATATGTTCAAAAAACACCAAAGATACCCTCCGTTTATTCCAATGCGCCTTCTGGGCTTAGGAACGCAGGGCTCAATGTTATAAAATAGGGTTTTTTCGATATCTTCCATATAACGTTGTAACCTTGCAAATTAATCAAACTACTTCCAGTTGATCTCTTTTTTTCCATATAAGTATCTTTTAATTCCCGTCAGCCACAATGCTCTATAATCTATTCTCTCATCGCTATAGTCAATAAACCAATAGCCCATTTTCGGACCCAAATGACCAATTTTCAAATTGCTGCTAAAATTGTAATTTTTAATAAAAACCAGTTTCATAAGTCGCAAAAATTTTGTACAATTTCCAAGTTTCCAAAAATTTCTTACTCGTTCTTTTAGCTTTAGATGTTTCCGAAATATGTTTCCGAAATTGATTTAAAGTTAGTGATAAAATATGCTTTTTTTAAAAAACTTTGAATTGAGACTCTCTGTCTTTAATTTATCATATGTGTTAAATGAGAAATAAAAAAGAAGCGAGTAAAGCGATTTTTAAAACTACAAATTGTAGTAATTTTACAAGTGTAGTAATATTACTACAAGTATAGTAATATTAAAATAAATAGTAAAATTACTACTAGCAGTAAAATTACTACAATTTGTAATAAATTTACTATTTTTGTAGTAATATTACTAAATCGTAGTAAAATTACTAAACGGTAGTAATATTGTGTTCATTATTTTTTACAGTGCAGCTTAAAATATTTTTTTCTCTATAAATTATGAAGAATAGCCTTTTAGAGTGAATATATCGACTTTTTTAATGAAGTGAAAAATAAAATGAACCAGCTACTTAAAAACGGAATCCGTTTGCGGCAAGCGAATTCCCGTTTGCAACAAAAACTCAAAATTAAGTTACCGCAAGCGGAAAATATTTTGAAATAATTGCTCGGCTTGAATTTTCAAGCAAAATTCTAGCAGAAATTCTTACATCAGTTTCAATGAAATAATTTGTTTAACATTTCAAGTAGAGCAACCTGACAGTGTAGTTTTTTTTACAGAAATAGCTATTTTTTAAACAAGGGACAAAATATTGGTTTTGACTTACTTTGCATGCAGTTGTATGCACGAGCGAGCATAGCGAGCGAATGCAGAAAGCATGCAAAACACGAACACAATATTTTTACCGTGATTTAAAACATAGTTTTACATATAACGGGCAAAAAAGCCGGCTCTCTAGGGTAGAAAATAGGCTTTTTTGTCCTAGATGTGTAAAAGCCTTTTTTTAACTTTTATTCAAAAATCAATTTTCAAAAACAGATCTTTTATTTATCATTTAAATAAAGAATTGAAGGTTCCCTTAAAATCTGTCTTAAGAAAATTTTAACATTAATGCTTTCATTTATTTTTATTTTTTTTAACATGGAAAATGTTTATATGCAGGGGGTACTTCAAGCATGTCATTTTGGGGGGAGTCAAATGTGCCATTTTAGGGGGGGGGGGGGTCAAATAGACTTTGAATATTTTCGATTTAGGGATTTAGAATAATTTCGATAAAGTAGTTTAGAGTTTTAAGGATTTTAGGGGCTAAAAACTATTTTTTTTGCTTCAAATTATAAAGGCTTCAATATTCAAAATATAAATTTAAATATGTTCCCTTTTCGAGGTAGTTTTAGCAATTTATGGGTGAAATATTGAATATTTAAGAAAAAGAAGTCGAAATTCTTGATTAGCGACCTAAAAAACCTATATACGCATATCCTGGATGCTCTAAGTGCGAAAATAGCAAAAACACCCCTTTTAGGGGTAGTTTTAGATAAAAAAAACCCGTATGCTGAAAATCTGAGCTCTCAAAGTGCGAATATGTATAAAAAAAAAACCCTTTTTGGGAGTAGTTTTTGCAAATTTAAGGGTGAAGCCCCAATTTCTAAATTCCAAACGACCCCGATTTTCGTGTTCAGCGACCCAAGAAACCTATAGTAGAACAAGTCTGGTGTTCATCAGTGATAATACAACCAAAACCGTATTTTGCAAAAATCGAATGGAGTAATAACGTGAGTTTTTTAGAGTACAGAATGAATTTAAAATTCGTCATCAACATTAAATAAATTTTTTACTTTTAATATAAAGTAATTTAAATTTCCCTCCGATTTAAAGTCGATTATTGAAGATAAAATAGTCGATCACCCGATCAGAATCAACCTCGGCATGTGGCGCGGCGTTAGCTAGGCACTTGCTAGTTCTAGGTAGAACTAGGTAGAATCTAGCTAACGCCGCGCCACATGCCGAGGTTGATTCTGATCGGGCAGTCTTTGTTTTATTCGATGCGCAATATGGCGGATTTGCGAATTTTCTTACCGACTGGTTCAAATTAAACAAAATATAACGTTAATTACTTGCTTTATTGTATATAATTGAATCAAGTAAAAAAACAACAATTTTTGCTTTTTTTCATAAAAAATATTTATTTTCTGCTGCATTCAAATCCGAAAAGAAAGAAAAGATATCAAAAAGTCGACATCCAAAGTCGACATCTCGCGCATTGAATTAAACCAGCACTGACTGTACCTCGAAGGCACGTTAATCGAATATATCGATTTATGAATTCGAGATTTAATAAAAATATTTTTTATTTCGTTTCGCGGTATACTCGTGCATGAATACCGTTTCTAATATTTTTTTATTTGTTGCGTTTGGTTAATGACAATATCGTAATATTAAATTAAGTATTTAAATATATATAACTATAGTTTATATTGTTTAAATAAAAATAAACGAAGTAGAAAAATTAAACTAATAAATATGGCCAGCTCATCAAGGTATGTTTTATAATATATATGTAAATAGAAGTAATATTTTTGTGTTTACTCCAAATTTTCTCATGACAAATCTTTGGGAAAATTCATTTTGACAAAAAAATTATTTGAATCCACTGACATTATTTAACTGAAAATTTTAATTCTGTATATTAATCGTAATAACTTAATTTTAAGAATAACTGTATTGATACATTTAAAAAAATACAAAGTATGTTTGATTAACAAACAATCCAAGTCATCTTAAATGCTTATATCATACTTTGTAACTGAAATGTTTGCTTTTTTTCACTATTTTATAAAATTTTTTTTGTATAAAAAACACTGTGTATACATGATTCTTTTAGACGAGCTGATACAGTATGTTGTTATGCACATCCAGATGCTCCTCTAATAGAAGATTACAGAGCTGGAGATCAAATATGTTCAGAATGTGGACTAGTTGTTGGAGATAGGTATGATTTAATAATATTTATAAAATATTTAACCTTGCTAAACTAAAAATTGAAATTTAATTGTTTATACATGTATACAAATTATTTGCTAATTAAACAACTTAGTGTAGCAAGAATCTTATAATATTTTGTAATATTGAAATAGAGAAATTATTGTAATGCTATAAAAGCTCCTATAAAAATATATATTAGAGTTATAGATGTTGGCTCAGAATGGAGAACTTTTAGTAATGAGAAATCAAATGTTGATCCTTCTCGAGTAGGTGGTCCTGAAAATCCACTTTTAAATGGTTCAGATTTATCTACAATTATTGGTCCTGGTACAGGAGCAGCATCTTTTGATGCATTTGGAACAGCCAAGTATCAAAACCGACGTACAGTAAGTTACTGTAAAATATTTTAATTTGCAAATTATTGTTATTTAATAGTTTTTTATTAACAGATGAGCAGTTCGGATAGAACTTTAGTGAATGCTTTTCGTGAAATTAACAGTATGGCAGATCGAATAAACTTACCAAAAACTATTGTTGACCGAGCAAATAAACTTTTTAAACAAGTCCATGATGGTAAAAATTTAAAAGGACGAGCAAATGATGCAATTGCTTCAGCTTGCTTATACATAGCATGTCGTCAAGAAGGTGTACCAAGAACTTTTAAAGAAATTTGTGCTGTTAGTAAAATTAGCAAAAAAGAAATTGGCAGATGTTTTAAACTTATTCTGAAAGCACTTGAAACCAGTGTAGATTTAATAACTACAGGAGATTTTATGTCAAGATTTTGTTCTAATTTAGGCCTTCCACAGACAGTACAAAAAGCAGCAACTCATATTGCCAGAAAAGCTGTAGAGTTAGATATTGTACCTGGTAGGTCGCCAATATCAGTTACAGCAGCTGCAATATATATGGCATCTCAGGTACATATTATGCAAATAATTAAATTATTTTTAGATTCAAAATTTTGCTTTTATTTTTTCTTATAACATGCAAATATTTTTTATTTTGTATGAACTATGTAGGTATTTATATTATAATATATATTGTGTTAAACTTGTATTTTAGACTCAAAAAAATGTTGATAAATATTTCCTGAATATAATAATTAATCAGTAATAATTAATTAATTTTTGAGTTATTTTAATTTTTTATTTTTTAAATAGGCATCAGAAGACAAAAAATCACAGAAAGATATTGGAGATATTGCTGGTGTCGCTGATGTAACAATAAGGCAATCTTATAAGTTAATGTATCCTCATGCAGCAAAACTTTTTCCTGAAGATTTCAAATTTGTTACTCCAATAGATCAATTGCCGCAGATGTAAACTTAATTTTAGATTTCTTATTTCTGATTATTTATTAATTACAAGTTAATATTTTAATTTAAAAGATAGATAAAAGCAAGTTGGGGAAACTCAAAAAGATCATTAATTTTTTTTTATAACAAATTGAAAAAAAATTATTTTTATAAAGAAAATAGATATATATAATATAATTTATGTATATATTAATAACTAAAAAAAATCAATTATAAATGTGGTATGAAAAAAAAGTATTCACATTAGTTAATATTAGTGTTTAAAATGTAAGTTTATTTTCAGAGAATATTACTTTTTTTTTTTTATAAACTTGTTAGTTTAAATCTTCCACAAACTCTCAATTTTTTTTTTGTAAAAACATATACAAAATTAATTATCTAATACATTTTTCTTTTAGTTTATAATTTTTATCATTTTTTTAAAATTTATATTTTAGAAAAATTTACCTTTATTTTTATAAATAATTGTACTTGAAAGAAAGTGTTTAGTAATTGAATGTGATAACTGACTAAGAATATGAATAAAATTATTTCTTAATTAACTCAAAATTCTTGAGTTATATTTATTTGTATAAAAAATAAAAAAAAAATTCTTTTGCTCAGATTTACTGTTACGAGATTGTCTATCATGTAAAAAATATTAATAATTAAAATAAAAAAATGTATATGATGATTGTTTTAAATTTTTGTATTTATATAATTACAACTTAATTTTTTTTCGTTGAAAGTTTGGGTATATTATTAGAGATTAAAGGACTCTTTGATTATGTCAAAAAAAACCTCCAAATTTATTAAAAAATTCCCTTTGTATAACTATTCAAAATTATTATACTGTCTCCTTGCATCCACAAATTGAACTTTTTGGGATTGGATGAATTTTTCTACAGTGCAACAAAATTATTTTTTTACCCTGTTTTTACCCAAGCCAGAATCAGTTATTTTCGTCAAAGAAAAAATAATAGAGAATTATCTAATATAAAAGGCCCTGAAAATCTAACCTAACCCGTTCTTTGGGTTTCTATGTCCTGTGAACGGAGTGTTATATTAGAGGAGAATCAACTGGTACTTTTTCACGGCTTAAAAATGTCTCCCTATGAGGGTGCGCTGTCGGCGTTAGTTTACCACTAGTTTACCATAGTTTACTGCATTAATCCTTTATTGCGCAGGCGTCACTCAAGCGTCGTCAGCTGACGAATGTATTATATGCGTGTATTATTATCGTATTCGTAAACTAAAGATCGTTGCGCCCCCTCATAGACATTTCTATAACACGTAGTTGATTCTCCTCTAATATAACGCTCCGTTGTCCTGTGTTTCAGCTGCGCACATATGAAAGAAAAACGATCGCAGATGCCACACGCTCGTTGGCTCTCGTTGTCGTAACAACCAGAGAAAGAATACTATACGCTTTTCAACACACACACATGCAAATATCTGCATATCAAACTATCAAAGCAATAATAATCTTTAATTCGGGCCAACTGCCAAAAAAGCTTATTCGGTACAGGCACTTAAAATTTATCAAATGAAATAATAAAGTGCACATTTACCGGTAATAAACATAAAAATTGATACGAGTGAAAACAATATATACATCCAAACAAAAAAAGTTTCTCTTTCTATCATATCAACTAGCACAAATTCAGTAGTGGTATAATAATTATAGAAGGAATATAGAAACACACAAGATATAAATTTATAACCAAAAATAAAAAAAAAAGAAGATTAAAAGTAATACATAAATTTTCAAGATTGTGTTTATAGTTATAAAATTCTTGAAATACAATATATATGTAAGTATAAGAGAGAACGCGTGCACTTGTGTAAGTAATTGGAGGCAGCCATATTGTATTCAAGAGGAACAGGCCAAGTTGTGTTTTTTGTGTTTTCGTGGGTAGTTTTCACAGGTACAAGTTACTTTAAAAGGTCTTAAAGTGAAGTTTTTCGACAAAATAAGATTACATATTGTTTTTATTTGTTTATTTTAGATCAAATATTTATTAAAATTAAAGAAAACTCGTATTTTCCGGTATAAAGTCGCGCAAGTGTAATTATAAAAAGTAACCCCCTCCATCTAAGCCTTTCTCCTATTGAAAATCAACAAAAGAATAATAAATAAACATTTTTTGTGAATAAATAAAAAATCTAAAAAAATGGCTTGTGCCACATTAAAAAGATCGCTCGAATTTGATCCAGTGCATAGTCATGGAAGACCCAACAAACGAAGACGATGTGGTGTGCCTATGTGCGTGTCACCTTCATCATCATCTCCATCAAGTCCACCCAATTCGCACAAACATTCGCTATTTGCTGATCCTAATACAAAATTAACTTCTGGTAAGTTCAGATTAGAAATATCTTTGTTGCAAAATAAATCTGAAAAAAAAGTAAAAATTCGTCTCGAGGAGGACCCAACAGCCATATTTATTCCTTCCGTCTCGCACATTTTTTCTCCCCTCGCTCTGACACATGATGAGGGCTTTACAACACGAATGTGTACATATTATAAACATACACACACAAGTGCAAATATATAAATTATCTATTATACATGTAGTGTACCTCTATTGTATTTATATAATCGCATACTGATACACATAGCGCATACATGTGCAATAATAGCGTAATAACTACAATATACCTACGTATTTTTCGCATACATATCTAAAACGCTATAAAAAAAATGCCTTGTGTGGGTTTTACAGAGAGAGATGGGAAATTCGCATACCTATGCACAGACGCCCCATGGTGCGTACTTCCTGGGGGGAGGTTAAGCCCAACGCTTTTTATGCGGTTCTATACATGTATGTGTATTTGTGATAGTATAGATACTAAAATACATGTTTAAATTCAGAGAGATTTAAAACTCGTATTTTAGGATATATAAAAAAAAGGTTGTGGTGTAATATTAAAGAGCCTTTGATGAAAAAAGAGGGGAGAACTTGTAAATCATATGGTAATTCCATAACGGTCATAATCATGTTTTTACCATGAAAAATAAAAGTAACATAAATGCATAAACAATTTCATTATTTTTTTTTTCATTTTGGATTCAAATATCTATTTGTTCATCAAGGGAAAAAAAATAGGATTTGGCTTTCAATGCAGTTGTATACTAAAAGCATTGAAAGTAAAATTTCCTACATTTTTTCCCGTGTTCAACACATAGTTTTTCATTAATAATTTTCAGTGTATAATGAAAAATCGTTTTTGAATGAATTTTTAAATGAATTAACTAAGTTTAAAGCCCTCTCTCCACATATAGGTTTAAAAGAACGTAAAATCGATAAGAATAAACCTGTAGAGAATTAATTTTTGTGTGCCATTAACGAAAAACCTGCCATCTCTTATTCGTTAGCATAAGAGATGGTGTAATATTCACTATTGGGACGGGTTTATTATTTCTCTTTTTTTTCATGATTCTTCCGGCTACACTAGGCGACTTTTGAGTTTCTGTAAATTTAAGTCTATGTGGAGAGAGGGCTTAAGAAAATTATTTTAAAAAATATGAATTGAATTATGCAAATAAGTAAAAAGGATTATTAAAGTAAGGCAAGATTATAGAAGTACTTAACCGAGTTATCTTAAGTTATACTCTTTTTAGAAAAAAGGGGCGGACATAATTTTTTTCAAGTTTTAAATTTATAAATAATAGTTGGAACTTACCATCATAGAGACAATATCTCTATAAATGGATATATTATTAGACGAATGTAGAGCTTATTCTAAAACTCCAAATTTTTTAAATAAAAACAATAAATAAATATAAACAAAAAAATAGCTTATTCAATATTGCTAGTTTAAAAAAAATTGCATTTAGAAATAAAAACCATAATTATTTAATTCAAAATAATATACTTTCAGATAAGTAATTTAGAATAAATAAATTAATTATAAAGTTAAAGACTAATAAATGATATTTTTTTTATTTTGGAGTTGTTTGGAGTTATAAAATATTATAAATTATACCATTTAAAAATTCAATTTATAACTACACTATTAAGCCATTTCTAGAATAGATTAACTTTTTTTTAATCCTGTATGTGTTTTTTTACTATATATAAATTAAAAAACATCCAATCTAGAAATTGTTTTAAGAGATGCAGTACTTGAATTTTTAATTTTCAAGCACGCGGCGATCCTTATATATTATATCAGACCTTATTTCAATTAAGCCTAAAAATTTTTCTCATTTCTTATGGCCATTTTTATAATGTAGATCATCATTGATTCGCATTTAAAAAAGCTATTTTTTTAAACTTGAGTATTAAACAAAATTTTAATAATAAAAATTCCTCGAAAAATTCAATAAATTGACGTTTTCAGATTTTGTCTAACGTCTAATGTCGCGTCAGTTGTCTAGGTCTTTGTCCCATGGATTAAATTTATCATAATTTTGAATAATAATTAATTTATTATCCACTATTGTGAGACCCTTGTTAGTACTAGAATATTACTTGAGATATTGTATCAGTAATATAATTAATAATTATTATTTTATGCAAAATAAATTATTTTAAAACGTCTCATAGATAATCATACAATATTCAAAAATAAAAATTAGTATCCTTTGTATTTCACTTTGAAATTAAAAACTTATAACCGGTTTGTAACACAACCTAAATGCATGGAACACATTTACTTGCAGCTGAGGACTAAATTTAATGCATAAATGTTACTCAACATTACAATACAATTTTCTAATTTTATAATTTGTAATTATCATCTTACTAGATGTTAAAGATTCTAAACCCAAACTATTCTGATTCCCTAAACGCGGTCCCTAAATCAAAAGTCCCTAAACCTGAATTATTCTAGTCCCTAAGCCCAGATTTGTCAAAGTCCCTAAATTAAAATTATTCTAAGTCTCATTTGACCGCCTCTCCCTTTAAACCGGACAAATTTGACCTCACACCTTAATTTTCAAGTTCTGAAGTACCTCCTCCCTATAAACATGTTCCATGTTAATATATCTTATGCTCATCCAGGCAGAATTTTGTTTAAAGTAATAATATTATAGAATTTTAAATGTATGAATATTTTTCTACGTTTCATTTTCCATTCAAAGATAAAGTATTCATTTTTTTTAATTACTTTTAGAAAAAATGGTTGCCAGTCTCCGAGAAGAAATCAGAAGATTACAACGACGCAGACAATTACAGTGTAATGGACAAAGTGATTCTTCAGACACAGATAGCCCAAATAGTCCTTCAGGTTCTTCAAATATGGGATTAGGTCGTAGTTTCAAGGACAAGCCCTTATTCACATTCAAACAAGTAATAAAATTTTTATTATTATTTATTCATATTTATTTTTATTTAATCAAAATTATTAGCAAATTTATATATCATCTGTAGGTCAGCTTAATATGTGAAAGAATGCTCAGTGAACAAGAAGTAAAACTTAGAGAGGAGTATGATCAAATATTAAACATGAAACTATCAGAGCAGTATGAATCTTTTGTCAGATTCACTTATGATCAGATACAAAGAAAATTTGACAACAGTGCAGCACCAAGTTGTAAGTTTTGATTTTTACTACTAAATCATAAGTTATTAAAAATTCTTTGCTTATTACTTATTTAAATTACTTTGCTTGAAAATTCATATTAGCTGCTCAAGTATTTAAAGAAATACCAAATAATACCAAGGGTGTAATAATTATTTTTTTAAGTGAAAATGAAATTTTTATATTTTTTATCCATTTATATTCAGCAGTATTTTGCAAATATAGTATTTTACTTTTTGGAACAATTTGACTGATTAAAAGCATTTACTTAAATATTAAAGTAAATTTCAAAATTTTATGTTCAAGTTATTGCTTAAAAAAATTATTAAGAAAACTATTGTAGTGCAGGATGTCCATAAATTATGTAATAATATTAAAAAGAGCAAGAGATTTCACTGTTTTTTATACCTCTTTTTTTGTATAGTTTATCTTTCTCTTTTCATCAAATGCACAAAATATATTTAGTAGTCAGTAGATTATGTTAATTCTTAAATTATTTGAAAAGTAAATGCTATTTTAAAAACCACCAAACATTTATGAACAATCCTATAGGATTACGTTATTTATTTTAATTTTAATATTTCATTAAGTTAAATAAATTAAAAGCTAAATTTAAATACTTTACATAAAGATTTTACAATCGTTGTGAACTATAAATTAAACTGTAAACTAATAAATAATTAAATTTTTGTTTCAGATTTATCATAAAATTAATTAAAGTCAAGAAAATATTATTTGATTAACTGCAGGTAAGCATAAATAATTCTTATTACTTAATAATTTGTTTAGTGAAAATAGGCTACAGTAAAATACAATTAAAAAAACTAAAAATTGTTACTAAAAGAGTTTATTATTTATTATTATTAAAATTCACTATTTTTTATTATTGAATCGTATTAATTTTGTTTTTGGGATAAATTAAAACATAATTTAATTTAATTTTTGAACTTTATGATGACTATACTTTTATTGTTTATGAAAATTTTTTAAAAATTGTTAAAATTATCTAATCAAACATTTAACAAATTTTGGCTTATAGATTTCTGTGGATAATCAAATTAAATTTAAAACAATTTTGATCACTATCAACTCCATATAAAGATGACAAAAAGAAGTAAGCAGCGATAAATAAAATGGTGAAAATACTTACCAGTTGTAAGTTACATTAAGTTTAAAATTAACATGCAATCACATGTTGAAAAGAAAGGAAGTAACCTTAAAATCTATGAGATGCTAATACAGTACTTGAATATTTTAAAATAAAAAATAGTTTCAAAATTTAACTCATGAAAAAATTAAAATATTTCTAAAAATTTTATTTTTATCTAGGCTAGATAATTTTAGCGTAACATCTTTATTTGTACTGTTTAGCATCATAGTTAAGCGCTGGTATCAGGGAACTAAATATATAAATGTATGGAGAATCGATTATTTCAAAAAGTTAATTAAACAATAAGAAAATTATGGGTTACATAATATAATAGTATAATGTAAATTATATTTTTCAATCGCTTGTAAATTAAATAATAAATAATTTCCCATTGAATAATAAATATTCATCTGCATTTCATGAATATTTATTTTTTGATAAGAAAAGCTTGAAAAAGTAAATTTTTTGTTTTAGTAATTTAGTCAGTTAAATCAAATTAACTGGCATAAAAATCATTAGTAAAACTTAAAAAAATTTTAACTTGGACATAAGTATTGTCTACCATAGTTAAATTTGTAATTAGTTGGAATAAATATAGTAAACACCGTCTATCCTTTTTTAAATAATAATATTGGATAAAAATAATAACAGCATATTTTTGAGCACCAAATATTTGTATAAATTTTAGTAGCTAGGTGTACTTTATTTAAAATTTTAGTGCAACAATAACTTGTAGCAAGGTAAATAACTTTAAAAAGGCAAAAAAAGCTCTTAAAATATCGCCAAAATGTTATTACATTATTTCTGTAAGTTACTCATTATTATTACTATTATTATTATTATTATTATTATTGAGAAGTAAGACTAATGTCAAATTTAATTTTGTATATCTTTTACAACTTGTAATAAAAAACAAGAAATTTCTTAGGTCGTGATTTACTGGTATATAATTGATAAATTTTTTTGTACATTAAAAATTTCTTAAAATTTACTTAAATTTTTTTTATGACGTGCCATTGTAAAAACAAAAATTAATATCGTTGCATCCGTTAACGCAAAATAAATGTAAAATGTTACAATTATATGCTGCAGTTATTCATAAAAATCTGTATATTAATGCGAGAAGTGAAACTTACCACATTTATATAGTTTTAAGTTTATAATAATTCATGAACAGAAATAAAAAATATTAGAAAATTATTTTTTTTTTTCATAAATAAATTGTTAAGTAAGCTCATGTAACGAAAATTGACAAAAAAAAAAAAAAAAAATTAGTTTAATTTATTAAGATTTAAGCAAATAAATTTTTTTCGTAATCGAAGTAAAATAGCATTTTTTTTTCATAATTAAAAAAAAAAATTACATTTCAGTCTCTTAATGAAATTCTTATTATCATTAATGGTGCATGAAATAGTAAATATAAATAATTTAGAAGTAATTTTTAATTTTATTATTATAAATATATTGTTGCTTTGTAAAAAGATTTAATATACTTGAAAAAAAAAAACAAAAAAACAAAAAACAAAAAAAAAAACGAAATTGTAAGCTGTATAACATAATTCTTATAAAATAAATAAAGTTTTTTTAATTTAAAAGAGAAAAAAAATTACTAATTATTAGAATCTTAGTTCCCTGATAACCACAGTTTAAAAAGAGATGATTGTGCCTAGTAAAAGTGATTCGTTACATTTGATTTAAGTAATTGTTATTTATCATAATTATTTTTTTATCTCTTTTTAAATATTAATTTCATTTGATATATTAATATTTATATTAAATAGAAAATACATATTTTTCAGAAAAATTTTTCGTAAGATTCTATTTTGTTTTAGACTTTAATGATGATACATTATTTTGAAATAAATTGTATAATATAAATAATTTTATTAACGAAAAATAATTGTATTTTTTTACCGAATTTTTACCTCAAGTATTATTTCTTTTAATAAAAATACTAGCCAAATCAAAGCATTTTCTCAAAGATTTAAATTCAACGATTTTGTGACTGGTAAATATTTAATTGGACCTTCAAATCTGAAAAACCTGCAATATGCCATTTTTTTTCAAGGATCATCTAAAAATGTGCTAAATGCCTTCATTTTCTTCAAAACTAACAAAAAATCTTCCTTTTTCATAAAAAATGTGGAATTTCCTCATCAATTCATATAAATAATAAATATTATATGTATATATACTTTTATTCAAAAGTTGTATACCACCCTTAGTCATAAAAAAGAATGCTCTAAAAAGTCTAAATTGCAATTTACCATCCTCGGCTTCACTTTTAATTTAAATACGATTTGGACATATTAGCAGCTATACCTATGTTTTATAGTATAAGTTTTGACCAGCTACCAAAAATGAGACGTGGGTTTTTCTTTAATATAATTAGCATACATATTACGATCTCGTATCCATGTAAGTATAAAGAATGGCCCATATCTTCCATATTTTTTGTTTAATTTGGATTTAATACCTAATTTATGAAAGTACTAATATTTGAAACTATCGTTTTTACTCGGTATTTCAAATCTGATAATTAATTTTTTTTTTAGTTTTTGGATGTAGTACCTAATTTATTTTTATAAAAGTACTAATTTATAGAGTATTAATTCATAATTTATTCTTTAATTTGTTTCTTAAAATAAATTAGTCAATTTTTTTAATTTTTTCATAGCCGATGTAATCATGTGTTTTAGATACATAATTATTACATCTACAGTAAAAACTGTTTAGCAGAAATAATTATAATGAACGAAGATGACATACTGATGTGATAAAAACTTTTTTTTTATTGTAAAAAAAATAATTGTTTCTATAAGATATTAAATTAACAATATCAAGGAAAAGATCCTTTTTAGTTTTTCTTATGACATTATACTTTGTTAGGTAAAATAGACCATTAAGAACATTTTGTTATTGCTAGTGAGAAACCATAGTGCCAATGGTCTAGCAGCGTTTTTAATAATAAGTTCGCTGATTCCTAATTTCCCTAATTATTCTACAATTTTCATGTAGTCGAAAAATTAGACTGCCTTAAAGTGACCTAAAAATTAATATAAATTTTATGCTGGATTTAAGTTATGAGTTAAAAGAACCCTTCGATCGATCAATTGATGTTATCTAAGAGAATAGTAAGACGAGATTTGCTAATGAATTACTTGATCATTTCTTGAGACTGGGTCACAATTATTACATCACCTGGATGCTCCATCATTAAATTATTTTTCTTAATAGAATAGTTGAAACGAGGGAGAGTGTTAAATTGAGATAGAGAATAAATTATTATAATGTAAATAAGTTCAAGATGTTAATAGGCCGAGCTTTCTAAATGTACTGATGATTGCTATGTTAAGCAATTTGATTATTGATAAAATTGCGCACCAAACTCTTTGAAGAATATGCAAACTGAATATATTATAATCCAATTTTAAGTACAATGTAGCTATATGAGATCACAAATACAGAAGCATGCATGTGCATATATATGAATGCATTTAAAAATGTACATGAAATTGCATTTATTAATTAAATGATCCTGTTATTCAAGTTTGTTAGGAGGCTTCTTTAATATGTGAAGCCCCAAAAAGTCTATATGAAGTTGGCGTAAAATTGCAGCAACCCGTCACTTCTGGTTGGGAAACATATCTATGTACCAGTAAGGTACATGCTTGTGATCGTTTCTATGAACGTAATTTGGGCAAAACATCAAAAATAACATCTGAAAAGGGTCCGCCAAGCACGCCAAATGATTCCCCTTTTAATTTTGGCCTATGTCGTTGCTGTCAAAGTTTTCAAAAAGACTTCCCCAAATGGTGAGTGTGCTTATTGCATATATAAGTCAGTCAATAATAATTTTTTTTTATCAAGTGTTAATGATAATTTTATGTTTTGCAATTGTAATAACCAAAAGTGGAAAAAATTATTATATTGAGTGTTATATTTAAGTTGAAAAAAGAAAAGAAATTACAAAAGTGTGTTACATGTTTTATTTTTTAACAATGTCCAGGAAAAATCACAGTCTACCTTGGAAAAAGAGATTTCATCGACCGTTTAGATTACGTCGATCCCATAGACGGGATCGTCGTTGTTGAAAATGATTATCTTCAAGGGAGGAAAGTTTTCGGCCAGGTAATTAAAACATTTACATTGAATAATGCTTATAAGGCTTACTTCTTTAAAACCTTATTAAAAAATAAGTTTTTGAAATAATTAATTAAATAATGGAATTTAAATTCTTAAATAATAGAATAGTATAATTTTTTGTCTTCTCATATTAGAGAACTGATAAATGTCAGTAAGGGAATTGGGTCGGGGTCAATTTATGTTACATATACACCTATACATACACTGTACTTAAACCTTAAGTATTTCGTTCAGCGTATTAACATTATGCATTTAAAATCACACACTAAGGTTTTAAGCGTTACGTAAATGTCTTAAAGAATAAATCGATACACATGTATGTAGAATTTTTTTTTCTACACGCGATTTTTTTAACCTTGATATTATATTTTTATTAAATGAAAATTTATGAATTTTAAATAGGTGGTCACCACCTACCGATATGGACGAGAAGAAGATGAAGTTATGGGCGTTAAATTCAGCAAGGAATTAGTTTTGGCAAAAGAACAAATAATTCCTATGAAAAAGGATAGGGTAGATAACACACAATTACAGGATAAATTATTAAGAAGACTAGGAAATAACGCATATCCATTCATATTTCATTTTCCACCAAATTCACCAAGTTCGGTTACCTTACAGCCTGGTGATGATAGCACTGGAAAACCATTGGGAGTTGAATACAATGTTAAAGTTTATGTTAGCGAAGGTGACGATGATAAGGTAAATAATCTCAAATTATGCTCAAACTGAACGTTAAAAAAATAAATTTAGAAGAAACCTAATAACTCCAGTCAAAGAAATATCGCTCAATTTGCATAATATATATTACCATATTACCTATATGATACGATATTAAATTTCGCGCCTAAAATGTATTCTTGAGAATCGGGTTTTTAGTCAATATTATACAAGAGATATTACTTTTCATTACACGCTGCAAAAAAGATCTACTTTCTTACTTTCAGACGATCTTTTTTTCGCTTTTAATGAAAAACTATGTGTTGAACACGGGAAAAAATTTGGGAAATTTTACTTTCAATGTTTTTACTATACAACTGCATTGAAAGCCAAATCCTATTTTTTTCCCCTTATTGAACAAATAGATATTACCTATAATGTATGAAAAAGTTGTTAATCTATTGAAGGTTTCAGAAACTCAAGCAAAAACAATTAGACCTAGTGGAAAGTAAAATAGTAATTGTTTTAAGGGATTTTTATTTTCAATACACCTTTTCCATGAACGGTAAAAGCCCCGAAAATTGATTTAAGGAGGTATATATTATTTAGAACAGTTTCTGCATCACCGAATTTTTTTTTTATAATTAAGAACAAATTTTAAAAAAAATTTAATGATGTAGGAATTCTCATTGCAATAATATGAATAATAACGTCATAAATTTATTGTTTGAACATCAAGCCACCTTAAATCTAAGTATTATGAAAATTTAATTATTGCGATAGTAAGTTTTCTGATAAGTTTTTTCAAGACTTTTATATTTCAGAATGTATATTTCAAGAAATTACTTATTATGTATTAATGACAATATAGTCAAAAATGAATGATAATACAAAATTAATAATGTCTGAGTCTTTTGGCCAACAAGGATAAACATTGGTGGATTATATTTTTTTTACCCATTGAATTTGAATCTACAGTTCAATTTGTTTTAAGAGTTATTAATGTTGTTATTATAAATAAATTATTATAAAATTAGCCAAAAATCGGGATACAAATATGACTAGAAATTAATAAAAATATTTTAGAAGTTTTTTAGGTATTTTGAACAGCTGCATCTGAAGTGTAATATTATAATTTATAGTTTAATTTAAGGTTGAATCAGGTGGATAGAAATAGCATTTTTTGGGTAAAAATTTCTGGAGATCGAAACTTCTGGAATGTTTAATATTTTTAGCCATTGATCATGTTATTAATTTGTCCCTTAAAATTAAAAAAATAATTTTGAAAATTTATTGACTACTGGCGGAGATATTAGCGCTTGAAATTTCATTAATTTTTGAGGTACTTAATTAATCAAGACTCTTTTGTAAAAAAAAAAATTTGATTTTCTACGTTTCACCGCGAATAAATTGATTTTTTTTAAAATTTAGGTTAGGCCAAAAATCAAAAAACTTGAAATATATTTCACATTATTGTTAAAAATTGAGATATTTTTTTTAGTGAATCGATGCTAAATAATGTCTTAAATATTATATTCAAAGATTTTTAAAATCAGATTATTTATAAAAAAGTCTTGATTAATTAAGTGCCTCAAAAATTAATGAAAATTCAAGCTCTAATATCTCCGTCTGCAGTCAATAAATTTTCAAAATTTTATTTTAAATTTTAAGGGACACATAACATGATCAATGGCTAAAAATATTAAATATTCCAGAAGTTTCGATCTCCAGAAATTTTTACTCAAAAAATGCTATTTCTATCCACCTGATTCAACCTTAAGCGTATATAACGTTAATTTATATAATTAGGGACTGATGTATAACGATTACGCACGGTTTTTTATATTTAAATGCCAAAAGTTTAATTTTAAAATGATTTTGCAATAAGCCGCCAATAAACAAAAAAAAAATCAATTTTTGGAAAAAATATCAAGCCCTAAACAAATCAATTGACAAAAAAAATGATTTCGTAAACAGAAAATTCAAGCTTTACAGAGCAAGTTGGTGTTGAAAATTAAATTTATTCGAAATTCCGAAATAAAAATATCTTATTTTTTTCATGGTTTGATAAACTTGTAAGTACAATATTTCATTCAATAGAATATTTTAATTTAATTCATTTCAGGGCCATAAACGATCCGCCGTGAGTTTAACAATAAAAAAGCTACAATACGCTCCAGCAACCCGTGGCCGCAGACTGCCAAGCTCCCTTGTATCCAAGAATTTTACTTTTTCACAAGGTAAACTAACACTAGAAGTAACATTAGATAAAGAAATTTACTATCATGGGGAAAAAGTGGGTGCAAATGTCATTATTACTAATAATTCCAAAAAATCAGTTAAAAACATCAAGGTATCTTCAAATTCTAATGCAAATTGCTATTTTATTTTTATTTCGGATGCCCTAATTTTTCTATTTTCAGATTTTCGTTGTTCAACACTGCGAAGTTACCATGGTTAACACACAATTTTCACGAAATGTTGCCAGTATAGAAACCCGAGAAGGTTGCCCAATAACACCTGGAGCTTCATTTAGCAAGGAATTCTATCTTGTACCGCTAGCGAGCAGCAACAAAGATCGTCGTGGTATTGCTTTAGATGGACATCTTAAGGTAAACAAAAATTTATATACGTACGAATAGTTGCCATTGATATTATAAAATATTTAATTTATTTAGGAAGATGATGTTAATTTAGCATCATCGACAATGGTTGCTGAAGGTAAAGCGCCTTCAGAACAAATGGGTATTGTTATTTCTTACTCAGTTAGAGTAAAACTTAACTGTGGTACGTTAGGTGGTGAATTGGTAACTGACGTTCCAGTGAAATTAATGCACCCAGCATCAGGTAAATTTTTTTTTTAATTTTTAAACTGAAATTTTTTTGATAATATCTCATATAATATACTACATGTGATGTTACCAATCATGCTGAATAAAAACTTCGGATTTAATTTAATATTTTTGAAAGCGGGGGCAATTTGACTTTCTTGCCTTAGTTGCAAAAACTTATTTTTCACCTAAAGAGCGAAAATGAACTTTTTGAAAAAATAAAGTTCTAATTAGCGTTTTTTATTACTTGCGTAAACCATATATTAATAAAATTTTTAAAATTAACTTTTTGTTAAAAACCAGGTGCTGTGAGTGAAAAAGAATCTTCCGGCAAAGGAGATCGAGCTAGTGGACGTGGAAACGATCGTAACTTGAAAAAGACGAAAAGTCAAGAACGAAGTCGATACGAAAGCTATGATAACGATGATGACGATAATATTGTATTTGAAGACTTTGCGCGATTGAGAATGAACGAACCAGAATAAATTTTAGAAAGATATTTAATATTGCAAGCATATAGAAAAGTATTTGAAAAGCAAAAAATACTGATGGAAAAATCCTTCGATTATTTAAAATTTTAAAAATAATTATTTTTTTAATTAGTTTTACTTTTAAATTTATTTGAAGATTAAATAATGCAAGTAAATAAAAAAAAAATTATTCAAAATATTAGTTAAATTTCAATAACTATTAAATAAATTAAAAATAATAAAATTATTTAATATATTTGATGTACTAGAATTAAATTAAGAATTTAAATATCTAAGTGTTATATTGTTAATATAGATTTAAAAAGAAAATAAATATTTGTTGAATATATCATACATATTTAGATATAAGAATAAAAAATCACCAAGGATTTCATTTTGATAGTGGTGGTCAAAACGAAATCTTTTTGGTGATAATACTATATTTATCATTGTGAACTCATATTAAAAAATAAGTACATTTTCCCGCCTTAACAGAAGTGACATATTTTATTACTTATAGGTAGATAAGTTATATTAAACTATGATTATCTATTACTGTTGTATTTATTAATAAAAGAATATTTTTTTGCAAATCTTATTGAGTTTTTGCTGTACATTAAATTTATAATGATTATTAATCAATTAATATATGTTAATTTAAATAAAAAATAAATTGTTCAGTTGATATATTGTTAATTAATAATATTTATTGTTGTTAAATATGGAAATTGTATTAAATTTAATATTTTCGACAAAAAATATTTAATATAAACTTTTATTTTTCTCCTGCATTTTTACAAAATATTACATAATCCTTTAAATATTTTTAAATATAAATTTTATAAAAAAAATATATATCATCACATTTTATAATTATAATAATAAATACCTTAAAATTATTTAATCGTAATTAGCTGCATAAAAATCTTGTGAAATTTGTATATAAGCTTCTTTTTCTTCGGGAGTCATTTCAGATATTATTGTATCGTTTATATCAGTTATTGAAATAGTTCTACCATTGACACTAACTGTTGGAACTAGGTCATCTTCATCTGAATCCATCATTTCAACTTCATCTAAAGATTTTGATAAAATAATAAACAAATTGATAAGTTTCATATTACAAATTAAATTTATACCTTCTCCAACAGCTTGCATATCTGCATCATCTTCGTTATCACTACTATCACTAGATTCTTGAGGTAATACAGTTTTAACTGCTGTAGAATTAGATCCTCCTTTCTTTTCATGGGCTAATAAGACAGACATTATGTCTTCTCCTTGTTTATTATTCATTAAATTTACATTTGTGGCAGTAGCAGCTGCTTTTTCTAATATACTGTCTTGATTATTAGATATATTGTTCTAAAAATATTTAAAAATTTGTTTTTAAAATCAACATTCAATTCATTATTGTATAATTTTAAAATCAAAATTTTATTTACCTCTGTAGTATCAGAAGTAATAACAGTGCTTTCCATTAGCCATATGGGTCTTTCTTTTCTAACATTATTTGAATTATCATTGTTTACTTCATCTCCTATTAAAACGTCAACTCGAGTTTCTTCTACTGAAAAACCAGTGTTTCTTGAGGCTTCTCCAGACCAGTGTTCAGCTCGTCCACCAATAGTTTTCATTTTTTCAATTCTTTTATAAAATAATTTAAAAAATGTTAACTTTATAATTAAGCAAAAAGTATTTTTTTTTTAAATTATTCTTACCCTCTAATTGTGTTAATATCTACTGGTTCTGGTTCTAATAATTCAGGAGCCAATTTAATTCCTTCAACTTGCCGCAGTAAAACATAAAAAGGTTCTAATTGTTCGTTAAATTTAGCTAAGAGTAATCTTGAATCTTTTTTGGGTAGTGCAGATTGATCTTCTTCAACTAATTCTCTGCAAAATGTACATCTGAATTCTCCTGTATTCATATCAAATAATTGATCTGCCTGAAAAATATTTGATTTTAGAAAAGATTTGGACTAAAAAACCAAACCAAATATTTATATTTTTACTTCTAAATCTGTAAAAGTTTTTAAACAATTTGTACATTTAAAACTAGCTCTACTAGTGGCATCTCGCTCTTCAGTTTCCATTCTTTTTCTCATTAAGTCTAATTTATATTTTACAACATTTACAAATGTCTTATAGTTAATAAAATAATAATTAACTTTCTGAGCTTTTCCATCTAACCCAGTTTCCATTTTTAATCTAACTTGAATAAATTTATCATTACGCAAAAATGATAATCTGGCTCTCAACATTTTTTTTTCAAATTTAAGTAATTCACCAATGTCGTCTTCTTTCATACCTATGAAAATATTTTTTAATTATTAGGTTCACTAATTTGCTATTGGCTCAAGTTTTTACTCACATGGATTACGAACTAACATATCTATAATGAGTGTATCTTCAATTGGGTAGAAGCCTCTTACGACAAACCTGGCTAATTTCTTTAAGCTATCTGGGATCTCTCTTACAATGTGTTCATCAGCACTCATTGCATTGATATTATTTGTAATATGAGCTGGTGAAAACTTTCTTACAAGTCTTACTGTGCTATGGAGATTAGTATTCACTAATTAATCCATGGTCTACTCAATAATTGAGAAACTAACACAAATATCAAACACAAAATTATTCTTAAAATAAATAGCCTAATGCATTTTCTTGTCTTGTGGATTAATGAAATGCAGTATCTGATAAACTAACCACATAGTGCAGTGAAGACTTTAAAAATGTTCTTCTTTTTTTTCTTTCCTTTAACACTTTTATTTTATTTATTTATTCCATTGGATGTTTGTGAAAAATTGGTTTATTGTTAAATTTTAAATAAATTATTGTACCTGTCAGAAAAATAACACAAATATCACCAATAAACCCCATTTACACATATAGGCATGAGATATAACCTCCAGAACAGACCCGGCAGTAAGCAGACGAATTGCAGAATTCTATCTTATCATTGTTTAATGGAAGAGTGGAAAATTTAAAATGTATTGGTTGCAAGAAAATTAAATTCAAGTACATACTTATACGAAAATGTAATTAACAAAAAAATTTAATAGTTTTACATTTATAAATTATTGAAATATTTACAATTACTTAGAAGAGAAAATATTTAAATCTTTTTTTCTTATTTTTGCATACAGCATTTAAAATAACGGGAGAAAAAATTTTTAGTTAACAATATCTAATGCATTTTTTCCAAGTTTTGCCTTGCTAGTTCTGGGAAAAATTGAGAATTGTATTTTTGTTTAACATTTTTTTTTGTATCAACTGCGTTTTGTCCATTTATTTCGACTAATAAAGCTTGTGCTTTTAATCGTTCTGCTTGTTCACGGGCTAATCTTTCAGCTCTTAATTTTTGTAAATCTTCTTTTTTTTTACTTTCATCTTTAGATTTATCATGTTTATGTTTTTTCTTATGTTTTTTGTGTTTTTTATGTGTTTTATATTTTTTTCTTACTTTAGAGACATTATTATCAGAAGAGTCTGTTCCACTGCTCTCATGCTTATGTTTTTTACTTAAACTAATGTAATCTTCTGATTTAATTTTATTTTTTATGAAAATATCATTATGATTATTTTTTTCACTTATTTTCAAATATTTTTTAACAATTTGTAATGGGTCATGCTGTATTTTTTTATTCTGTGCAACTTCAATATCTTTTTCAGTATCAGTAAGCCTTTTTGGTAATTCATTATACCAACTTTTACTTACAGCTTCTTTGACATCTTGCCCTAAATATGTTAGCAGTCCAATTTGTTTTTCATATTTTTCTTTTTCTTCTTTTTTATCTTTCTCATATTCTTTATTTGGTTTGTTGAAGCCAATGTCACCTTTCTCTACTTCTTCAAAAAAATTAATATGCTTGGACGTAGTAGGTTTCTGAACACTAACATCAGCTTCTGATGATGCACGAGTTTTGTAATTATTCTTTGCTTGTTCTTTTAAAAACTTTATGCGAGCCTCTGTTTCCTAAAATATTATATAAATGAAAAAATATTACAAACACTTTTGATATTCATTTTTAATAATAAAATTTCCTAGTAGCCTTACTGCTTTCCGAATTCGAGCCTCTTCAATTTTCGCTTTTTCTGCTGCAAGAGCTTCATCTTTTCTAACCCTTGCAATATTTTTCTTAGTACGAACATGCCAACTGTAAGAAAGTAATATGTTATGCAGTTATTTACTTTTAAAATACATCTTATCAAATTTGATTACCTTTTATGCGGTAAAATATTCATCTTAAAAGTATTTTATTTATTAGAAAATTAAAATGGTATTATTTACATGATTACAACTTAAATAATAATAATTTATAAAACGTTGGTTAAAAATATATCAAAAGGGTTTTAATTTTATTTTAGGAGACTGATGATAAAAATTTACTGATTTCATCACAAATAAATAAATTATGGATAATAAAATAATTGATATTTTACTGATATGTTATATTTATATCATATATTCATATCAATAATTCAACGTGTTATTTTCATAATCTAGCATAAATTGAAATAATGTATATAAGGTTAGGTGATTTGCTTACAAACTTGCGCAAAATTGAGCTTCTGCTATGGAGCTTTTCGGAGTCAATAATTTGGTGACATATTAAATTGCAGTTTCTTATGGATTTTTTTCAAATTTGTATTAAATAAATGCCGTCACAGAAAATGTTTAAAAGACTATTTTAAATTAATAATTAAGTGATAAAAATAATGAATTCATAATACTATCATGCTTTTCTTAAATAAATACATCTTACATCCAACCACAATTTTTAATGTCATTCTTATAATAATAATAATTACATCTTTTGTTGCAAGTGATAGTAATTTATCTATTAATAATACTGACATAACTGCAAATAATAATTCACAATCATCTATAATCAATACTGACCTTATTTCCGTGGAAAATAAAACAAGAAATGTACAACGAAATGAAGATTTTCATTCTATTACTACACCTTTACCATTATATACTTCAAATCCAATTAATCCCAAGATAATGAAGACAGATTATTCAATAGAAAAATCAACAGTTCCAACAATATACAATTTAAATAAAAGTACAACTTTAGCGATTAGTGCAAATGAATCAACGAAAACTACAAGTACAACAGTTTCAATGTCCACAGAACCTATATTACCAGAAAAAGCATCTGCTGAGGATGAACATAACAGTTCATTATCAATATTCTTTGTGCTTTGTGTTTTAGCATTAGGTATCTTATTAATACATCTAATGCTTCAAACAAATTTTCAATATTTACCAGAGTCTATTGTTATTGTTTTTCTTGGCGGAGCTATTGGAATGTTAATAAGCCTTATGTCACATCGTAATATTGCAAATTGGAGAAAAGAAGAGGCCTTTTCACCCACAGCATTCTTTTTAGTTTTGTTACCTCCAATTATTTTTGAATCTGGATATAACTTACATAAGGGAAACTTTTTTCAAAATATAGGAAGTATAATGGTTTTTTCTATATTTGGTACAGCAATATCAGCTTTTGTTATTGGAGCAGGAATTTATCTTTTAGGAATAATTCATGTTGTTTATAAACTGAACTTTGTTGAAAGTTTTGCTTTTGGGTCATTAATATCTGCTGTAGACCCTGTAGCAACGGTTGCAATTTTCCATGCATTAGATGTTGATCCTGTATTAAATATGTTAGTTTTTGGAGAATCTATTCTAAATGATGCTGTATCAATTGTATTGACAACATCTGTATTGGAATCAAAAAATGCTGAAACTACTGGGGAAGCAATCAAAGAGTGCATCAGCAGATTTTGCTTCATGTTTTTTGCTTCTGCTGGTATAGGAGTTGTGTTTGCATTAATAAGTGCACTCTTATTAAAGCATGTTGATTTACGAAAAAATCCGTCTTTAGAATTTGGATTGATGTTGGTGTTTACATATGCACCGTATGTCCTTGCTGAAGGAATGAAATTGTCAGGTAAGATTTCAACTTACATTATTATTATCTCTGTATTAAAATAATCTTACACAAAGGCATCTTAACAACTGATTTAAAATTTTATTATCTTAACAGGAATCATGGCAATTTTATTTAACGGAATAGTTATGTCCCATTATGCACACTTTAATCTATCAACAGTAACTCAAATTACAATGCAACAAACAATGAGAACTTTGGCATTTATTGCTGAAACATGTGTGTTTGCCTACCTTGGATTAGCATTGTTTAGTTTTCAACATCGAGTATGTAAAATTAAAATTAAAATTAATTGTTTGGATTGAAGTAAAAAAATTTTTATTTAATAGGTTGAACCAGCGCTTGTTATTTGCTCTTTAATATTGTGCCTTATTGGAAGAGCAGCTAATATATTTCCTTTAGCATTACTAGTTAATCGTTTTCGAGAGCACAAAATAACAAAGAAAATGATGTTTATAATGTGGTTTAGCGGACTTCGAGGAGCGATTTCTTATGCCTTATCATTACATCTAGACTTTAATGAAACTAGATATGTTATTGTGACCACAACTTTAATAATTGTTTTGTTTACTACTTTGATATTTGGAGGATCAACTATGCCATTGTTAAAGTTTTTACAAGCTGAAAAGAAACAGAAAAACAATAAAAGAAAGAAAAGAGAAAAAGAAATAACATTGAGTAAAACAAGAGAATGGGTTTGTAAATTATTTAACAGATTTAAAAATGTTAGATCAATTTTCTGAAATTATAAATTTTTAGGGCCAAGCAATAGATTCCGAACATTTTTCTGAATTAACAGAAGAAGAAATAGAAGTTTCATTCATTCAGTCTCAAATTCATGGATTTGCTCGTTGGGATTTAAAATACTTCATTCCATTTTTCACACGCCGATTCACTCAGCAAGAATTAAAAGATTGTAAATCGCAAATGACTGATTTGACAAACCAATGGTACCAAGCTGTGCGTATAACTCCAGTAGAATCAGAAGATGATGTTACAACAGCAGTTTCATCAATGCAAAACATTAATGAAAGTACAGAATTAGAAATAAAAAATGATAAAGAATATTCAAAAAAAGAAAGTACTAGTCAAGCTTCAATTTTAAACATATAGTACTTAATATTGAAGGAAAAGTTTTTTTAAATGATAAGAAAAAATTTATTAAAAAAAGTTTTTGTATAAATTGTACTTACGAAGCATTGCTTGTTTATTAATCACAATTTTTAATTTATACAATTTTAACGCACAGAGTACTGTAAATATTATATTGATAATTTTGATTATACATAATACAATAATATATTTAAAATTAACTATTTTGTACATATAAAGATTTTAAAATTTAATATTAAATTTTTTAGATTTATTAAGGACAAAATTTTTATCAATATGTATTTTAAAATTATATATATTTATTAAATTTCATATGAATGTATAAAGAATTAATTTGTACAAAAATATTGCTTTCAGCATAACTTTTGGTATAATATAAATTTGCTTAATATTTGTGTAGTTCATTGATTAAAAATTGTGTATGTAAAATAAGAAACTGAAAAAAGTTCTTATATATTAACATATATTGCTGTTATAGTTTTGTTTTTTCTCTATATATTTATAGAATTAAAAATTGTTTAATTTTAATAATTATATTAATTTATTATAAATATTTCTAGTCAGTGATTATAATTATAGCAATAATTGAATTTATAAAGAAATTGTAATTATATATATCTACTGGTTTCAAAATTTTAATTGTTATTGTAAATTTTAATTTTTTTTATTTTGTGATAGTGATATCTGTGATAAGCATTATTTTAAATTTTAAAAATATGTATATTTAAAATTATAAAAATTAATTTAAAATAATATAGTTGTTTATTCATTTTTTATGTTTTTTTTTTCTTTGATTTAAATATGCAGTTCCGGATTCCCAGGCACCAAGAATAAAAGAAAAATTGTGAGAGCTGCCCTTTTTATGCAATGAAAAATCTGGCACTGTTTGATTACTGATTACCTACTATTAGGCATATTTTTTAATGAGAATTATGATTATATATTTCTAAATTAAAAAAAAATATATAATATCCATAAAAATATAGTATCCATAATTTGTAAGCTTTTAAATAATTACAAAATTACAAGGTCCACAAAATTTAATTACTAATATCGATAGTATCGCAATAGAAAAAGTGTAAAATTTTAGATTTGCAAGAATTCCTATACTTTTCTAGGAATAACAATATAAAAAAAGCGGGCATTTTCTAGAACATTTATTGGTGTCGCTGTTTGTCAAAAATAATGCGCGGATTTGCATTTGAGTCTTAGAATCAGTTCAGAAGACAAGTTATACCTAATATTTTTCTAAAGTTTTATAATATTTTTTAGTTTATGTTTTAATAAATAAAATTTAATTAAGTTTTGTGTTTTTTTTTAAATATTCATTTAATAAATAATAAAATAAAGGTTGCGTTTTAAGATCAAAGCATGTCTTTTGTTAGAAAAAGTTTTAAGAGAATTCCGGTTAATATTGTAGAAGCTCATGACGAGGTAAGAATTTTATTTTGACATATTTAAAAGATTAACTTGTTTTTTAATTAAAATTAATTTGATTTCTATTATTAAATGTTAATTAGTTTTTTTTATTAATGCAGTGTATAACCTGTAAATTTTGAATTGCATTCAGTTATGATTTTTGGAAAGTATGTTGTAATTTTAATTTAATCATCAAAGATGAAATAGAATTTCATTGCTTCTTGAAAGTTGAAACAATTAATATTAGATTTTTTAATAAATAAATTTGCTTAAATTTTAATATGATTATTAAATTGGCAATTTTCAGGTAAAGTTAATTATTTTTATGAATAAATTTTTTCTGCAATTTATGATTACTTCAATTGCTTTATTATTAAGTACATAAAGATTTTTATTAATACATTTATGCAAATTTGCCAGTAGTATCTTCAAGTTACTAAATTAAATTTTGCACATATTTTGATATCAACACAAAGAGATATCCCTCTCACACACATGAGAATAGCAGAAAACATTTTAAAGGCGCCAAAATTGTAAAAAATTCAAATTTTAAAATTAACTTGTTTTAATTTATTGATCTTTTATTTTCTGAATAAATTTTGTTTAAAAGTAAAATTTATATTTTTATATGATTAAAATTCTTTTTTAGGTACTACCTTATATCTATAGATGTTTGGGTTCTAAGCACTTACCTTTCGAAGGAAATACCATAATTCATTTCGATTCGCATCCAGACATGCTTATACCAAAAGATATGCCAGCAGATGTAGTCATAAACAAATATGAATTATTTGAGTAAGTTTCATTTATTTACTTTTAATTATTATAATTTGCTTAAACCAGATTTCACAAACATATTATTCTTTACGATTCAACAGATTTTTTTGAATATTATTTATAAAATGTTTTACAGAATTTAATTATTTACATAATATTGTTGTAAAATTAGATCTCATTAACAGCTTTAAAATTTTTTAATTTTTATTAATAAACGATAATCAAATATCTGCCGTTATTAAAAAGTTGAATAAAAAAAAAAGCTATGAGAATTCAATAATTATTTTCAGTATAAGAATATAATTTGGAAACAATAAATAATTCTTCTTAAACTGTACTAGATATAATTAATTTTTAAATTTAAACAGAAAAATTATTTAATGATTTTTAATGTATAAAAAAAATTGTTTTCAGCTCAATAAGTATTGAGAATTGGATGTTACCTGCTGCTTATGCTGGCCATTTAAAAAATTTAATATGGGTCAAGCCCCCTTGGGCTCGTCAAATTGCTGATGGTGTTCAAACATTTTTGATTGGAAAACATAAAAGTACTGGAAAAATAAGGTAAGTCAAAATATGTAATATAAATTAATAGCCATATTGTTTACAAGAATAAAATTCTTCATTTAATTACTCAAATTATAAAATAGGGTTTAGCTTAAATTCATTGGCAAATATTGCAATTGAAGAAATATAAAAAAAAAAGAATAGTTTTAGCCTTTTTTATATCAGAAATTAATGTCTTCTCTTTTGTAACTACAGTCATAATAGAACAATACAGAAAATTACTTTTCAATGGATTAAGAGTTTTGTCATCGTTCATTTAAAATTTGTAAATAATTTTAATAATAAGTATATATAAAAGCTTTAGTTTAATAAAAATTCATTATATATAAATTTAATAAAAATTTTAAAGCAACTTTACTTTAATAATAATTAAAATATTTTTAAAAGCATTTGCAGCCCCGCCTCATAAATTTGAAAATATTTTCAATTGTAAGTATATAGTTAAAAATTTTGAAATTTTCAAATAAACTTTTTATGAAATAAATTATGTAATCTACCTATTTTTGATTTTTTAAACCTTATTTACTTTTAATCTTTCTTTTTTTAAAAAAATTAATTTTCTTATATTTCTTTATTAATTTAAATTAAAATTTTTTTTAAAACTTCTGATAGTTAAATGAATTTGTGTAAAAAAATATTTTATATAAACAAAGAATTAAATGAATATAAATAGTAATTAGTTAAAAATGAATATAACAAATCCCTCGTACATGTCGGAAATTGTTAGGCTTAATGGCCAGTAATTAGTGTGACGGGTTGACGAGTCCTACATAAGTACAACAGAATATTTTTTTTATTTTGTATGTTATGCATTTTAGTATTATATATCTATAAATAAATCACTGGACCGTCGGTTCTCTTTGATCTTTGAAAGTATTGCAGTTATGCAATATTGTTTTCTTGATGCTCTTTTTTTAAGTATAAATAATTACTTCTTGTTAACTTTATTATTTATATATATATATAAATTTTTGTTAAATGAAATTGCTAATTTATTACACTCTTTATAAAAAATAGATTAATTCTATTTTTTAAAAAAGTTACATTTTTTGAATTTTTAAATAGAGGTAAACTTTAACGCATCAAATAAGCTATTTTCCAAGCCCTTTTCTTTACGTTGCATCAAAAATTCTGCTTCGAAGATAAAGTATTTTAAAGTATAATATCGAAAACTAACTACTATTTTAAATTTTAAAATAAATTGTTGTCAAATTTAAATACTTACTTCATTTTACCTATCACCGCGGTCGTTAGTTGTATAAAAAATTTAATAAAAAAAAGTAGGTTTTATTTTGTCATATAAAAAATTGCGTTTTTAATGTTTGAAATAAAAAATTATTTTGTCAGCAGGGGTTTGTCCTAGAACCCTAGTTACACCTTTTGAATTTTATATGTAATATATGTATATAGTTTTGTTATTTTTTGTTTGACATTAATTTTTTTTAACTTTTGTTCTTGGAGGTTTCTATTGAAAAAAAAATAAGTGCAAAATATATAGGTATATTTTAGAAAATAAAACAATACTCGAATAGTAAAATCAGTATAAAGCATATATTTTGTAATGATAGGTGACATTTTTACAGTTGCTTAAATTCCATAAAAATAATTTTTAACTTGCACAATACCTATTTAAATACGGTTTTAAAGTTGTCAATTTTAAATTTACTTGCTTATTTACTATTCAGAATGAATTACAGCCCTTTTTTAATTAATTATGTGGGCAATATCAATAAAACAGCAGAATTTTAATAAATCAAGTACAATTAACATATGCTAAAAAAAAAAAAATTACAAGGGTTGGTCGACTTAAGGCTCTTGCAAAGGATTTCATGGACAAAGAAAAATTTTTTAATTAAATTTTTGAATCTTGAATTAAATAAACATTTCAGAATTTGGCTAGATGATCAGATAAGAAATACTTTAAATAAATTTTGTCCATAAGAAATTGTTAAACTTTTATTTTTTATGTTTAAAATTTTTTAGGGGTTGCTCGCAGAGATGAAGAAAATTTTTTATTTTGAGCTTATATCCTTGTAAACCGGTTTACCTTTAGAATTGATTTTTGTATACATTGATCATCGGTTGTAATGCCGTGACAGTAGCGATAGCCTCAGGTACAGGTTTCACATAAATCATACACGTATATTCTGCTTTAGCTTTCATCCATTCAATTAAAATGTAAATCGAGGGCTTTTTATACATATTTTTTTTTTCTTTTAAAATCTTATAATCACTGGGATTGGTCAGTTTCAGTGTATACTACATGGGTAAATATTTTTTATAAACAATATCTGAATAATGTTGACTTGCAATTGCTCCTGTCTTTTATAACATGAATATAGATTTTTATCATTTACGGATGAACATTAAACTTTTTTTTTATTTGCAATGTTACTCTCGTACGTGTAATTTTTATGTTAATAACAAAATTTATTCATTTTTTTAAAACTGGTTTGTATTCTCCATATATTTATAATGTTGATTTATGTTTTGATAGCATAAAAGAATCTGGCTCAATTTGGGCGATTTAATTGAAGAAAAAAATTTTCGTGCATAAAAAATATTTATACTTATTTTTTTACTTTTATATTATTAACAAATTTTTCTTACAGCCTATAGGTAGGTAACATGAAGTATACAATTTTCAATAAATTTAGGAATTTAGTACTTAACAGATTACCGTCATAATAATGTATTTAATTATATGTATGCATCAATATCTAATTTTATACTCTGGTTTTTCAAAACAATAAAATGCCCATTAAGCCAATCCTACTTAAAAGAAATTTTGGTAAATTATTTTAAATATCCATTTTTCCTTAATAGTAGGGAGACTGTAAAAAATTGGACAAGCAGCTTTTCACACAAATCTCTAAAACTCTTTCAAGAAAAAAGGAACGAGTAAAGAATTTTAGGAAACTTAAAGCTTATACAAAATTTTTGAGACTTATAAAGCTGATTTTCATAAACAATATGAAGGTTCAAATGGATATTTGATTTATTGACTGATGTCATATCGAGAGCTTGTTATGTAAAATTGCTGTTTTTTTTTTTACTGGTGACATTCAGATAGATAGTCCAAAAACCCACATCTTATAATATGTAGCCCTGTGCTCTTATAAGAGCCTATAGGCCCGAAAAGCCCATTTGATTGAATGAGGAAGTTTTTGAATATAATAAACTTATTCTTACCTATACGGATTTTTCAGTTTCGAAAAAATATTGGAGTTATTTTTGTAAGTAATTTTGACGAGCAATTTATTAAGCCCTTTTTGATATTTTAAGGGAAATCATTATTATCAATAGCAGATTTAAAGCTTGAGAGCTGTTGGTGTAAATGTAATAATTATAATTGATAAAAAATTATTCTTGATAATGACACAATTTTATTATATAACTAAAATAAAATTATTGCTAAATATCTATTTATAAATCCAAGGAATTATAATTGTTTTTTAGGAAATAATAAAATATTTTATTGTTTTTTCAGCTGAAATTTATATATATATATATATATATATTTATAACAAAGTAAATAAAATATTCATTATACAAATAATTAAAAAAATAAATAATTTTACAAAACTATTAAACAGATTAACAAAAAAATTAAATGATAAATCATTTGATACTAACAAAGCAATAACACCTTGATCAATGTTCGGAATTTTCTAATCTCTTTATAATATCGCATATTATTTTAATTCCCACACAAAAAGAAAACGAAATAAAAAAAGGGTTTAATATAATATCTTTTGTTGATCCGATATCTTGATACAGAGAATGTTGTTATTTAGCCTGCAGGTGTCACTTCTTAATAAAGTATATACAATTTTTTTTTGCTCATGGTGTGAAAAACCTGCTACTGTAAAGTTAACTTGCATATATTAATTATGCTATAAATTTAATTCAAAAAATAATAATATTTTTTATTGATTAAATAAATTAATAAATAAATCAAAAATTATGTCTTCTTGATACCACTCCTAAAACTGCGACTTTACACAGCGAATTCTGAAGTAAGATTTTAAACTCATTTTTTCATTCACTAATTTATTTTCCCCAATCACGAGTTCCTTAATTGAATATTTTTCTTTCAGTATTGAAATTACTTACTTTACGTCCTTGTTAGAAAAACTACTAGTACTACTCTTCTTCAATATCTAAGAGATCTTGAACGGCTGATTTCATTATATTTCTATATTTTTCATTATTTTCTACACTTTCAAGCATAACTTTTTTGAACGCTTCTAAGTCGTTTAATGAATCTTTCAAAAGCTCTGGATCAAGGTGTAATCCAGGCAAATACAACATCGATAAAATTTTACCAAATACTCTTAAATCATTATAAGCCAAAATTAATTCATCAAATGTTGGTGCCTTAGCGTTTGGGCTATTTTTTGTTATAGTTTCATGCAATACTGAATAATAATGTTTTAATAATTCATTTTCTGATTCTTTGCGGAAATTTGATTCTGCATTAACATAAAGTAAGTGTAATATGTCGTTGACCATTGGTGCATATCTGAGTATTTGAAAGTCTATCAAAATACAATTTTCCTTATTGTCAAACATTAAATTATTTGCCCAAAGATCACCGTGACAAATAACATTACGGTGCTTTTTCGACGGTTTTAAAATGTCAAATATTTTCTCCATAACAATAGAGCAGTTTTCAGAATTCTTAAAGCCAAATTTTTTAGCCAATGTGATGGTGTTATCGACGCTAAAAATAAACCATTTGGATTCCTTGTCATTAAAGACTCTTTCTTTAAACGAGTTAGGAAATACTTGATCAAGAGATTTTCCCAAACGATTTTCTAATAAAATTGAAGAAGCATGGAAACTTGCCAATGAGCTTAGAGCCGCTTTAAAATGAGACGGTTTTATCGGTCTATCACCCATAGCGAAATTATTATTTTTTAAATCTTCCATAATTAATAAATCATTTTTTATTAAATAACAATTTGGTGCAAATTTGTTGATTTTACAGTCTTTCATCAATTCTGGAAGTATTAAAGAATAAAACATTGACTCTTCCTCTAAAACGTCATTGATGTTTATAAATTCAGCAACTTCGGTATGAACAATAGGTTTTGATTTAACAAAAAAATTTAACTTTTTATCGTCTTCTTCATTGTTCAGTCGAATCGTTACACTAAGAAGTCCATGACTAGCAACAAAGCCAATTTTATCCTTGCTGTAATCATTCAAATGATATTCGATCAATTTGAATGAACTACCATAAATTTTTTTAATTACTTCAGTAACTTCAGAACCAGTTAAGACATCATTTGGTTCACCTAAATCGATTAAATTTTCAGAACTCATATTTTTTTAATTAGTTTGCAAACACTGATATACAATAAAATGCAACGACTAAGCTATTCAAGGTAAATCAGCACAGATGATATAACTACTTTACTCGATTTTAAAACGTATACTATACTATATATTTAAAAGTCAAACAATGGTTCAAAATGATGACATTTTTAAATGATCATCTATTATAGAAGATGTTATATAACTCAAAATAAACTGCACGTGGATTTATCTATGATTAATTTTAATCGCGAATCGTGTAACTTTTAATACTTTTTTAAAATTTATTTTAAATTATTAGGTATGTTGAGACATATTTTAGTGGGTAAAACAGCAATTTTTAATGTGATTCAGGAAGTTATGAAATTCTTTTTTTATTACCTTTTTTCATCATATTGATTTTATAAAAATATTAATGTAGTATAGTAAGCAACAGATACATATAATCTTTTCTTGACCTCGTCCATTGATATTAATCACTTTGAGATCAAGGTTTGCTTTATCTAATCATGGATAGAAAATTGAACCAATATAACCAGAGACACCAAGAAAAATTTAAATAATATTCATTTATTCAGTATTTAAAAGATCTTCGATGGTTTCTTTGACTAATTTTTTATAGCTTTCGTTATTCTCCATATAATCAAGTACTGGTTTAATTCTGCCTTTGCCAAAAAATAAATAATTAAATTTCTCAGAATTATCGGTTAATTCCGATAAAATCTTTGGATCGAGATTAATAATTGGCAAGTATATCGAACCAATGATTTTCCCATACAATCTCAAATCATTGTAGGAGTTTAAAATTTCACTAAATGTAGGTGGTTTTGCTCTGGAACTATATTTCGTTACAGTTTCATGCAAAACTAAATGATAATGTTTGATCAAATCTTTTTCTGATTCTTTTCGAAAGTTTGGTAACGTGTTAACGTAAATTAATTGTAATATATCGGTGACCATTGGTGCATATCTAAGAATTTGAAAATCCACTAAAACACAATTTCCTTTCTCGTTAAACATTAAATTATTTGCCCAGAGATCACCATGGCAAATGACGTTTCGATGTTTTTTTGACGGTGTTATTATTTCATATACTTTTTCCATTACGTTTGAACATTCGTCTGCATTTCCCAACTCAAAATTTTTGGCCAATGCTTCAGCAAGTACAATACCAGCTATTAACCATTTCTTGTCTTGTTCTGAATGGCATGAAAAAACTTTTTCTTTTAATGAATCCGGAAAAGCTTTGTTTAGACTAATATTTAATTTGTCTTCCAACAATATCGACGAAGCATGAAAGCGGGCCAATGCATCCAAAGCTGATTTAATATTCGAATAGTTCATCGGTCTTTCACCCATAACAAAATTTTTACTTTTTAGATCTTCCATAACTAGCATTTCCCTCTTTGCCAAATAACAATCTGCTAACCATTTTTCGATCTTGTTACCATTACATAATTTTGGTGCAATTTTCGAGTAAAAATTTGATTCTTCTTCGAATACTTCTTTATCGCGTATAAATTTCAACTGTTCCAGGTTATCATCGGGCACAGATTTAACGAAAAAAAATAATTCTCTTGCATTACCTTCATTTTCAAATTGTACCTTTAGATTTAAACTTCTGTGGCAGCCTAAAAATCCTACTCTGTCTTCAGAAAAAGCTTTTAAATTATATTCTAGTAATTTAAACGAAGTACTTCCATGTATTTTAAAAATTATATTTTTAATATCGCTTTCTGACAAATTATTTCCATTCATATCGAAATAATATTTTTTTATTTACAAAAAGCAAGCTTAGAAACAAAATGATTTAGCAAAAGAAGATGCAGGAAAAAATGCTTTTTCTTATATACGATGCATAATCACCTAATTTTAATGGATTACGTACCATGCAGGTGACTTGTTGAATTTAATGGCATTTTTTAATAATTTAAAAATTATGTAATTCATAAGAATATATTATTATTACTAACGTTTTTACCTGATGATAATTTTTTTGTTATGTAATTTATAAATTAAAAAAGATCTCAATCTATTAAAATTAGTAGATAAGTAGTATAGGTAATTAATTATTCCAAAGTTTTTTAATTAAATTGTTCTAATGAAATTTAAAAGCAATTGCTTAGATGTTTAAGCAACCCTACAAAATTACCGTAATTGCTTAAACATTTAAATGTACTCTTATAAAATTAACCCTTGGAGTAAAATATAATTTTTTTACATCTGCAATTCAATTCGCTTATGTCGAGTAAGATAATTTAGAAAAGCAGAATAGGTATAAACAGTGAAAAAATTTTAAAATTAGCAAAATACCTAATGACAAAGTAGTCGGTTTTCAAAGTTGTTAAGATCCTATTGTTTCCTTAATGGATGGTTATTAAAATTAAAAACAAGTAATTTATTATGTCTATAATGTGGTCAAATATTAATTACTTGAAAGATACACGTTTCAAAATTTAAATGAATGTATCATCAAATAATTGAATAACATCAAACTGTACCTTGAGGTTTCCTGGAAACACCAAGAACAAATACCGTATATTGTAATGCAATTATTTAAGAAAATAAAATTTTGAAATCATTATTGTAAATTATTTTATTTAGTACCTGAGTTTATTAAATATTTTAATATTAAGAGAATAATGGAAAAACAATTATAGGCAATATTGGAAGTTTTTAGCTAAAAGCATGTATTTTAACTGAATAGATTTTTGTCATATTGAATTTTAAGTGAAATCGGAGACTGTATTATATGAAAAATTTGAAAGTATTAGTTAAGTACCTGCTCGTAGGAAGTTAAGAATTTTCTATGTAGATTTTAAGGAAGCAGAAAAAAGGTACTTTGCTAGTTCTCTTAAATACTTTTTTATTTTTATCGTTCTAGATGATACTCTTGACTGTTGTTCCCTGTCTCAAGTGGGTCTTGTCAGTTTACAATAGTAAGTTATTAAAATAAATTTTTATACTGCTAAAATAAGTTTTTTACCAGTTGGAAATTTAAAATTTACCTTTCACACTTATTGCTAAAAAATTGCCTGGAGGAATAATTTTAAAAATTTAATTGAAGAAATAAAAAATCAATAAAATTAAAATTACATAAATAATAAATAATTATGAATAATTTAGAGGATAATTGGATAAAATATAAGTTACCGATAGACTGCTAAAGGCAAAAAACAAAGGATAAAATTAATGTTTTATAAAAAGTTAAAAAAAGTGTTATGAATAAAAAGGATAAAGATCGATTAATTATGTAGTAAAAATGACTTAATTCTTTCTGCTTACCTCTATAGAAAATTATATATTTTTCTTCATAATAATGTGTAAAATCTTTATTGTAATACCCGAGGCATTATTGTTTTTCTTTGATAAGAGAGAAAAATATAATTTGATGAAAGGTAAGCCTAAAGAATTGCAATAATCAAGCACGTGGAGCCGATATCGAGTAATGATCTTGAATTATGGTAATTATCCGGCTTCGTACTTACTTATTTGCTTATTGTTTCTGCACTTATTATCTTTACCGCTTTAATGTAAGTGTTAACAGAAAATCATCTAATTAAAATCTTTATTATTTTAATTCAACGCAGTTATCTTGAGAATTTCGTAATTTTAAAAAAGTATTTCAAGCTATCAGAAAAGTCTTTAATTTTTGGATTCACTTTAACTGAATCCCTTATCAGTATCAGTCATTAAGATATTTTAGTTTCTGGTATAATCTTTTAAATTGCCGCCGGATCGAGGCTCAAAACACAAAACTACTTGCTTGATCAGTGCTTCCCTCTTTAGACGAACAAAAGAGTTGATATATTTTCCAGATAGGAAATAAAAATGCATTTTTCTAAAGATTATAAATTATTTTTAAAATAGTTATAAAAAATTAACCAACTATAAATTTTTCTTTTCTATTAAAAATAAATAATTTATTAAATGTGAGAAAATTTTTTAATTTATGTCTCGTTTTATGTTTATTTATTTTTTTATAATGAATATAAAAAAAAATTTATCGCTGAATGTTTTTTTTTTCGTTTTTTTTTTATTTCGCAATAAATCTTTATTATGATAAAAATTTTAAAATTTAATTAAAATTTTTAGATTTTGAAACTTATATTTTTAAACATGGGATTTTTTCTTAACATGTGTAACAAATTCGATGCTTGTATTATTAAAGTGCTATAATAAAAAATGTCATTAGTTTGTATGTGATACTTATAGCCACAAAGGTAGATAAAAGAGGGTCTTTCAAGAGGTCGCAGTGTAATTACAAATGACGCCTTTGTATGAGTTACCCGCCGAGAACGCATATACATGGTCCTTTTGTTCAATTATTGTACTTCACATGTATATTGGTATCAAGCCTTTGTATGCCAGAATACATCAGGAAAGAGTTGTATATAGTAATTATTCTAGGCACAATAGCGAACTCTCCGATTTTGATGGTTCACTCTTGCACTTAAATGCACTTTTGCTCTTTCATTGATGCACTCAAACTATTCGAGTATTTTTTTCTTTTCATCTTTTTTTTCTACTTTTGCAACATTTGGTGTTCGCTCTGGATTTTTAGAGCTCTTGCACATATGCAAAAATTATCTGGGTTTGTAATATTTTTGCTACTTTCTAAATTTTAACCTACTGTTTCTTTTTATTAAGCTGTTATAATGAATTGCGAATAATTACCGCACATGGCTCAGTATATTCTCGTTTCACGCGCCAATCTTTTGAAAAGAAAGCGAAAACAAAAAGTTGTTTGCGACGAAATTACTCGTATTAGGACTGTTTTATGGTAAAATAACAATTAAAATTTAATTCAACAACAAAGGTCCTGGAAGCCCTAGTTACGAAATTAGTTTTTAGCTCTAGTGGTTGAGCAGTGGCACCCAAGTGTTTAATGATTGCCTGCCAGTTATTTTCAATTTTAGAAACCAGAGCTATTTAAAAAATCATTGTAACAAAAACTATAATTGTCAAAAAAATAATCCCTAACGATTTTTTTATTATGGACAGAGTTAAAAATAAATATATACAAGCAAGAAATTTAACAGCTACTTAGGTTTATATTGCATATTCATAAATATGAACAGAAGCTTCAGAATTAGTTTGTTCAGGAAGTAAATATAATCTAACGATGCATAAAGGATAGTGTCTCGAAAAGCTTTTATCAGTACATCGCGTACATGCATATCTTTTCTTGAATACGTAAGTGTAACATCGTGTCCATGCGAAACCTCAGGGGATAAATTTTATTTACCGATTAGGATCAGAGTTTAAACGAGAGTTGTGCGAAGGTATACATAAACTACGTCGTTTTTGCTACCTTATTTTAATTTAGCATCGACTTATTTCACTTTTAATTATTGTTTTTCATTTATTTTACTTTTTATTAACGTGCTCAAAATTTTTAAATTTATGTAACTTCGTTATACTAATTGACGGCTACGATTTCATTAAATCATCATTATCAATCAAAAGCATCTTTTCAACTTTCAGAGAAATACGTTTATTATGCATCCTTATAAACTAAAAGGTAGAAAAAAAATGTTTCTGTACATTAATTATTCTAATTAGATATTATCTTAAGACTTGCTCGTATATCTATCTAAATTAATTTTTTTTTTGACAACCAAAAGTTCAGATTATTTATGTTTTTTAAAAATTTATGCTTAACAGCTGAAATATTCTGATTAGCATATTTGAATAAACGAAAAACAGTATTCTTAAATTTAATTCTTAAATTCCTTTGTCTATTCTGTGCAAAATTAATAGCACATTCTGAAGAAGCTCATAAAAATGTTTATTTTGCCAAACGCGAAGGTGTATAGGTCCTGTAATCGGATATGCTAAAAATAAATATTTTTAGATAAGGTTAAAAGTGCATTTACATGTACATAAGGCAATACTGTTGGCCTCTCAAAGTTGGAATATAGTCATCAATTATTTATAAAGTTTTATTTGTAATTAGTTTCGTTATGTTTATTGAAAATCCAATTTTTACCAAAATACATACAACATACAATATTTATATTTCAGTTTCTCAAAAAATAAAGCCCTTACAGGTGGTTAAATGTTGGTAAAATTTAAAACTGGATGTTTCCCGTATGAATAAAATTAAACGATAGATTATCAGTAAACATAGAATTTTCCAAGCAGTTAAAAACTTATCAATATGGTTCACTGAGACAGAGAGCTCAAAAAACCTGATACAAATGGATTAAAGTAAGTTTTGAAATTTTTGGATCTTTAGAAATTTTTGTTTTATTGCATAAAACCTTTTGGATTGGTTAAAATTCCTTATAAACCGAGATTTCTAATTAAAAAAGTGCTGATGAAAAAGGGGAACTGAATTTTCATGACAATTTTTATTATCGAAAGGGGTATAAATGGTAAAATGTAAGATTTTTTTGTTTTTTTTTGAACTGAAAAAAGATTGAAAAAGTTAAAAACTTAAATCAATATGGTTTACTTGGTCAGAGAGCCCAAAAAACCTCATATAAATGGATTTAAGTGACTTAAAATTTTTGCATTTTTAGAAATTTTGGCTTTATTCGCTTAAAACCATTTGAATTAGTTAAAAATCACTATAAACCAAGTTTTCTAATAAAAAAAGTGTTGTTGAAACGGGAAATATGGATTTTTTGACAATTTTTATTTTGGCCAAAATCGAAAGGGGTATTTTTTTTCTTCAAATTTTTCGTTCTTTGGTACCGACAAGGGTACCGAAAAAAGTTTGAAACAGTTAAAAACTTAAATCAATATAGTTCACCGGGTCTGAGAGCCAAAAAAACCTGATATAAATGGGTTTAAGTAAGTTTTAAAATTTTTGGATTTTTATAAATTTTGGCTTTATTTGCTTAAAACCATTTGAATTGGTTAAAAATTATTATAAACCAAGTTTTCTAATAAAAAAAGCGTTGTTGAAATGGGAAATATGTATTTTTTTGAAAATTTTTATTTTGGTCTTTTTGTTGCTTTTTGCTGAAAACGGTTTAAAACAGTTAAAAACTTAAATCAATATGATTCATTAGGTCAGAGAGCTCGAAATACCTGATACAAATGGATTTAAGTGAGTTTAAAATTTTTTGGATTTTTAGAAATTTTAACTTTATATGTATAAAACCATTTGAATAGGTTAAAACTCCTTATAAACCAAGATTTCTAATAAAAAAAATGCTGATGAAATAGGGGAACTTGATATTCTTGGCATTTTTAATTAGCCCAAAATCTAAAGGGGTTTGAAATTTGACCAAATTTGACCCCTTCTAAAGATTTTATTTTTTGAGAAATCAACACATTTTATTTTCTCAAAGTATTTTTTTAAACATTATAAGCTAAAAGATCTTTAATAATATCACAAACCATAATTTTATACTCCTCATTTTTATCCAAATAATGAAGTATAGGTTTTACTCTTCCATCTCCAAAAAAAATACTGTTTAATTTCTCTACATCGTTCGTTTCATTGTCCATAATACTAGGATCAAGATAAACCATAGGAACATACATAGCTGCTTGAATCACACCGTATAATCTTAATTCTTCGTATGAACTAACAATTTCGTCAAATGTTGGAGCTTTATCGTTTGGACTATTTTTTGTTATAGTTTCATGCAATACTGAATAATAATGTTTTAGCAATTCATTTTCTGATTCTTTTCTAATGTTTGCTAGTGTGTTGATATAAATCAATTGTAAAACATCTGTTACCATTGGAGCATACCTGAGAATTTGAAAGTCAACGAAAATACAATTTCCTTTGTCGTCAAACATTAAATTGTTAGCCCAAAGATCGCCATGACAAATGACATTTCTATGAATTTTTGATTTTCGTAAGATATCTCGAGCTTTTTCCATGATATTTAAACATTTATCTGCATTCTCGAATTCTAATTTCTTAGCTAAAGCTTCAGTAAGAATTATTGCAGCCATAAACCATTTGCAATCTTGTAAACTTTCAGATTTATCATAAAATTTTTCTTTGAAGGAATTTGGAAAAATCTTGTCAAGGCTATTTTTCGAATAGTTTTCAAATACAATTGATGAAGCATGAAAACGAGCTAAGGCATTTAATGATGAATTCAATTGTGAAATGGTCAAAGGTCTCTCTCCTACTTCGTAATTTTTTATTTTTAGATTTTCCATTATGAGTACATCTGTTTTTGTTAGATAACAATCTGGTGACCATTTTCCAATATCACAGTGCATGTGTAAATTAGGAATGATTGTTGAATAAAAGTAGCACTCTTCTTCAAATATCTGTTTTTGGCGTATAAATTTTATTTGTTTTACATTATCTATTGGTGCTGTTTTTACAAATAAATTCATCTTTTTTAAATTTTCTTCATTTTTAATTTGTATGCTCACAATGAGATACTTATGATATCCTAAAAATCCTTTTCTACCTTCATCAAATTCTTTCATTACATAGTTTACCAGTTTTACAGAAGTATTTTTAAATATTTTCTTTATAATTTTTTCTATGTCGCTTTCTTGCAAGATTTTTTGATTATTAATAGAATATTCATTATTTTTATCCATAATGCAATTATTTTTATATTTAATATTAAAGATAAATTTAAACAATACTAATGCAGAATGAAATTAACTGGTTTTTCTAGTAAAAAATATTAAAGGTGAATTGCTTGCATTGTTTGGTTAATGATAATAAAATAAGTTATCAGTTAAATTTATTTTTTAATGCTATATAGTTCATTATACACCTCGAAATGATTGAGATTAAATGTTAAATAAACAAATAAAGTAAATTTAGAATTATCATTTTATCTTGAACTTATTAATTTATTTATTATTTTCTTGAAGGTTTTGAAGTAATTTATTTGCGATTTGGGTCATCATTCGATTTATTTCTCTGGCCATTGGTCGTAAAGTACTAATATAATTTAAGGCAGTAAAAAATTCAGATTTATCTAATATTATTCTTGGCAGATAAATTTGTTTAGTCAATAAATAAAATAAATCATGAATGGGATACGTAACGCCTCATATTAATAAATAAAAAAATGTATTTTGCTAATATTGCATATGTAAATTAATGTAACATGGGTGCATAATTAAATCTCTGAAACCCTTTTCTATTTTTATTAATTCTCTTGACATTCTATTGTTAAATATTCTTCGAAAATCCAGGTATACTAGATAAAAAATTTTTACAAATACAGCATATGACTTATAGAAATCTGTACTTTTTTTGGTTTACCTGCAACGCAAGAGTTATTTATAATATTAAAATTTTTAATAGCCAAAAAAAGTGTGCAAATTATTCCATTTATTATTTTCATTTTTTTCTGTCAGGTATATTTACATGCATTAAACTCCTCATTTTTTTTATTAAAAACATGCAAATTTATTTTACAAGAAAATATATATTTTTTAAAGGTTACATAAAGTTTCTCACCCTTTATTAAAAATCAAAGGGTTGCATCCTTTTTTCCTGAATATCTTAAAAGAACACTACCTTTGTAACAGTTTTTTTTATTTCCCACAATCTTTTAAACAGATTAACATATATCGAAAATTTGTATCTTTAATAGATTATACATGGGAAATGTTGGTTCCTCATTGTAAAACCATTGGGATAGTAATTTTTAGCGTTTTTACCAGAACTCTATACGCTAAAAAATGTCCAAAAGGGCCCTATAGTGAAAAAACTGACAATTTTCCATGAAGACGACGAACATTTTTTTATCTACTTACCAGAAAACATAATTTCTGGTGGTTATGATAAATTTATTTTGTTACCAGAGCACTAAAAAAACGACCAAAAATGCCCTAAAACGGGCTATAGCTGAAAAACTAACGTTTTCGGAAAAACGACTAAATATTCGTAATCTACGTAACTAATAACATAGTTGACATTGCTAATAATAACTTTTTTATTGTTACAGGAGCTCAGAACATTAAAAGAATAGCTAAAATGTCCTAAAATGGGCTTCAGCGGAATAAATAAACTCTACGTACCAAAAAACGTAATTGGCAATCGTTAGGATTAAATTATTGGTCATCAGAACCCGAAACGCTAAAAAAATGGCCAAAAGTGCCCTATAATGGGTTACAGTGTTCTAACTGACAATTTTCTGGGAAGATGACCAACATTTTTATTATTGGTTTACCAGAAAACATAATACCCAGTGGTTAGGATAACTTGGTTGTGTTCCGAAAATTCGAAAAATTAAAAAATGGCTAAAAATGACCTAAATTGGGCTATAATGAAAAATGTGACCATTTTCCGGAAAAAGGACCAAAGAATTCGTAATCAGCACACCGAAAAACTTAAGTATTAAAGGTTTCTTCCTTTAAAATTCAGCATGCACGCAGGCCTTATGGGCTGCCACTGGACTATGAGAAATCCTACTGGGAGATTTTAAGTGCTGTAGTTAAACTGTATAGTATTTTGAGGTTAAAAACTTAGAAATGCGAAATTTAGAGTCCACCATTTTGAATCTAAAGAATATGATTTCAGAATATTCATCAGCGATTCCAAGAACCTAAAAAGTATACAAATACTTGGTTTATCCAGCAATATTTTTCAAAAAATTGTATTTTTTTTAGTTATTTTGAGCTATATAGCTTTAATTACTCAACACTGACCAACGGAAAATGGATCCATATAACTTTATTTAAAACTTTTGGATGTATTTAACATTGCTGGTGCATTATTTGACCGCTGTCGGCGTGGCGCCCACTTAAATATTTTATTGTATCCCCACTATTATAAAATTTCTCATTCAATGAGTTTTTGATAAAGTTAATTTTATTTAATTTAACGTTTTTTATAATTACTCCAGTCAAAATACGGGTTTGGTTGTATTTTTACTGGCGAACATGAGATTTGCTTTACTATATGTTTTTTGTTTTTTGGGTCGCTGAACACGAAAATCGGGGTCATTTCGTAAAGAAATGGGGGCTTCAACCCTAAATTTGCAAAAAACTACCCCAAAATGGGGTGTTTTTTGCATAGTTGCACTTTGAGCGGTCAGATTCGCACCATACGGGTTTTTTGGGTCGCTGATCAAGAATTTCGACTTCTTTTTCTTAAATAATTAAAATTTCACCCCTAAATTGGATAAAATTACCCCCGAAACGGGGGTGATTTTGCTATTTTAGCACTTTGAGCAACCAGGATATGTCCATATAGGTTTTTTGGGTCGCTAATCAAGAATTTCGACGTATTTTTCATAAATATTCCATTTTTTACCCTTAAATTAGCTAAAACTACCCCTAAAAGGGGTGTTTTTGCTATTTGTTCACTTTGAGCATCCAGGATATGTCCATTTAGGTTTTTTGCGTCGCTAATCAAGAATTTTGACTTATTTTTCATAAGTATTCAATATTTCTTGAGCATGCATTATAAAAAAAAAAAATTATTAAGTTTCATTTATTTATTTTTACCTTCACTATAATAATTTATTTTTCAGGTAAGTATTAATTTTTTATAAAAAAATAACAAATTTTTA